>OZ025301.1:117908383-118513383 GCA_964019185.1 Maratus speculifer
CATCTAGTGACATTCATAGGCGAAGTCGAAAACGTATTCTTCGTTTGAATAATTTATTTAAGAATAGAGATTAAAACACTTTAAACGTTTTTTGTTTCTTTTGACTATTTATTAGGATTATAAAAAATTAAAGAATTTCTTTAGTGTTTTGTATGAAAAAACAGAAATATATTAATTTTTTTTTTCTACTACATTTCATGACATTTAGAAGAAAAAAAAAAGTTCAATTAAATTAATATAACTTGCGAAATTAAAATAAAAAATATTTAAACAGAAATTTTATATATAACTTTCCATTTTTTGCTTGCAAGCAAATAAAGAGCAAGTGCTGTTCAATTAGTTGTACTTATGATTGGTAGATGGCAGCACTGAAACAGTTAACTCTCATATGGGAAGGAACACAGAATTATGGGTGCTGTTTCCCAATATGGAACTCTTGTTTATATGCCGCAGTTCAAGGTCAAGCAAATATACTCTCCTTTATGAGTTTCAAAAGGAGGCGTGCCATAATTTGGCTTAACTCGCGCGTTAGGTGATTTTTTCACATTAATTATTTTCGTAGCTATCCGAGTTAAAGAAAATTAATATACTGCTCGGTGTACTTAGGAAAAAATCGCTTTATTGGAAAAATCTTAAAAGATTTTTTTTTCATACAATATTATTTTTTAGATTTCTCATCAACGACTGACTAAAGATTTAGCTATTTATAGCAATCTTTTTTATCTTGATTATTCCAGTTTTGCGTTTTTTCAATTAATTACATATCTATTAGATGCGTGCTCTATTTACTTATAAAGTTTTAATTTTACTTGGCAGTTTAGTTATGGAATATTACAGAGAAACAAACAACGTTCATTTTAATTGCATTTTAACCTCTTTTAGATGAAAACGGCTTAATCTTGTGATATTGAGTTTTACATAATATTTTGCGGAGCATTTTATTTTTAAATTCGTGTTTGAAAATTTTATACTCTTAAATATAAATAAATAAATATGTTATTTTTAAACAAATTGTTTTTAAAATAATTTCGAAGTATAATTAAAATTAAATTAGAGATAAAATTAGAAGTTTTGAAAGTAAACCGTCAGTGTAAAAATTTATTGACGGTGCACTGTTTAAAACTTAATAAATTTGTTGTATAAGAGAAATCCATGACTCAATATACTTCCATCGTCGATATGACGTCAGTGCTATTAACGGGCATCTTTTTTACTTTATAATATATGCAGATAAATAAATTAAAGTTATATTAATGAATAATAAATTTGATTAACATTTTCATCGAATAATTGTGGGTTTCGTAAAACTGTTGATGATAAAAATTGTGGATATTGCATAAAAGCTCATTCTAACTTTTGAGTTTTTAATACTAATGTAATTTTATTATGTTTTAAATTGTTTAGATATTACTGTTTAAATGATTTTAAATTACGATATTCAATGAGGAAAATAATACGTAATATCTAAAATTATTTTATAAAATTTATTATATTTTATGCAGAATTAAGTGTTGATTAAATAAAGTATTTTAGTGAATTATATTTTAAGTATTCATTTTAAAACATTTATGAAATTTTAAAACAGATTTTAAAGGAAGCTAAATTTGTTTTGGAACCTAAGGAAATAGCTACAATATATAAAATATTTAAGTATCTGTCGTATCTATGGCGGTGTAGTTCAAAAAAATTTACAAAGAAAATAAAAAAATAAAAATTTTCGTAAAATCGCCAGTTTGTCGTGTGAATTTTACTTACTTTAATATTCAATTGAAAAATTCGGATAGTTCAATTCAATTTCATAAATGTATACATTTTTTTAAAAAAAAGAAAGGAAGAAAAAAAGGATATATATGCGTATAAGCAATGAAATCGCAAATCTCTTTATTCCGATAAAAAAAAATTGTTTTCCAACCTTGAAATGCCTATTTCAATGCCATTTTGAGTGGAAAAATAATATTTCCCAAAAGTTCCTCATTGCGATTTGGCAACTCTTTCTTTGGCGAATACTTCTAAGAATGAATCTGCTGACATCCAGTTTCCTTTTCATTCTGGAAATTAGTGCAACACCACTGACGTCATTGTAGAGAGATATATTTGTGTGTTTTGGGAATAGGGAAGAGGGAGATAAAGAAAAACAATCGGATTGAATTCGGAGTAAATTGAAATATAGACAGAAATATTTGTTAACTAGCTAAACAAATTTATTAGTTTAATAGTAAATAATGAATAACCTGTTTTATGTTATTTCTTCCTATAAGTAAACAATTTTGTATGTATTAATATTTAGGAAAACATTTGGAATCAAATATTATAACTTAAAGATATAAGATTTAAAAATAAAACTAGATAGATCGAAGAAAACTAAAAAATTCAGTATTAAGAATTGTCATTTTTTTTTAACTATATAAACTTGAATAAATAAATAATACAAAGACACATTTTGAGCTTATGCAGTACGATTTATAGTATTTTTGAAATTTATAAATATCCTAATATTTTTCTTCATTTACAGTAAAGCTTGGTAAATAAAAAATATAGAACATATGGAGCTAAAGTTTGTGGGTTCTGTCATGTGTGATAGGAGGTGGGGTGGTTGTTACCGTTCTAAGACGTGTAATTAGAACAAAAACTCGAATCTTTTCCCCCGCGAAAAGCCTTCACTCTAGACACCTCTCCTACGTCAATATAACTTCCTTACAAAGCGCATGCGTAAAAAATCTTTACAAAAAATATTATATAACCATTCTTCGTTATGTAAATGAGAATACTCGATAAGTATTTAAAAACGAGCGTCAACTGTCTAAAGAAGGGGGGGAGGGGGAATCCGGTAAACAATTGCCTTTCACTTTCACTCATGAAGAACAATTGAACTTCAGTTCCTTCCATCTAAACTAGCAACAGAATAATTTAAGGCCGCAACCTCGAAAAATTCGAACGAAATGCACCTGTAAAGGTCACTTCACGTCATTGTTCGTTCCTCAGATAGAGCGAACGCTGAAGAAGGGATGGAAGAGAAAAACTCTTCTGTTTAGAGGACAAGGTCACTCCAGCTCTGCCTGTTTACGTCTTGGAAAAAGCTTCGCTTGCGTCTGATTTGAAGGTTTTCCAGAAAAAAAGAACGTTCAAAGCAATCCACGTGTGGAAGTTGGAAGTATCGATTATCGTTAAATCGCCAAATGCTGAGCCGGCTTTGGCGACAGATTAGAATTCAGTTAACACAAATCATTAGTTTTCGGGCGTTGGTCCCTGGCGATTGCTTCATTTTTAGCTGGCTAAATTTAGAATTCACAAGAATAGATAGAACAAAAGAGAGTTGGGTATCTGCCGTAGGTGTGTTTATTGAAAATGTTAAATAAATTAAATGTCAAAGATGCTTTTAAATTAAGTTACAGTAACCATTGTTTTTTTTTTATTTAAATTATCTGTTGGTGTTCGTTCAGTAGAATTTGATTTGGTAAAGTGTCATAGTACGGTTATTTTATTTACACTGATTTGGCTTATACAAGGGGCTGAATACATTAACCAGTGATTCTTATAAAATATGACTACAGAGTATTAATGTAGACAGAACGTGTAATATCAAATAGTTTAATTAAAGTGAAATTCAAATTAAACAGCAAATTTTCATTTTATCTTCCATTTTTCATAATTAATGCGTCATTTTAAATTGTCGCTATTTAAAGACGCCATATTTCTTTTAATTAATCGATTTTGTTTTGATTTATAAAAGAAAAAATATTTTTATATCGACCCTCTGCGATACCTTCGCCAAATAAATGGGGGTGCTTTTAGCTGGCTGCCGTAATAAAAGTAGGTCGGCGCAGGGAAACAAGTTCAAGGCTACTAAAAGGGTAGGGGGCGCTGCGTATCACATGAGTTTTTGGCCACCCTCCCCCTTCTGTTCTTTTGGCGCGTAGTGAATCTGCCAACAGAATGACCGTGAAAGTGTTGTTGGGTTATAAAGTTGTATTGGATTTTTCATCGCTTTCTTTGGCGAGATAAATTTTAAAATCTCTTGTTTATAAAATAGACCTAAAAATAAATTTGTTTCCTTGAACGATCGCACGTTTGTTTTTCCGGAGATTTTGAAAATATGTTAAGGAAGCTGTTTCGTAATTTAAGGAGCATAGGAGCATTTTTACACTGAACGAAAAGCAGAACTTTTTATGTAGTAAAGGGAATAAGTTCATAACGTTGTAATTACAATGATATAAAAAGATTAATGATGAATCACATTAAAGTAGTTGATAGGTTTTTTTTTTCTTTGTTCCCATAGGAAAAATATGAATCGTAATTTAGAATTACGTATTTTAGAACTGTGAACTAGAATTTCTATATTTTTCCTTGCTAAAAGCTATTTTTATACTGTTTAAAATTATGATTGATTAAAATTTTCTTCTAAGACTAAAATCATTCTGCGATATTCGATTGTGTAGTCTAGAGAAAGCAATTTTTACGATGCAGAAATTACCAATAAACTGTTTGCGAACTAAAGGAAAAAAGAAAGAAAACTCAGGAAGAAAACACATAAAAACGAACAAATGTGTACAATCTTTTTCTAGTCTTACCTTCGCCCTCTAACCTCTAAAAAATAAAAATAACGAACCTGTTTGTTTAATCGTTTAGTACATAATAAGATATAGGAATGAATAATTATTAAAAACATATTTGAAAAATGTATAAGTCAACAGATGTTAAAATTGTAATTTTCTAATTCGTTATCATTTTGCAAACTGAAAATTATTTTCTTAAAATTATTTTTGCTCTTTAAAAATGTTTTTACTTGTTACACTTCCGCAAAAGTTTTAAATTAGAGCAAAAGCGAAAATTCAGACACGGATCATTTTCAGCATTGTTTGGATTCTTTTAATTGTCTGCGTGTACGACGACGATTACAAAACATCATATTTATCTCCAAAATTCGCAGTCAACAATTCATTTTTACGTAATACGCACTCCCTCTAAAGGTCGAAAAACAGTTTGGCGGCCTTGGCGCTCTTGGTTGGCGCGCTTTCGACCTGCTCCTTCCTTCACGCGGCAAGTCAGTTTCTCCCTCAAACCAGTGCCGGCAGAGTACCTGTTACGCTCGCGCTGACCCAATCGTCTGATGTAAGTGTTAGAATTTTTCCCGCCTGGTGTAACTCAAATGACGAGCATATTGAGTCGTTTGCTGACCGCTGATAAGCCCTGGTCAGTGCAGTACCCTGTGTCCACTCCGCAATACCAGTACCCGGATGGAGTTACGGGAAATGAATTTCCAGTTGCGAAAAAGAGAAAAAATTCGAGGAAATCAAATGATTCCTGTAAGTTCAATTTCCTGCTTTATAACTAAGAATTTCTTAAATTAATATGTATATATATATATTTTAAAATTAATTGTTTTTGAGATCGAGAATCAATATTGATTTACATTTAAAATTCTAAAAAAATTATGACAATATAAAATACTCATTATTTGCAATTAATTATTTTTTTAAATTATTAAAGGGGCAGTTTTGGGGGTGGGATAAAACCATATCTGTCATTTGATAATTTTTTAATTTACGTAATTTTTTTATGTGATATATTTCGCTTTTTAAATGCATTTAATGTATATTAAATTTTTTATTAATTTTTTTATACAAATCTAATTATTTAAAACATTAATAACTTATTTTATTTTAAATGTTGTTTGTTGTTTTCTCGTTCTTTATTGTTTTTATAGATTATTTCCTGATTCAAATATAATTATATTAAAAAATAATTTTTCTTGGGGAAAAAAATAGAATTTATAAATTCATGGAAATGTTTAAAATACACTTTAAAAGATCTTCTATTTTTCTTTAGTATCAAATGTTATGTTTCATAATTGACATAAAAATATAATATTAAAAAATATAAAATTTTGCTCAAGTCTTCGGTATCACTTTATTAGCACTGTTATTATTATTATTACTGCTTTATTTTAAATAATGGATTTATTTTTATTAATGGATTTATTCTAAATTTTATGTAGAATACGTATATATATTTTTTAAATCATAACCTACTGGAGCATTGATGATAATGATTAAAATTATTTATTAATGATATTAAGTATTAACAGTAAAATTACTTTATACTAGAAATTTAATCATATTTTTGGCAAATATATCCAATCAGGGAAGTAATGCAACTTAACATCAAATTTGTATTTGTTTTATATTACATTTTAAACATATTATAGGACCCTTGTCTTTTTACTATGCAAATATTATCTTTATTTAAGAAAAGTATGAAAAAACATTAATGTAGAATTTTAGGTTTACTTAACAGATTTTTTTAGTTTATTTAAGTTTTTAATATAAATTTTTTGTATTTTCTTTCTTTAAGTTTAATTTTCATGCAATAACATTAATTTTATATATTTGCATTAAATTTAATTTTTGTCTAAATCGTGAATATAAATCCTCATCTGAAGCATTTCTAGAATTAAATAATCAAATTGTTTCCGAAACAATAAGTTGCGGCTATGATTTTTCAAGTATTGAGAAAATTTGTGCTTTTTATTTTCCATTGTTCTTAATTTAGTGCATTTAATTTCCTGCCTCTTGAGACATATCTTTGACGACGCAATTTGCGGTTACGTGTATATTTACTAGAAAGCGTGCATCCCCTCCCCTTATTAGAAATAGTCTTTGCATTTTTCCCCTGGAATTTTGCCAATGGTGTGCGCTATCTGAGAAAAGAGAGCCTCTTCGCTACTTGAAGGTTAACGGTGAAGTAATTTCTCCGGCGAACGTCATCGGGCGCTTGTAGATTCAAGGTTACGATACGTGCGCGACTCTGACGCCAAGGTCGTAAAGCTGTGCAATTGTTGGCGTTTAATGCTCTGATTTGGCATGAATATAGACTTGTTATCTTATTTATTAGCACTGCGGAGGTTAGTTCGTTATCCGGCGAATAAATAAAATATTCAAAGCACGAAATTTCAAGTTTGGGAAAAGAATCATTTTTTAATTATTATTAATGAATCGTTATGCGAAAGACGCCAGATATCACTTCAATGTAGAATTATTTAAGATGAATAAATTATTCTTCACATGTCATTTTTAATCGATTGCATAAAATTACGTAAAGTTTGTCATTACATGTAACTAAACATTATTTAAACCCCTTTTTTATTAATTTTTAAAATAAAACCTTAATTTTTGTTTTTACAAATCCTGATTTTTAAAATATTGTAAAAATAAAATAGAATAAAATCAGTTAAAATGTACTATAAATCGTCTGCGCGTTAAGCTTCAATTTCCTATTTTGAACCATTTTTTTACGCTTTTAAATCTCGATTTAAAATAATTATTTTGAAAAAAAAAAAATAAAATAAAATAAAATAAAATAAAGGAAAAACGCTGTTTTTGTAATATGAAACACGCAAAAAATTGTCTGTGAAATAATCTTCCAATTTTCTTCTTTTGCAACCATTTTCTTAATACATACATTATTTTATGAACTATTCAGAACTTTTGTTTTATGCTTAGAAGTTGTGAGGAATTTATTTCTCTTTCTCTATCCTTGAATACGATTCCCCGCGTAACACATTTTATATTTTCACGGTCGCGCGTAAAGTTACCGTAAAGGTTGCCTGTTCTTTTACCTGAATCGCATTTTTATTCTTTAATTGTCCTCCACTGATACAATCAACAATAAAAATATAAAAAATGAAATACTGAGAAAGGAAGGAATATTTAATTTTATTCAGCTATTCTGTCTGGTTTTGCTTATGAGATTCGTTGGGTGAACATGAGTTTCCTTTAATTTATTGTATTTTTTTTATTAATTAACTTTGCTGATAATGTAATCCAATTAGCATTTTTTCCCTCTTTTTCGTTCTTTCTTCCCCATTTTTAAATATTTCTTTTTTCTATCTTTTCAATGTAAAAGATTCATTTTTTCTATGTATTCTTACATTGAGAATATCGTTTTATCTTTCATCTTGCCATGATCTGAAGTTAAATTGTGTAAACTATAAATATTATTTTTTATCTTTTCAGCTGTTCGATTCGGGCGTGTCCCTAAACGTGAGAAAGCAAAGATCTTGGCTGCCATGCAGAAGGTTAATGCTAATTCACAAGAAAAGGCCTTATGTGCTGAGCTAGAAGACGAGCTCAGGCTGTTAACTACAATCGTTAGGGCACACGAAGAAACCTGTGATTATACTAGAGACAAGGTAGTTGGACTTGTTGAAAAAGCCAGAAACCAGCCAGTCTATTCCCAGTGTCCACCCCAACTCGTAAGTATATAGATTTTTTAATATAATTTTATATATGTTTAACAAAATTTTCAGATCTATATATATATATATATATGTATATATATATTATAGCCATAAATAGTTTATACAAATATGAATAAGATTATTAAATACTTAGATATGAAATAACCCAGCTTGAAATTATGTATTTTTGCGAAAGCTATAGAATTTATGAATGTTTCGTTAGGGAGATAAAAGCACAAATCGATTTACTTAAATTTATCATTTCTTTTCGACTTTACTAATGCTTCTTTAGAAAGATCAAATCCCCCATGAATTTGTTAAATTTATTATTATTATTTGACTTTACAAATGTGTTTTTAGGGAAATCAAAGTACAAATAGACTTATTGAAATGTGTTATTATTTAAATTCAAACAAATAAACATTAAATAAATTTAGCTATATATTGTTTTATAATTTTCGCAGGAACCCCCCCCCCCCTTCTGCTACAGCTTCACTTTGGAGCCTTTTTTCTCCAGGGGGAAAAAAACCAATCCATTAAATACATACCGCCCCCCCCCCCGCTTATAATTTTTACCCTCAGTAGATTTTCCTAATACCTTGTATGTAGATTTTCCGTGAATCAATCTTCGGTATCGATTGATTTGATGTTAACAACTGTGTATGAAACAGCTTAAGTCCGCGTGCCAATCATGATTTTCAAGGCCTGGCATAAAAATGCATCTTTTTTTTCGACGAATAGATTTTGTTATTTAAACAGTTCAATCTCTTATAACTATTGAAACACAAGGTTCCCTGTTTTTAAACGAAACCATTCAATAACTGCTCAAGGCGAACTCGCGGACGTTGTGTTGGAACTCTTGTATTTCATTTTCAATCCGTTTTGTCATCTTCCTTTTTTTTTTTTTTTAGTTTTCTCTTCTCTCTCTTCTTTTTTTTTATCTTTCGCGAGCAAGGTCGGCCTTGATGCAAACGTAAACCGACACGCGGTTCCGAACTTCCTGGTTTATGATGTTCGTTTGGCGATGAAACTAGCAGACGATCCTACTGCACTTGGCGAATATCGAATTAACGCATTATTTATTTAAATGAACGATTGTTTATGTAAACAGCTAAAATTTATTTAGGAGATGGTTTATACGAATGCGATTAAGTGTAATTTATGGCATTGTTATGATGTTTATTACGCTTCGAATATTTAACTGCGGAGGATTTCAATGAAAATTTCCCATCTTCGGAAATACGCAAATCTATAAAAGAGAAAAAAACAAAAAGGAACTTAATTTAAGAACTCTTATCTACATTTTCTGCTGCTGCGTGCCGCGATGACTAAGACGGCAATAAAAAAATGCCATGGAATCTAATGCTTTTATATATATATATATCGATATATTAATTAGATGTTCTAAAATAACATTCTCAAAGGAATTAAATTGTCTGTTAAAATATATTATTTTCTAATTATTAAATAATAATTGCGTATTTATTATTATTATTTATTTAGATGTAAATTCTTTTTGTAAATTAGAAAATATTTCGGGAAAGGAGAAATATTATACAAATTTAGGAAATAAAAGTTTTCGGGAAAATCGCTATTAATCTCGATGGTGGGCGTATTTCGCCATATCGGCTGGCTGCAATAATAGACACGCGCTGCTCTAAGTTTTTCAAGGCCAAGGTCAAATAATTGCGCTTGCAACCGATCGTTTCAAAGAGCTAGACGTGGTTGCTCAATATATGCGCTTCTTCATCATGTATCTTCCGCGAATTTTCGTTGGCTCTAGGGATAAACCACGAATGTTAATCAATGAATTTATTACTACAATTTATTTTCTATTCAATTAAGACAACGTTACGTCACATCGAAAATTTATGGATGCAAGGATGAATATGCGAGTACAATATGTAAGATTTTTTTCCCCGGTACTTTTCAGTTTGGGATGAATAGTATAATAAGTGCAAAGTATCCTGTTCTTATTCTTATACTGGGTCCCAGCGAAACTAAAATGTCTTTATTTAGATTTTTGAAAAAATCAAAACTATTAGAAAAGATTGGCAACCGGTCCCCTACCTAACACCCGCACTTATAGAGGTCTCCAGAAACACTTTTTTTTCCTTAGGAGGGGGGGGGGGGGGATATAGGACCCTAAAAATTTCCATGCATCTTGGGTATCTTAAGAAGAAAGTCTGCGAGGGTTGGTTTAAAATAAAATAATTTAAATATTTATTTATTTTTGAAAAATTAATTTATTGAAAATTTAAATTTTCCTGAATTTGGCCTCAAACCCCTGAGAGACGGTGGGATATATTTCTCATTTAACTTTAACCAATATTGGTACCAGAATTTTTAATAAAAATTTAATTTTTATAATTTTGATTAAAAAAAAAAAATTAATTTTGGTGTGGATTTAACATTACATAAACGCAATTGCTTACCCTTGAAAGTTGATAATTGTGTCTTCATTTTTAATTTAAAGAGTTTTTTAAATAAAATGTGTGATGCAGTAATTATTTTATTTTACATAATTTTTTTTTTCCTTCTTTACAGGCCTGTCCTCTGAATCCTGCCCCCCACATTTTAGACAATGCTGGTTCCCATTATATGGAAGACTTTTCCGAGAGGTTTGCTCCGGCAATCAAAGGTGTCGTTGAATTTGCCAAGCGTATACCTGGTTTTGGATTCCTCTCCCAAGATGACCAAGTGACTTTATTAAAGGTAAACATTTTTTCTAAGAAATAATTACAATTTATTAGCACTATAATATATTGCAAAACTTTAAAACTTATTAATATAATTTTGTTAAAAATAAAAACTAGAATTATTAATAATAATAATAATATAAGAACTGGAATAATAACTATTAGAATTAAAAAAAGTGTGTATGATAAAATAGAATAATAATAGTCTACAATTTTACAATTAATTATTCTTAGAAAATATATTTAAATTATTAGAATCATATATAAAATGTAAGAACTAGAATAATATTTACTAGTTGAAATTGTGTATGATAAAATATAATAATAATAAACTAGGAGCAAAAAATAATGATGTGCAATAAAAGATAACAATAAAATAATTTATATAGAATTTATTAGGATTATGTTTAAATAATAACTCAATTCCATGTTATTTATTTTTTGTACTGCTTATACATGTAGTTATATATTTCTTTCTTTCTTGTTCATTTTAGGCTGGTGTGTTTGAAGTCCTCTTAGTACGTCTAGCCTGTATGTTTGATTCCCAAGCCAATTCACTAATTTGCCTCAATGGTCAAGTGCTGCGCCGCGAGTCGCTACATTCAGCCAGCAATGCCCGGTTCTTACTGGATTCCATGTTTGACTTTGCTGAAAGAATGAACACATTACATCTGTCAGACAGTGAAGTCGGACTCTTCTGCTCAGTTGTTATCATTGCTGCTGGTAAGTGTTATTATAGTTTTTCAATTATAAGCTTTCAATAAAATTTTTCACCTTAATTCTAAAATATAAAATTAATTGATAAAGCATTAAAAAGTATAATAATAAAATATTTATAGTTGCATATAAAATAAAAAGTTATGTGGTAATCTAATGCCTAAACAATATAAAATAGATTGAATAGTAAAAATAATGATAAAAATATATATATATATATATATATATATATATGAACTAAATAATTTAAAAAATGATAATATAAAAGTAAAATAACAAATTATATAATAATCAAATGCTTTTAAAACAAAATTATGTAGATTAATGGTATATAAAATACTAATACAAAATTAAATAATTTAAAAATAAACAATTTGAAATAATATGTTTGATAAAAAATAAAATAAAATATCTAAATATAGTAATCTAAAATAATATATAATCTATAAAATAGTAAAGTAACATAAAATAAATAAAATTAAATTAAAATGTATTTGTTTATATACTTTTATTTTTCTGTTACTTAATATGTTTTTATTTATCTTTTCAGATCGCCCTGGTCTTAGAAACACAGAACTGGTATCAAAAATCCAGAAAAAGTTGATGGACATCTTGCAGAAGTCTGTAACCAGTAATCATCCAGAGAACCCCTGTATATTTGGTGATGTGATGAAAAAAATCCCAGACCTTAGGACCCTCAACACCCTTCACTCTGAAAAACTGTTAGCTTACAAAATGGAGCCTCGCAATCGACAGATGGGTGCAGTGAGCACAATTGTTGAAGGCATTGCGGACAACTCGGTGACTAATAGCAATGCTTATACACCCATACCACATGACATTTGGAGTCAGTACTCTTTAGTGACATCTCACCCCAACTTGATGACACAAGAAGATGACATGAGAAGTGCTTCTCCCGGTGTTCAGAGTTTACATGGTGGAAGTACCACCGGTAGTGAGTGGAGTACCACAGACTCTAAAGATGAGCATGACCTTGTCGGTTCGCCGAGGTCAGTTGGTAGTGGACTCTGTGTCGACGAAGTCAAAAGTCCAGGCAGAACATCGAGCTTTTCTAGTTCTCGTAGTTATGTGAATGAAGAAACGTGGGTGACTGAAAACAATCAGGCTGTGATAGACTATCACCAACACTTAGCAAAGCGAATGCCTGAAAATCCAGGATCAGAACATGGTAGCAGTTCTGGTGATGAAGGCTATTTTGTGGAGAGCCCCATGAAGGTGCCTGTTTACCCTAAACTACATCGTGTGGACTCCCCCACTGACTCTGGTATCGAGAGTGGAAAGGAACATGGACCAAGCACAACTCCCACTATTTCTAATTGCTCCAGTCCTCGATCATCTGTCGATGAAAAAATCAAAGATGAGCATCGCCACTCTCCTAGCCAAGAGAAGCAGGAGAACATTGAAGACATGCCTGTGCTGAAGAGAGCACTCCAGGCACCCCCATTAGTGAACACTAACATGTTGATGGATGAGGCTTACCGTCACCACAAAAAGTTTCGTGCCGCCAGACGAGAAGCTGAAAGTCCTTCCAGTCCAGGGCAAATGTCCCTCGCAAGCACGCACAGTACATTAGTTAGAACACTTGAACAGGCTCCCCGATATTTAAGTGAGCAGCAATTAAAAAGGACTGATCTAATCCACAATATCATAATGAGGAATGAAACTTTGCCCAATCAGCAATCACCGTCACTCCCCCAGCATCATCAAAATTCAACACAGACTCCATCTCAGTCCCACCATGTCGATAGTTTGCCTGTGTCCTGTCCCAGCCTTCAGAATGGTTCTTATCCTTACAGCAGTGTTCCTACGCAAACCTCACAGCCTTCAGCCAGCATCACAACATCCAATGCCCAGCAGCAACAGCAACAGCACAAGACTTTATTAATCAATGCCAATGGCTATCTCCTCCAATACAACAATGGCAATGTTCAGTCTGCACCTATTTATTCCTCATCGTCGCCTGTATCATGGCCTTTCAACCAACAACCCTCATCCACTGCACCAACGGTTGCTTCATCTGCGTCGCCAGTCCAGGTCCATGCTGCTCAGTATGAACATTCACAACATGTGCAACAACAAAACACAAGCTACTGTGCTTCCTCACCGGGTGTTAATACATCAAGGGCAGGTTCCCCGAGACTTTTGTATAACCCTCGTTCTTCTCCTGTGACTTCCACCTCTCTAGTCATGAATGGTGTTGGACTTAGTTCTTCAAGTGTACAGTCTTCGGTGTGTCCAAATGATACAAGGCCTATTCAGTCGGAGGCTTGCTTGAAACCTTCCGGTGAATCTCAGCCATTGAACTTATCCAAAAAATTATTCTCTCCACCTCTTCTAAAGATGGAGTCGTGATCTTGTTGTCAAACATTTTTTCAAAGATAATTTATCCATGTGAAAGTTGTTTTTCAGCACATCCCTGCCCCCCCACCTTGTGATCATGCACCTGTTGTGTCTTATTATTGGAAGACTCTAAAAAAAAAGTATCAAAATGAAGTTTTTATACTTCGAGTCATAACATTGAAATTGCCTTTCACATTTTGTGTTGATAGAAACAGCTCCGGTTAATGTTGGGTAGCTGTATCAAAAAAATTAAAAATTTAGTCAAAAAAAAAAAAAAGACATTCTATATTTGAATTTGATTTATGAAATTAAATTAGTTTAATGTTCTCTTCCCTCTCCCTTAAAAAAAAAAAAAAAAAAAAAAAAAAAAAAAAAATCAATAAAGTCTGAAATTTAAATTATTAAAGTAAACCAGTCTAATGAACAAGCAAACAACAACAAAAAAAATTAGTCGATTATTGATAATTGTATTCAAAAAGATAACATGCTCGATTAAAAATAATTCATATGATTCATACCAGAAATAAAAGTAAAAGTAAAACTTTTATAAATATATTTTTGCAATTATGGATTATTCAATTAACTAAAAAAGGGAAAAAGGTGATTTCAATGTTAAAAGACAGTTAATTGATGCCATTGCCATGTTATGAAATGTGCCATTCCAGGGTTTGAAGACCTCCTTCAGCTACTGAAGGATTGCTGAGAACAATGTCTTTTGGACTATTGTATATATTTATTTGTATCAAAAGAAGCATGATTGTATTCATTTTGTACAAAAAAGAAAAAGAAAATATGATCACCGAAGTTTTTTTTTTGTTGTACATTAAAGGAAAAAAAGAAAAAGAGAAAAAAAAGAAAGATTAGTATATTTCAAATGTTTTATTAGAGTATTTAAGTTAAGACTGTAAAAAATATTTTACAAAAAAGTTTTTTTTTTTTTTTTTTCAACAGAATAATATAAAATAATTGTATAGTTTTTTTTTTTTTTTTTTTTTTTTTCTGGAACAATAAGGGTTTAGGATTGGGACGAATATATAGAAAGTTATGGGTAGTGAAATTATGGTATAATGTAAATATGAGTTCATAGTGCACATTATGGTAATCTAATGTGTTCTTTCTACCAATTGAGTGGCATATGTGCAGTGTGTTAATTATTTTTTTTCTTTGCTTCTCAGTATTATAATTGTTACAATTATGATAGTTGTTTCAAGGGACATGGTAAATCAAACTTCTTGAAATATGCTTCATAATTTATATTGCACAGTTAAATTATCAAAATTTATTTATTCAGTGTACGATTATTTTGTATAATGTAATTTATTTGATAGGTTTTTTGTTATTATATTGTTATTTTGTACAAAGTGAGAAAGTTTAACAAATCTGAATAGATTTCATTTCTTGTATATTTCCAGTGATTTGGTTTACCCCCCAATGATGTGCTTCATTGAGGTTCTTTTTTTTAGCCAAAACAAAGAATACTGTTTTTTAACAGTTCTGTAGTACAATCAAATTTTTTAATTTAATTATTGATCTGTGAGATCGAACCATTGGTGTGGCTCTGCGCCGGTTTTTGTGATCATGTCATTTCATTAAAAAAAACTTTTTAAGTCACATAAGTCTCTTTTTTTGTCTCTTATCTACAATGTTTTGTTTCAGGAAAAAATAGTACAATAGAACTTCTATATTATGTTTTTGTTGGAACAAAATGAAAATACTAATGCTAATGGATTAAATGTTAAATGTGTATGTAAAATAGATTAATACACAAATATTTTACACCAAAAATTTTCAAAAAACTAAGTTCCAATGGCGTAAGATCGAAGTTCTATTGTATTTGATAACATAGACGAATTTCTTTTTAAGAAATTTACAACAAATAAATTATACAGAGTGTATATATACTCCAATCTAACACACAAGAAAATATCAGTAAAAGTTCTATATTACGTTTTTGCTGGAACAAAAAGAAAATACTACAATGTTTTGTTTCAGGAAATTTCGAAGAAAGAATAATACAACAGAACTTCGATATTTCGTTTTTGCGGAACAAAAAGAAAATACTAATGAATTAAATGTTAATTGTGTATATAAAATAAATTAATATACATAAATATTTTACACCAAAATTTTGAAAAACTAAGTTCCAATGTTGTAAGATCGAAGTTCTATTGTATATATTAAATTTGATGGCATAGACAATTTTTTAAAAAATAATTTACAAAAAGGAAATTCTACAGGGGAATATATACATATATATAGACTCCAATTTAACACGAAAGAAAAAGCCGGTAAAACTTCGATATTATGTTTTTGCTGGAACAAAATTAAAATACTAATGTTAATGAATTAAAAGTTAATTATGTGTGTGTGAAATAAATGAATACACATGAGAATTTTGCACCAAAAATTAGAAAAGAAACTATGTTCCATGGTCGTAAAATCGAAGTTCTATTGTATTTCATAACATAGACAAATTTCTTTATAAGTAATTTACAACAAATAAATTCTACACAATGTATATGTACTCCAATCTAACACAAAAGAAAATATCAGTAAAAGTTCTATATTACGTTTTTGCTGGAACAAAAAGAAAATACTACAATGTTTTGTTTCAGGAAATTTCGAAGAAAGAATAATACAACAGAACTTCGATATTTCGTTTATGCGGAACAAAAAGAAAATACTAATGAATTAAATGTTAATTGTGTATAAAAAATAAATTAATATACATAAATATTTTACACCAAAATTTTTGAAAAACTAAGTTCCAATGTTGTAAGATCGAAGTTCTATTATATATATTAAATTTGATGGCATAGACAATTTTTTAAAAAATAATTTACAAAAAGGAAATTCTACAGGGGAATACATACATATATATAGACTCCAATTTAACACAAAAGAAAAAGCCGGTAAAACTTCGATATTATGTTTTTGCTGGAACAAAATTAAAATGCTAATGAATTAAAAGTTAATTGTGTATGTAAAATAAATGAATGCACATAAGAATTTTGCACCAAAAATTAGAAAAGAAACTATGTTCCATGGTCGTAAAATCGAAGTTTTATTGTATTTCATAACATAGACAAATTTCTTTAAGTAATTTACAACAAATAAATTCTACACAATGTATATATACTCCAATCTAACACAAAAGAAAACATCAGTAAAAGTTCTATATTGCATTTTTGCTGGAATTAAAAGAAAATACCACAATGTTTTGTTTAGGAAATTTGGAAAAAAAAAAAATATTACAACAGAATTTCGATATTATGTTTTTGCTGGAACAAAATGAAAATGCTAATGCTAATGGATTAAATGTGTATGTAAAATAGATTAATACACATAAATATTTTACATCAAAAATTTTCAAAAAACTAAGTTCCAATGTCATAAGATCGAAGTTCTATTGTATTTGATAACATAGACGAATTTCTTTATAAGAAATTTAAAATAAATAAACTATACAGAGTGTATATATACTCCAATCTAACACAAAAGAAAATATCGGTAAAAGTTCTATTACGTTTTTGCTGGAACAAAAAGAAATTACTACAATGTTTTGTTTCAGGAAATTTGGAAGAAAAAATAATACAACAGAACTTCGATATTTCGTTTTTGCGGAACAAAAAGAAAATACTAATGAATTAAATGTTAATTGTGTATATAAAATAAATTAATATACATAAATATTTTACACCAAAATTTTTGAAAAACTAAGTTTCAATGTTGTAAGATCGAAGTTCTATTGTATATATTAAATTTGATGGCATAGACAATTTAAAAAAAAAAATAATTTACAAAAAGGAAATTCTACAAGGGAATACATACATTTATATAGACTCCAATTTAACACGAAAGAAAAAGCCGGTAAAACTTCGATATTATGTTTTTGCTGGAACAAAATTAAAATACTAATGCTAATGAATTAAAAGTTAATTGCGTATGTAAAATAAATGAATACACATAAGAATTTTGCACCAAAAATTAGAAAAGAAACTATGTTCCATGGTCGTAAAATCGAAGTTCTATTGTATTTCATAACATAGACAAATTTCTTTATAAGTTATTTACAACAAATAAATTCTACACAATGTATATATACTCCAATCTAACACAAAAGAAAATATCAGTAAAAATTCTATATTACATTTTTGCTGGAACAAAAAAAAAAATACCACAATGTTTTGTTTCGGGAAATTTGGAAGAAAAAATATTACAACAGAATTTCGATATTATGTTTTTGCTGGAACAAAATGAAAATACTAATGCTAATGGATTAAATGTTAATTGTGTATGTAAAATAGATTAATACACATAAATATTGTACACCAAAAATTTTGAAAAAAACTAAGTTCCAATGTCATATGATCGAAGTTCTATTGTATATATTAAATTTGATGGCATAGACAAATTTTTTAAGTAATTTATAACAAAGAAATTCTACAGGGGAATATATATATATACACTGCAATCTAACACAAAAAGGACATTAAAACTCAGTCATAAAAGTCAGTAAAACTTCGATATTACGTTTTTGCTGGAACAAAAAGAAAATACTAATAACTAAATGAATATTAAAGTGCTAATTAATTAAATGTTAATTGTGTATATAAAATAAATAAATGCACATAAACATTTTACAGCAAAAATTATGAAAAAAAAAAAAATTCCCACGATCGTAAAATCGAAGTTTTATTGTATATTGAATTTGATAGCACAGATAAATTTTTATATGTGATTTACAGCAAGGAAATTATTCAGAAATATATATATATATAGTCCAATCTAACTCGAGAAAAAAAGTCAGTAAAACTTCGATATTATGTTTTTGCTGGAATAAAAGGAAAAGTATTTGAAATATAATACTCCTATGTTAATGAATTAAACGTTGATTGTGTATAAAAAATAAATTAATACAGATAAATTATTTTACCAAATTTTTTTTTAAACAAAGTTCTAATGTGATAATATCGAAGTTTTACTGTTTATTGAATTTGATGGCATACACTGTATATCTTTAAATTTAATTAAAAAAAAAAAAAAAATCCACAAGAAAAAACATGATTTTACAGTTCGATCTAACACTTATGAAAAAGTTAGTAAAACTTCTATATTACGTTTTTGTTGCAGCACAAAGAAAATACTACAATGCTAATGAATTAACGTTAATTGTGTATATTCATATTTAAAAAAAAAAAAAAAAAAAAAAAAAAATACAGATCAATCATTTTATTAAACATTTTGAAAATATCAAGTTCCACAGTAGTAAAATCGAAGTTTTACTGTACAGTACATTGAATTTGATGATCTAGATGGAATTTCTTTAAATGCAATTTAGAACTAATATAAATTCTTCAAGAAAAAGACACAAAACTTCGATTTTGCATTTTTGTTGGAACAAAAAGAAAATACTACAATGGTAATGAATTAACGTTAATTGAGTATATACAAAAATATTACAGATAATACAAATAAATTACTCTTCCAAAAATTAAAAAAAAAAAAATCTTAAGTTCTTTGATTATAAAATCGAAGTTTTACTGGGGGGGGGGGGATTAAATTGAATTTGATGGTTTAGATGGAATTTCTTTATATGTAATTTAAAACTAAAAGAAATTCTGCAGAAAAAAAGAGGAACAAATGATATAGTTTAATCCAACACGAAAGAAAAAGAGGGCAAAACTTCGGTAGTACGTTTCGATATTACGTTAAAAAAAAAAAAAAAAAAAAAAAAAAAAAGGAAGAAAGAAAGAAAATACCACATTGCTAAAGTATTAAACACGTTAATTTTGTATAAAATATAAACTTATGCATATACTTTACTTTATCGAAAATTATGAAAAAATTAATTTCCTGGATCGAAGTTTTACTGATGTACATTGAATTTGATGGCACAGTCAAATTTCTTTATATGTTACTTAAAACTAAAAAAAATTATTTAGGAAAAGAAAAAAAAAGAATGATTTTCTAAGTTTAATTTGACTAGAAAGAAAATGGCAGCATAACTTCGACAGTATGTTTCTGCTGGAGCAGTAGGGAAATAATACTGCTAAAGAGTTAAATACATTAATTGTGTATAAAAAGTGAATTGATGCACGTAAATATTTAATAAAAACATATGGAAAAAAATAAATAATAATAATAAGTTCCATGGTCGTAAAATCGAAGTTTTCCTGATGATGTAGATGAATTTCTTTATAGTAATTTAAAACCAAAACAAATTCTTCAAGAAAAAAAAATCAATGATTTTTTATTTCAATTTAACAGGAGAAAGAAAAAAAAAAAGGGTGAAATTTAAATTCACTAGATCTACATTATTACGCTTCTGCTGAAATCAAAGTGGTATAAGTAGTTGGTTGTGGCAATTCCAAAACTTTCTTCTATCTCGCATACTCGTTAATACTTTCAGAAAAATGAAACAATGCAGTGTCATCGGTTAAGTAATTTACACCAAAATCTAATCTGCAACGACTTATGTCAAATTCTATAACTTAATCTGAAATTTGATGAAAAACCGTGTATTAGTATTTGTGATAGAATTATCTCAAAAATCGTTAAAAAAAAAAAAAAAAAAAAAAAAAAAAAAAAAAAAAAAAAGGATAGAAGCGCCACATGATAAGCCTTTTACTTTAAAAGCTAAAGAATTCTAATTTATATTAGGGACTAACTGAATATGAAGTTTGATAAAAATTCGTGCATTAGATCCTGAGATGGAGCTATTGCAATAATCACGAACAATACCGCATAGCAGCGCCAAAACGTGAACAGAACCTTTCTTATCAATTTTTTACAAAAAAAACTAAGCTCCACGGTAGTAAAATCAAAGTTTTACTGCACATCGGCGCCAACTTTTGAAAAATAGTGGGTTGATTGAAAACTATTGGGTGGGTTCAAAAATATTTTGTTTTTCTTTGAAAGCCTATAGGTGAAAGATGCGAATTTTGAGTCAAGCTATCACGTTTTAATAAATTTGGAATTTTATTAAATCATATTCTCATGTGTTTTTAGGTGCGTTCGTAATTATGTAAATACGTAGCACCTATTGTTGCCGTTCAGTCTGTCCGTTCGTCTGTCCGCATATAACAACGCAAAAACTACCCAACTAAATCGTTTGAAATTTAAAATACATAATTATCACATAATTTTGTCGAGTCATTTCAAATTTTATGAAAATTGGATGCATAGATCAATTACAGGGACAATCAAAAGGATTCCGTTACATTACGGTGGGGACAAAAGTTTCAAATGCATTTTAATCGTTTGAAATTTTAAATACATAATTATTACATAATTTTATCGAGTCATTTCAAATTTTATCAAAATTGGATACTTCGTTCAACTACAGGGACAATCAAAAGTGTTCCGTTACATTACGGTTAATGGGGAGAAACGTTTCAAATGCATTTTAATGATGTTACACTCATTCGAACGTAATAAAATTGATATGCATCATAAAGTACATATTGTAATATATATTTTGCATAATCTGTTGTGCAAAGAACATTTGTTGCTGATTTACAAGGCCACACAAAAGTATTCCGTTATATAATGACAATGAGTATAGAGAGAACATTGTTTGGTGCGCATTTTAATTGTAATGAATTATTTACAATTTTATGAGATTGATATATGAAAGTGGTATTTTTAAAACTTCATTATCGTACGAACGCCCCTCATTTGCTACGCTTCACGTGTAATTTCCAACTTGTTCTTTATAAAAACACTGATATTTATTGTAATGACATGATATAATGAACAAAACTAACAAATTAGCAAAGTTTAACATGGGATCAAAACATTTCAGTCATTTGGGATTTATGCTTGTCAATCGGAGAATTAAAACGTATGACCCATTGGCAAAATAAATTGTATTATAAGGAGAACAAGTTGGAAATTGCACGTGAAGCGTAGCAAATGAGGTGCGTTCGTACGATAACGAAGTTTTAAAAATATTCAGATCTTGTTGTTATAATAGACGGTACTTCGGATACATTACAGTGGTCGAAGTCTTTGTGTTCCTGTCAACAAGAAGTAATTTTATTACACCTCAGCAATGTATATCATATTCATAAAATGTGAAATAGTTTAATATAATTAAAACACGCCACAAACAATGTTTCCCCGTATAGCATTAGGTAGTAGAATACTTTTGTGTGGTCCTGTAATTTAATAATAAATATTTTTTGCATCACAGATTATACAGTATGTATATTTTAGTATATATATATATTTCATAGTTTCATGTCAATTTTATTCTGTTCGAATGAATGCATCACCATTAAAATACATTTGAAACTTTTTTTCCCATTGGCCGTAATGTAACGGAACACTTTTGATTGCCCCTGTAATTGATCTATGCATCCGATTTTCATAAAATTTGAAATGACTCGACAAAATGATGTAATAATTATATGTTTTAAATTTTAAATGATTAAAATGCATTTGAAACTTTTTTTGTCCATTGACCGTAATGTAACGGAATTCTTTTGATTGTCCCTGTAATTGATCTATGCATCCGATTTTCATAAAATTTGAAATGACTCGACAAAATTAAGTAATAATTATGCATTTTAAATTTCAAACTATTCGGTTGGGTAGTTTCTGCGTTGTTGTATGCGGACGGACAGACAGACGAACGGACTGAACAACTATAGGTGCTAACGTATTTACATAATTACGAACGCACCTAAAAATGAATAATAAAATAATGATGAAATAAATAATTAGAACAATGAAAATTGGATATGCTATAATTCAAAATTATTGAGTGAGCTCGAACCCCACGAGCCCATATAAGTTGACGCCATTGTTACTGTATATTGAATTTGATGGCATAGATGGAATTTCAAAGAAGGATTTTCAAAATTTCAAATATTATATCAAGGACTAACGAAATCTGAAGTTTTATGAAAATGAGTCCGAATGAGTTCTTCAGATAAAGCTATTGTGATAATCGCGAAAAAGGTAAGCATAGCCACCTGTTGGGAGATATACAACAAAAATTAATCAGATTCAGTTGATATCAAGGTCTAACTGAATGTAAAGTTTTGTAAAATTCCATGCATTAGTCCTTGAGATAGAGCATCCACGATATTTATATCACAGACATATATTTTGTAAAAACATGTTTTTTGGAATCTCCGACCCCTAAAACGTGTAAATCCGTCGAATATTTTCACGAATCCAATACAGTCAAAGATCTATAATCCGCACACCCATAATCCCCTATTTTCTATAATTCACGTTATTTTACGAATGTAAACAATGAAATAAACAGTTAAAAAATTTACAAATTAGTGATCCAAAAAAGTTTTTTTTAGAAAATTTTTAAAAAAATGAGAAAACAATGAGGAAACAGTGAATTATGGGTGTGCGGATTATATATCTTCGACTGTACTTTTTTCTTGTAGAGATAAAAACAAAATAATAAACAAATGGAAATAAATACTTACAAAAATTCCACAAGAACTAATTTTTACTTGCCATAAAATCGAAGTTTAACTGTATATTGAATTTGATGACGTAAATTAATTTCTTTAGGAGTAATTTAAAACGAAAATAAATTATCCAGGGGTAAAATAATATAATGATTTTATAGTTTCAGTTTTAACACGAAAGAAAAAGGGAAAGAAGAAATTTAAATGCAGTAGAACTTCGTTATTACTCTTTTGCTGGAATCAAAGCTACAAAACGATTCTGGAGAATTAATCGTTAATTTTACATAAAAAATAAATTCATTCATATAAATACTTTACCAAAAAAAACTAAATTTAAGTTTTACTGTATTATCGAATTTGACAACGCAGGGGAATTTCTTTACACGTAACTCAAAACAAAAAGGAATTTTTCAGGAGAAAAAAATAATTTTATAGTTTACTCATAGAACTTAGTGTTTTTAGGTGCGTTCGTAATTATGTAAATACGTAGTACCTATAGTTATCGCTCAGTCTGTCCGTCTGTCTGTCCGCATATAACAACGCAAAAACTAACCAACCTAATCGTTTGAAATTTAAAATACATAATTATTACATAATTATGACGAGTCACTTCAAATTTTATGAAAATCGGATGGATAGATCAATTACAGGGACAATCAAAAGGATTCCGTTAAATTACGGTCAATGGGGAAAAAAGTTTCAAATGCATTTTAAGCGTTTGAATTTTAAAACATATACTTATTGCATAATTTTGTCGAGTCATTTCAAATGTTATGAAAATCGGATGCATAGATCAATTACAGGGGCAGGGTTGGGAAAAAATCATGATTTTTAAAAAAAAAATAAAAAAAAATCGGATTTATTTGATTTAAATCAGATTTTTTTTATTTAAATCGGATTTATTTGATTTTTTTAGAATTCTATTTTTAATTATTGTGCTTTTATGTTTTTACAATACATTTAGCAGTTTTTTATAAAACTAACTAAAAAAAGAATAAATAATACTTATAATTTATAAAAATAATATAAGAAATAATTATATAGTTCATTAAATACTATATTCTAGTTACTGGTTTGTACTAAAAATTAAACATCTAGGCTTTAATCTAAAGCCATTCTATTATTTTGTAATTGATTTGTGCACACTAAATAAGAAATAAACTTAAATAGGTTGTAAATGAATAGAAAATGGCAAAACTTAAAGAACAAATTAAATATTCATTTAATGCAAGCTATTTGTTAAGGGATAAAAATCACAATTAATTCAATAGTTTTTAAGCAAATAGAAATAAACCAGGGATTTAATTGTTTGAACAAAAACACTAATTTTGAAGCTTTGTCCACTCATAACTTATTATGAAGGCTTGGATGAACTAGTCCAAAAGAAGAAAATTCTTTCTACTCCAGCAGATGAAGCCACGTTTGTTGTTATTTGGTAAATAAATTCAATTTTGCTGATTATCTTTTTACCTCCCATTATATAAAACGACTTCCACCAATCATAATCTGTCATAATATCTAAAACTTTTTTCTCAAGCAATGGTAATTTTTGGAATGGGCCATTTTTTGCTTCAAAATGTGCTACAACGGTGAGAAGATTTGGACAATTTTCTTTAATGAATGCCAAATCTTCATTATTTTCCTCTACACTAAGTGAAATTTCATTTCAATGTAAAACAGAGGGACTTAATAAAACTCCAGCAAAATGAAAGCCATTAATAGCTTGTTCATATTTTGCTTTAAATATTTTAATTCCATCTCGGAGTTGACAAGTTCTGAAAGTTAAAAATCAGGAGATTTTATTTCAGAAATCAGGATATATTTTTGGTCAATGAAAACTTGTTAATTTGTTGATGTAAACATCTTTAGTAAAAGTTTGTTTCAATATTGCTTGGTTATTACTGAAGATTAAAAAGAAATGTATCACTCTTACTCAAATAAGGAAAGTATGTATTCTTTACAAGTAGAACACATTTAAGAATATAATATTTTGGATATTTTAACATATTTTTAGTTTGACTAAATATTATAAAAAGAGGGATGTTTTTTTACTCATTAACTTATATAAAACTAAAGTATAGATCATAAATAAGTCTTAATAGAGACAAATTATTATTAATTCAATACACAACCATAGTAAGAATAACAAACCTTAAAGATTCATAGTTTATAATGAATCAGGGTGTAATTCATCACATAAAATACTACTGGTCAAACATACTAAAGAACAATTAAACCTGTACTAGAGTTTTTCTCACTGAATCACAGCACATTTGATTGTTAAATAACAGAATATTTAAAAAATGTGAAAAATTAGGAGAAATATGTCAAAAATAAAGAGTATGGAGAAACATCTGAAAATCAGGAGACTTGGCAACTCTGCTATCTTTATCTAATACATTTTCTAACGTTTTATCCAAAAATTTTAAAAATTCGTAAGCTTTGATTGAAAGTTGACAGTGCAATATGGCAAGTTTTAAAACTTGTTCCTTGCTTGCAGTGTCCGATTTTTCAGTGAACATTAATGAATTTGTTTAATTATTAACTTGTGAAACAAAAATAAGATTCAAATAATTTAGTTGCCAAGATTGGCAAACGAAAAATGATTTATAAAGTGTTTCTGTGTTTCGCCTCATCATCTAAAGTTTATTACAAAAGAACAATTAAAGGATTAGGAGGGGGACACCTGGACTTAAGGCCCCTGTCCTCGCTCGAGGAAAAGTTCGCGAGCTAATGCTATTCCTATGGGGAAGCATTTTTCTAATAACTCTTTTGCATTTTGACATTTTTGAATAATTTTTTTTTGCACTGGATAGCTGAGGTACATGCTGACAGCGCCCCTTTTTTACTTTTTTGATTTTGGTTGCAGATATTTTTTACAAAGTTAGTTTCACTTTCAAAACCAGTTTCGAAACTGAAAGTGCTTTTTAAAAAATATATCTGCAACAAAAATCAAAAAAGTAAAAAAGGTGCGCTGTTGCATGCACCTCAGCTATCCAATGCAAAAAAAAATTATTCAAAAATGTCAAAATGCGAAAGAGTTATTAGAAAATGCTTCCCCATAGGAATAGCATTAGCTCACGAGTGTTTCCTCGAGCGAGGACAGGGGCTTTAACCTGTACCTGCCACATTCTTTCTGGTAGCAATCCTGAAAATACCAGAAAAACACCTGTTACTTATTTACACCTATTTCTTACTTCTCTGCTGACTAATTTCAAATATGAAAAAAAAAAATGATTTAAATCAAATGATTTTTTTTTTAAAAATCAGTTGATTTAAATCGGTTGATTTAAATCATGCCAACCCTGTACAGGGGCAATCAAAAGTATTCCATTACATTACGGTCAATGGAGGAAAATGTTTCAAATGCATTTTAATGGTGTTACACTTATTCGAACATAATTGAATTGGCATGAATCTATGAAGTATATACTAAAATATACACTCTGTACAATCTGTGATGCAAAGAATATTTATTATTAAATTACAGGGCCACACAAAAATTTTCCACTACATAATGCTATACGGGGAAACATTGTTTGGGTCGTGTTTTGATTATATTAAATTACTTTACATTTTATGAATAAGATATACGTTGCTAAGGTATAATAAAAATTACTTCCTGCATATTTACAGGAACACATAGATTTCGACCACTATACTGTATCCTAAGTACGCTCTACTATATCAACAAGATTTGAATATTTTTAAAACTTTGTTATCGTACGAACGCACGTCATTTGCTACGCTTCACGTACAATTTCCAGCTTGTTTATATTCCTATTAGCAGCTTTCGCCCGTTACACTGGTCTATTTCTCCAAAGGAATCTTAAGTCAAACGAAATACATCTAATAAAAAATTGGAAAAAAAAATAATACCTAATTAAACATTCATAATTGTTGTCTTATTCGTATAATCTAAATCAATTAGTATTCAAATAGAACTTAGTGCAATGCAAAAAAAAAAGAAGAAAAAGAAATAGCAACGTTAAAAAGCACCAAATATTGTATATAAACAGCAGACCGGTTTCGGTAGCATTTAGCGTACCGTCGTCAGTGCTAACGGAGGTAGAAATCTGCTCATATATATAGTGGAGATGGAGATTTCTATCTCCCCTAGCACTGACGACGGTACGCTAAATGCTACCGAAACCGGTCTGCTGTTTATATACAGTATTTGGTGCTTTTTAACGTTGCTAGTTTTTTTTGTATTCCATAATCTAAATCAAGTCGATGTTCACGACATAATAGACAAAATAGCTTTAAAATGACTAAAGCACCTATGTTTACTTTTTTTTTAAGTAGATGTGTTAGATAGTTTTAATCCGGCACAACTTTCGGCAATATTTTTTATTTACGAACGAATTTTTTATGGATTTTTAGTTTCAATTAATTATTTAAAAACTTTAGAAGTTATAAATTTTTGCAAAGACCATATGGATACTACCCCAAATTGAAAAAAAAATCGCCTTTAACCCTTAATCTACCGACGGTACTTATAAGTACCATTAAAATAACTTATTATAAAATTCTTTTAATACGTTAGTTAGTTGTAATACTGTTTAAAATGAGTTATAGATACATTACTTTATCTTGTTTCAAACGCGTTATTGGTTATACAAAACAAAAATATTTTTAAAATGATGATTTCTTTTGCCTTTGCATCTTTTCAGCTTTCTTGGCGCTCAGGGAAGGGGAATTTTCAATGCGGAAATATTTTTATATTTATATTGTAAGTACATCCTATTTGTACATTTTATAATTCTACAGAATACTAAGAAAATAATTAAAAATACAAGATTTGAGTGGGGGTTATAAAAATTGCACAAAATCCCTGTAAATTCAAATTTAATTAATCCTTCTAAAATCCTTCAAATACTACCTCTGACAATAAAGTTCGGTGAATGAGTTCAGAACGACCGATCTGGCAATACTGGGGAAACAAAAACGCTGCACCTGCATAGAGGCAAGTGTTGACCATCTTTTCCCAGCGTTGTTCATTTGAGCGTTGTTTATGTTCTGTGTAAGACGTGCTTTACTAAGTGCTTGTTTAGTGTGTTGGTTCATAACTGAGAACAGGAAAATGAACGAACAAAAGATCAGATTAAAGTTTGGTTTCGAGCTTTGCAAGACACTGAAAGAAATTCATGAGGGGTTGTGCAAACTGAACATCCACCATACTCCTCAGATCTCAATTCTCCAGACTTCTTATTTTCATGACGCAAACTCCCTTTGAAATAAGAGATTTGACCATATTGCTGACATTCAACGAAACGTGACGAAGTTTTTGAACTCCATCCCAAAAGAAGACTTCTTGCGAATTTCCCAGGACGTGTATAGCAGATCTCAGCGGTGCATAGTTATGGGAGATGATTATTTCAAAGGATGGTATGGTAACTTTCGTTAATATTTCATCTACATTAATGTTACAGGACTATTCGCCGAACTTTATTGTCAGAGGTAGTATTTATTAAATGATTATGTAAATCTTTTAATTTAGTTTAAACAATTTGCGTAAAACGCTTTAGAATGTAAAATCTTCATGAATTCATAATGCGGTAGATAAAGGGTTAAAAAAATAAATGAATAAAAAAAGTCGGCTAAATATGGACAGTAAATCTTATTTGCAGGAAACGAAAGTTTAAAATGAAAAACAATTCCCAGAATTACTCTCGTTTTCACGGACGTGGTTGAGTGGGTTTGAAATAATCTCTCCAAGGTAACAGCTATTCCTAATTAATTTTCCGTGTTTGCGCTCGCCCTTATTTATCTTAGATCAAAAGTTACTTTTTATGATATTTTATTGTTAACGGAAAATGTTAAATCTGACAGTTTATGATAACTAAAGATAAGCACCCCCCCCCCCCCAATCATAATGATTTTTAACTGACGTTTTTATTTACACTTTATTATTACTTTCTTTTTAAGGTTGTTACTAACTGCTCTGCTCAACAAGCTCAAAAATGTTTTGACATATTTACAAATTCACTTTTTTTTCAACGGAAAGATATAAAATTGCAAGGCCTGACTGTGGAGGCGATTTGGGATTGAACTGTATTTTTCATTATTTTGATAAATAAATTATCTATTGAGTTATTAGCGATTACGGTCACGTGACAAAGACTTTTTCATCCTTTCTAGTGTGGTTGTCCTTTAATTCGCGCGGAAATACGGTTCAAAACATCCACGTTGACACTATTTTCTGAAAAATCTATTGCGTTGGCCAAAAAACAAAACAAAAAATAATTAGATATTTTCTGAATAACAACAACTGCTAGTTTAAGGTATATACAAATATTCTATAGTCGCACATAAAATAAATACGATAAACCCAACAGGAGTGAAAAATTAGCCTGAATCAAACTGAATCATCTGGAATCACTGCATTTCAATGTTATTGACACGATAGCAATTGAAAACAATTAAAGATTAATGTGTTTCTTCTTTTTCTTCTTTCCCTTCTTTAAAAGAAGAAGAACAAAAAAACTCTAAATCTTTTTTTTTTTTCTTTTTTGATTAAAGATAATCAAGTATTTTTGAAATACAGTCAAACTTACCTTTAACGATGTTTTCTACTTAACGAAATTTACTGTTGAAACTTAAGCGCTATTAGCATGCATAATAACCTCCATATTACAAAAAATACATTCTAAATAACGAATTTATTCCTTTTTCTACGTATGCAACATTTCAACGGAGAGGTCACTATTGCGATATTTACAGATATTTTTTTATGAGGAAGCTTTCGTTTTCGGAATCAGTTTGGAAAGTAAAAATACTGTAAAAATACGGCCTGCATTCAGATCAATCTCAGCTATCCAATACAAAAAAAAAAAAAAAAAAAAAAAAAAAAAAAAAATCATTTTAAAAATATTGAAATAAAACCGATATATATTTATAAATTTCTTCCATAGGATTGGCATTATCGAACGGGTCTTTTCATTTGACTTTCATTTCATTTGACCCCTTAATACTTTTGAGCGGGAAATAAATGACGGCCTCAGAAGCCAAGGAGTACAAGTGACAAAAAGTCGATTTGGAGTAAATTGAGTATTTAAAAATAAGTGACGTTAAATTTGAGTATCAATAATAATTGACTGAATGGAAATAGGAAACTTCCGCTTGTTTCATTGTGGGCTTTGAACTTTTATTTCAAAAACTATTAAAAAAAATACAGTACAGTTTTCTTAAAATTTACAATTAATCAATGTTGATTATTATTCGGCGAAAATGGTTTATCTTAAGAACGCAGGACATAATTAAAAAATCACTTAAATTTCTTTACCTTAAAAGAGAGAAGCATATTTTCAGGTCGTCTGTTAACTCAGTTATTATTATTATTTTTTTATTTTATTTTATTTTTTTTTTTCAATTTTGTCACTCATACTCCTTGGCTTCTGGGGTTCTCCAATGTCAGTGAACATTTTAATTTCAATTTGTAGGTTCAGGAGTGTGGGGTATAGGCGCAGATTCCCAAAATTTCTAAGGAGCGTGGCTCATAAATCCAAATATCCCAATCGCCACCAGGGCTTAATTTTTAAGAAAAATTAAGAAACGACGCAAAACAGCACAGAAACAATTCGAATTTCGTTAGATCGCGGAAGAAAAGCTAACTTTATCAAAGGATTGCAAAAAAAAAAAACGCCTGATTTTCGTCAAAGGATCGCTGCAAACTACGATTTTCGTCAAAGAACCACTGAAAAACACGTTTTTCGTCAACTGATTTTGTCGCAGAAAAAACACGATTTTGATTAGGAGATTGCTAAAACACATGCGATTTTTATCAAGAGATCGCGAAAATACATAAGATTCTCGTCAGGGAATTGCCGAAGAATGCAATTTTCATTGAATGATCGCGAGAAAACCCGCAAAATTCGCCAAAGGATGGCGACTTCGACGCCGAAAATTAATCGCCAAGTGAAAAAATTTAGTCACTACGTGGCGACTGGCGACCGTAAATCTGCACCTGTGGTGCGTGTGTGTGTGTGTGTGGGGGGGGGGGGTCAATAACCATTCATATTTCAACAGATCCATGGAATTAAAAATGAATACATGTGTTTCTTAGTTTTGAGTACAATTCGATCGGAACTATTTTGAATGAGTGAGGTATTTCAGTTTGAGTACTTTTTACCAATTTTGAGAATCCATTTCTTTTTTTCAGCGTCATATAAATTTTTTATGCACTTTTAAAATAGTTGTTGTCACATGTATCACACATCACACATGATCTTCTAATTTCACAATTTAAGAAATATGCTTGTTTTTGGAAAACATAAATAAGTAAATGCACAAATAAATAATAATCTAAATTAATTACAGGCTTCGTTTCCTGGACCAAATTTCAGACAACATCCATCATTATAAAACTTTCTGGCTCCCTCATCGATCGAGGTGGGGGAAATCTCATAGTTGACATGTGTGGAAATTTTCGCTATTAGAGTTACTCATTGCTAAAAATAACCTAGTACAATTTCGTTTTCATTGTCGGGAAAAAACGGCCATTTGGAAAATAATATTTTCAAAGACTAAAATTTTAGACTTATAAATAAATTCTATAATTAATAGTAATAATAACCATAATTTTTCTGATGGTCAAACCGTGGCTTATGTAATAATAGAGTCGTATATTACTTACTCCATATATTAAACATTAATATTCCTAGATCAATCATAAACAAATTTTATATGAAATTTCAATTTCACAATTTTGGGTACTGCGAATTTTTAAACTTCTAAAAATCACACATTTTAAACTTTTACACCGTCGTATAGGAGAAAAAAATATTTTAAAATGCGATTGTTTGAAAGCTGTATTTTAATTTATTTTTTAATTATTAATATTTTTGTTGTTTTAATTTTTTTTTTGTTATTGTGGCAACAGAAGTATTCCATTTCTGGATATTAAAAATGGACATCAGAAAACGAAAAAATTCGGACATCCCAAGATTTCAGATATGCTTCAGTTATCTCTGTTTTTGACTGAAAAAACAACTATTTTTCAAATGGTTAAAATAATAATAATAATAAAGTTATGTAATTTATTCATACATATACAGTCGAGTCTCTCTATAACGAAACTCCATACATCGAATTTCTCCATATAAAGAATTTTTAGTAGGAACGGTCCCCTTTTCGCATGATTACATTAAAAACAGTCTCTATATAGCGAAATAGCTATCTAAATATAACGAATTTTTTCATAAATGGGTCTTAATTTATTCAGTTTTAAAAAACTTCGAAATCATATGGAATCAATTTTCCATCACTTATTTTTGATTTATCGTCAGTGCTGAAGGTTTTTTTATAATACTTCTCTCCTTGTTTGTTAAATACAACGAATTCATCCCACCTCCCACACACCTTTCCACATCCTTCTCAAAACAGTGTCAATTGAATACACATGTTTGATACACATAAGAGAAGCCTTCAAATGAAGGGAAATGTTAACTACAATTTTTCATTCCTTGCTAAAATTTGAGCATATTTTTGAGAGCGTAACAACTTTAAAATCACAGCAACAAAAAATTACAGATTTCTTCGCCGGAAATTAATGCAAGTCTTCCTTATTTGATTTTCATTAAGCTTTCAAATAAATGTCTGTTCTCTTTTTTGAAACGGCTTAAATAATTAAGAAATAAAATGTTACGTTAATATTTACTTTTAAACATTTCAAATTGTTAATTCAAAAGATCAAAAATAATATTTGTTCAAATTTCACACATTAAATACGATTTTTAACATCATTCTCTATACATCGAATTTCTCTATATAACGAATTTTTTATTGGAACGGTGCATTTCGTTATATAGAGACTCGACTGCATATCGTTTTTATGTGTGTCCTAATTTTTGAAAGTATACTCCAAATTTCATATTTTTATTCTCCAAATTTTATCGACAAAACTGGATGCAATTTTGTAGGAAATATGTGAGATTAAACCCTTGGAGGCGAACGGCCAGCATATGTGCCGCATCAAGTACTCAGAATTCTTGATTATTCTCACCAGTAAATTTTTGTAAAATTTTTGCCTTATTTAATCGGAACATGTTCCCGATTCAATTAAGCAAGAATTTTTATTTTGAAAAGCCGGTGATAAAAAACTAAAAACTCTGTAAAAGACGCTCTTTTTGAAGGTGTTAAGACCCGCTACCTCGGAAATTACCAGATCGATTTTGATGAAATTTGAAATCGATATTCACTGGATTATGCTCAAGACTTGCGACATGCAGTTTCTTCTACAACTAAAACTTTTTATATTTAAATTTCCAGCTGTGAAATTACGCTTGAAATTATTGAATGTTTAATATGTGAATTATCACCATTGACTTTCTAATATACGTAGACGCCACATCCCATTGTTCTCTCGGCATGGTTTCGAATCCAACATCTTTGGCGAAAAGATGCCGTTTTTTTGGCGGTGATCGCTTTATTGGCATCTTTCAGATTTCACAAAGAGAAAAGCAGAAGTGCGTGCAGTCAACTCAAGAGAAACATAACAATATGAGTTTCGGCGGGAAAAAATCGGTTTGGCGCGCTAAATCTGCATGTGGTGTCTAGGTATCTTAGGTCATTGATTATCACTTGCTAACTAAGCGTAGAACCAACATGGCGAAAAATGTCCATGCCGGAGATCGAACCCGGAACCGGAACCCTTCGAATGGCGATTCAAGTGCTCTACCATTTAAGCTACACGGACGCTGCCCAGCTAAGCATTTTCCATTCTCATATGTTGGCAAGTCTGCACTGCAGCACCAGATGGAACTCTTCATGAGCACACAATCTTGAGGCATAACATGGGACACAAACAAACCCAGCATCGGTGAACATAGATTTAAATTTCCAGCTGTGAAATTACGCTTAAAATTATTGAATATTTAATATGTGAATTATCACTTGCTAATTAAGCATAGAACCAACATCGTGAAAAATGTCCAAATCGGGATTCCAAGGGTTCCGGGTTCGATCCTCGGCTTGGACATTTTTCACCATTTTGGCTCTACGCTTAATTAGCAAGTGATAATTCACATATTAAATATTAAAACTTTTTATTTTAGAGCAATGGTAATTTTTCAGAAATTTTACATATTTGATATTATTTTTTTATTTTCTGAAACTAATTATTGTTTTTTAAACTGTCTATCACATATCTTATATTTATACTCTACCACCAACAATTTTTTTTTTATCGAAATTGCTCGAATACTTTAGAAATTAATGGGTTTGGTTTGGTTTTGTTTATGCCGGCCAATTATCTACGCTTGGGATATAGACCCTAATGGGTGGGATGACCCTAACCTGTATTTATGCAAGGTTAGAAGAAAACCACGGAAAACTCCGAACGGTTAGGCCGATGGTCGCGATTGGGTTCGAACCCAGCACCTATACCTTCTACCAGTTTCGAGGTCACAACCTCGCGGCCACTGGTGGGGAGAAATTAATGTGATTTCAACTGAAAAATACACCTTTTCAGAGAGATAAAAAGACGCTTCTAATTTGTGTGAAGTTCTTGCAAGAGTTTTATGAAACACTTAAATTAAAATATAAAGTGTAGCATAGGTTAGAAAAGCAGCTAAGGTTGCTACACAGTGCGTTTTTCTCGTAAGTTCAGTGCTGTAATTTGGTAGGAACAGGAACGAGTGAGAATGCTGTTCCCAGAAATATTTGAATTGTTATTGAAAAAAAAAAATCGCTTTCGAGCATTTTTTTTTTAAAGCGAAATGATAATTTATGATAGTTTTAACAAAATCAATTTAAAATCCATAAGCTGCGTAGGACTTTCCTAAAAATGTGACACAAACAATATGTGAAATTGTGGTTGTGATCAGAAAGAAAATTAGCAATCGAGACCGCTTGTCGTAAATCAAAGAGCACCAAAAACACCTCTCATTATTGATGGGAATTTTTAGGATATAACAGTGCCAATATTAAATATATGGGTTTATGTCTGTTATTTCATTTTATTTTGATTTATAATGAAAAATGTTACTATGACATCGATTAAATATTGCTTTTAGATGGATGCTATAAAAATACGATACCACAAGAACAAAAATGTAATAGTTATAACTGTAAATTGAAAAAATAAAATTAGTTTTTGACTACATATTTTAAATGGAATTTTGGTTTACTAAAAATCCCATAATTAACATCGGTATTCTATGAAAGGTGAGTTTCCTTAAATATTTTTTTTTCAACTACGTAAGTTGCATGTTGTATCACGTACGATGATTTTTTAATTTTTCTACCACATCTTACTTTTAATAATTAAAAAAAAAAAAAAATCTTTTTCAGTTTGCTTCAGAATTTCACCTTTTGCCAAAATCAGACTATACGCACCAAGTATTGTTTCCGATGAGAAATATAAAAATCTTGGGAGGGTTGTGTAATATTAACTGAGAACTGTAGCACATAACTATAGTGTTAGATAATCTGAACTTGACCTTATGTTAATATTATAAGTTTCTACATCATGAAAGTTTTAATTGAATATATCTGTACCTTAATTTTTAATACTTTGTTTGATTTGATATCGCCTTTGATGATTACTCCTTAATCATCGCGACCGATATACATACGGGCAAATTGCCCATTGTATGTATTGGCCGTGACGATTAAAATATTAAATACAAAACTTTCATTTTTGTGGAGTGTTCATTGCTAAAATTTCCATGATCATTATTGAATTGCAGTATGATTCGATTTACTTTTGTTCTTGCAATTTAATTATTTTTTTCATTCATAATGGGATACATGGCTGCAAAAATGTAGTTAAACAAAATTTTAACAGAACAAATGCAATATGAATACAGTTGGAGAATAATGATTAAGTCGATTAATTAATAATAACAAGATTTTAATTAAATTCTTTACTGGAAACATTATTGGCGCATTCAACATAGTTTAACATGGTATGAATAAATAAATAATAATAATAATAATAATAAAAAAAGGATAGAGCATAGAGCAATAAAAAGAAAACTAAATTAGTGACAATCAAAATCTTCCTTGTTTTTCTGAGATAAATCTGGCAACCTTAGGCCACTCATTTCCAGGACTGATCTAATAATTCCTGGAAATATTATTTCAAACACATATGCATTTAATATTATCTTGAAGTAACTCCTACTTGCCATAATGCACTTTTGAGTTCGTCTGTATTAGTTTAGGAAACAACTTTTAAAGCCCTCTTTCGGAATGCTCTTTAATATTGATATCACCGTTATCTTGATGGCTTCAACATCCTCAAATCTTGTTCAAATAGGTCTTGTGCCAAAATTTGGGTAATTACCTGCGTGTACAGGATAATGCTTCCTTTCCGTACATTTGTTTTGACATTTAGAGAGGCTTTACTCAATCTGAAGCAGAAAATTTTTTATTCTCTATTCCAACCGACTTCGACAACAAAAATTTAACGGCTACTTCCTAATATGTTTTTTAAGGTCGACCAGTGTTGAATTCAGGGGGTGGCCTGAGGGGGGAAATGTCCCCCCCCCCGGAAAATTTGTGCTTTCAATGGTCAAAGAGTACAATTTCCCCCGGAACACTATAATGTCCCTCCCCCCCGGAACCACTGAAGTCCCTTCCAGAGAAAAGTGTCTGAATTCAACACTGAGGTTAACTACTTGCTTCTGAAGGAAGCCGACGTTGTCGGATATGCGCTTATACACGACTTTCCAAATATAAGCATTACCACATTCGGGGACGATTCCCGGTTCTCGTACGGTTATGCCAGTTCTTGAAATCAATGGCCGACACTTGGATACAATTTAGATACGTATAATAAATTAATATAGAATGTTAAAGTAAAATTAACGTGAGAAGTCCCAGTGTCTTCCCTTGAGGATCGTTCTCGTAATGACCTATACACAGATTTCTTTAGAATGTAAAAGTAATATGTCTCATTTTCTGTCTGTTTTCTTGTTACTTTGTTTCTAAATTTATAGGCTGTAGCTTACTTAATATATTAAAAATATTCACAAAACATGAGTAGGCAGTAGCTTTGTTGTATTGGAACCTCAAAAATACACGAAATTAATTAATACCATGTTCACTGTAATGCACGGATATGCATTTTATTACCATTAAGATTAAAAAAAAAAAGCCAGAAATAAAACGTCAAGCGTAGTAAATGAGGTGCGTTCGTACTAAAATCGAAATTTTAAAAATATTCAGATATTGGTGTAATAGTATAGTGGCCGAAATCTTTTGTGTCTCCCTATAAATACTATATGCTTTCTATTATACAGAAAGTAATTTGTAGTAAACCTTAGCAACGCATATCTATTTCATAAAATATGAAATAATTTAATATAATTAGAATGTGCCTCCAAACAATGTTTCCCCTATTGTCATTATGTGATGAAATATTTTTGCATGGCCCTGTAAATTAATAAAAATTATCTTTGCACTACAGATTGTGCAAATTGTATATTTTAGTATGTACTTTATATATGCATATCAGTTTTATTATGTTGGAAAGAGTGTCACATCATTAAAATGCACTTTAAACTATTTTTCCCATTGGCCATAATGTAACTGAATACTTTTGATTGTCCCTGTAATTAAACTATGCATCCGATTGTTCTAAATTTGAAATGATATGAAAAATTATGCAACAATTATATATTTTAAATTTCGAACGATTCGGTTGAGTAGTTTTTGCTCTATTATGTGCGGACAGACGGACGGACGGACCGAACGACGATTATAGGTGCTATGTAATTTACATAATTAACGAACGCACCTAAAAACAACTAAAGAAAAAAGACTGATTGCAGCAGCCTTCCTGTATAAGTATATAAAAAGTACATGGAATTCGGAATTTCCGAAATCACATTATAACTTTAATTATCACTAATTTAATCATTTATTGATGTAAAAAGCGCCTTTCCACGTATTGCACATGAGATGCCATTCATGGAGTAGTAAGAAATCTATCAGGGTAATTGGGTTATTTCTGTCTATAACACTTCTAGCGCATTTCTGTAAATGTCAGGTCAATTAATCCCTTTATGCCTAAGCAATTAACTGATGCTGTTATGTGAAAAAATTCTCATTAAAAAAAAAAAAAAAAAAAAAAAAAAAAAAAAAAAAAAAATCAGTAAGCATGCAATATATAACTGTTAGTGCAATAAAACAAAGAAGAAACACTTGTTTAGACCCAATTCCTTTGTTTTTATTAAATATTACTTGTTTTAAAAAGTTCAATATTGCATTTTTAATTTTCAAAATTCATTAATATTTAAACAATACTTAAAATTTAGCAAAGCAGTTTTTTAAAAACACAATAGAAAGTTGAATATGGTAGTTTTCTAGTGATGAAAGCTAAATTTTGAAGAAATTAACAGTTAACGAGAAAACTTCTATTGAAAATGCTTGACAAGTTAATAAGTAAGTGAATAAGTTAACCACACATGAGTTTATGGATTAGAAATCTTCAAATAAAATAATATCGCAGTTTGTAATTTAATCCAATTTTTAAGAAGCTGGTGAAATATCGCCACCAGCGAGCTTTTGATTATAACTCAAGCTGCTTTATAGAAAAGTGAAAAGTTCTGTTCGATTCCAAATAACTTCAGTGTGGCAAGTTTCTTGTTTTTACGTATAAAAAGAATTTCATGAATGTAGTATAAAAAAAAATACGCATTTTGAGTGGGGGAAAATATTTTTAGAGTCCTTAAATAAATAAATAAAGGACAAGTATAAAAGTCATTGTAAGTGCCCGAAAAGTATTCAAGAACACATATAAAAACAACAAAGAAAAATCAAGTTCAGAATATGAAATATTTTCCAGCACATTCAGAATGCTGTTAGAAAACTTCACCATTTAATAAGGTAAAAAACGATGCCCATGTAATCGATTTAGAAAGCCCATAGCGCTTTTGAAAGCCTACTATCCCATTTATTTATTTATTTATAATTGTATGTGCATACCTGTATAAAAACTATAGGTTTGTATATATATTACATAGTACGCTAAAATTTAATTCATTTCGAAAATCTACAACACAATTAAAAATTCTCTTTCAACAATTTTCGCCAATAAATTGAATTTACTGAACTTTTTTTTTTTTCAACTCTGTATATGATCCATAGAATTTAAAAACACCAAAATATATATAAAAAAAAAAAAAAAAAAAAAAAAAAAAAAAAAAAAAAAGATATTAGCTTACTTTTAAAACCATGGCACAATTCAAAACACACTTCTAGCAATTATTAATTATAAACAGAATGTACCCGAATGTTTTTGTGTGTCCCTATAAATAAACTATAAATGTTATGCACACCCTATTCTATAGCTGGCATCTTGTTGTGCATTCAGTGATGCACATCAGTTTCAATATATTTGAAATAGTGTAATATCATTAAAATACTTCGCAAAAATACCCCCTCCTATAGAAAATCTGTCATGGCATTCTTTTGAGTACCTCTGTAAACGAATGATAAAGTCTATACTCTTAAATTTCAATATTGAACATGTCATAGTATACTGCCATAACAGTTACATGACAATCCGAGATTATTTACACAAGTTAGAACATGAGCCAGACAGTTGGCTAGACGAAGCCCAATTCACGAACATTTTCCAATTATGTTAGAAATTGTTAAAAGTTATACATCAGAATTATAAAGCAATCTCTCCGTTTTTTATTACATATGTTTGCTAGAATATTTTTTATTTTTCCTAATAAAATAAAATAAAACAATATAAAACAGGGATGTTGCATTTTTACCTGGAAATCATAATTTTTTGATGTGGAAACAGATGAACGCAGCTATTCTGCCAAGAATAAAATTTAGTGAATTGCATCTTTCTTCGAAATTCTTTCATAAGCATTTTACCTTTCGTTTTTTAAAAGATTTTCTTTTTCGCATTTTCTATCTATTTTTCCTGATTTCTACGAAAAGCTTTTTAAATTTATTTGATTCTGTGAACTCGTCTGCGAAATTTCTGGCAATAAATTCGATTAATAACACAGATCTGGAGATAATTTTCTTTTTCTTCAAATTGAAAGCATTTCTCTCTTTTTTTTTCTCCTTTTTAAATACTAATTTTGGGAAAAGTACTTAAAAAGTACCATCACGTACAGTTTCAACAAAAATCGATAATTTTTGAACTACAAATTTAACTGTAAAAGTATCAGAACTTATAATGGATAAATTGTCAATTAAGATATAAAGACATAAGATATCAATAAACACGGTAGTAATCAATACACTGAAAAAAAAAAAAAATCTGTAAGATTGCTGAATTTTTCCTAGTAAACTGGCCCCACCAGTGGCTGCGAGGTTCTGACCTCCAAACTGGTAGACGGTAGGTGCTGGGTTCGAACCCAATCGCGACCGTCGGCCTAACCGTTCGAAGTTTTCCGTGGTTTTCTTCGAACCTTGCGTAAATACGGGTTAGGTTCCCTTAGAAAGACCCCCACGGAAGGCAACCCACCCCATAGGGCCTATATCCCATAGCGTAGATAATCGGCCGACATAAATACACCACCACCACCACCGCCTAGTAAACTGAGATTCGTAGGACATTTTATGTAATGGAAACATCAAAAATTCATGTAACGATAAATGTTTGCAGTTTAAATAAATTTTAAAAAATCTATAAGGTTAGTAAGAATTTTTTTAGGAAACTGGGATGCCTAGAGCTTTCTATGTAATTTCAACCTGCATTAGAGATAAAATTTTAGTAAGATTATTGTGTCATTTTAGCATGTAAAGCTACAGATTTCTGTAGCTTTACAAAAACTACAACATAATTTTGTAGATTTACATCTTTTTTTTTTTTTTTTTTGGATAATGTGCAAACAAAATTACAGATTTTTTTTTTTTTTTTTTTTTTTTTTTTTTCACATTGCATACGAATTTACAGTAAAATTTTAATAATATAATTAACAGCATTAATTCTCGAGGTCTTATTCAAATTTTGATTCGAATGTAATTTGTATAAAAATACACAGTAAAAAAAAAAAAAAAAAAAAAAAAAAAAAAAAAAAAAAAAAAAAAATTCTGTAAAGTTATTAAAAGTTTTCTGGGAAACTGGGGTTTCTAAGAACGTTTTATAATTTAAAAGTTTAGTAAATTAACTATAATTTTAGCAGATTCTCTTAAAGCTACAGATTTCTGTAGCTTTACAAAAATGAGTTTTGTAGATTGACATCTTTTTTAGCACAATGTACAAGTAAAATGTTAGAAAGCATGCACATTTCAGCAATGTTACATCTATAGGATTACAGACATTTTTTTTTCAGTATAAAAGAAGCGAAATACATGCATCACCGTCTAGTACCACCGAATTTTTTTTTAGTGGTCGGAATTTCAGTTATTATTCGTTTTAAATGCATTTCTTTTCTTTTTTTTTTTTCTTTTTATTTTATTTTATTTTATTTTATTTTATTTTAACAAACAAACAAACAAACAAACAAAAAAAAAAAAAAAAAAAAAAAACTGTAAAGTTATTAAAACTTTTCTAGAAAATTTGGTATTCTTAGAACTTTTTTGTAACTGAAAAAAAATCATGTAACAGATACACGTTAGCACTGTAAATCGAAAAACCTGAAGGTTACCAACAATTATTTAAGAAACTGGAATGCCTAGAACTTTTCTGTAACTGTAAATCCTGTTAAAAATAAAACTTTAATAAGATTAATGTTATTTTAATAGATTCTTCCGTAAAGCTATATCACTGTAAAAAATAAATAAATAAAAAATAAATTTTATTTTATGGAGGTTGTACTGCAAATCCGCGTCATTACAATTTACTGTTTTTAAAGGAAAAATTCCCTTAAATTCCTGAAAAAAAAAAAAAAAAAAAAAAAAGAAAAAAACTGAACATTTCCTGGAATTTACGGAAATTTCTCCCTTAAAAAACAGAGAATTGCTAGTACAATCTCCGTAAAATTGTCTGCCTTTTTTTTTTTTTTTTTTTTTTTCAATTACATAAAAAGCTGTATTTTTGTAACTGTACAAAAACTGGTTTTGTAAATCTACATTTTTTTTTTTTTTTTTTTTTTTTTTTTGTACAGTGAGCAAATAAACTTTTACTATGAATACAGATTCCTGTAAATATACATCTGTTGAATTACAAATATTTTCCACAGTGTACTACATATACCATATCAACCAAAAAAGTCTAATATCATTTTAATTGCGAAAATCGTCGAGTCCGCCTGAACTCCGTTGAGTCGAATTTCGAAAGAATCGATGGCGTTTTGCGACAGTCCGCCTTACGGGCAGATGTTCAAACAAGAGTCATTAACACATTTCTTCCACCTAAGAAAGTGCTGAAAGGAAAGAAAAAGAAGGAAATAATCATTTCAAAAAAGCCGACCTTGATAATCACATAATTTCGTCTTCTTTTCGAAATATATTGATCGAAAAATCGTGGTCAAGGTTATGCAAATGATTTCTAACGGTGTCGTATCCCTCGCATGTTGTAAACTTACACCGTCGCGTCTGTATTTTAGCGAGCATTTCGCTTCCTTTAGTATCGACCAATCATTGATAGAATAAAGGCGAGTGGTCAAAATAACCTCGACCTAGAAGGACTTAAGATGATGCAGTATTACGTAGCCGAGATTGACCTCGAAATATTTGAAAGGTTGGAGAGGAAAGATGAAGTATTGTTATTGTTCAGTTTTCAAAAGTCCTTTAGGCGCATCACGTGGATTGTTCAAAACTTTCAATCGCCAGCGTTCGAAAGTGATTAGGAATGTTTATAGTTAATTAAGTTATGAACAGCGATTTCTTAAAGATAAGTCGGTAAAAATATATAGTTTTCACCCTGTTGGCAGGGCCCTCGCGAAGATTTTTTATTGGTGGGGGAGAGAACCTAAAATTGCCAAGTGTCAAAATTCAGTATTTGCCAACTAAATGAAAAGCAAACATAAATAGTTCTCGGTGTTTGTCAACTGGTTTTATAATTTTAACAAGTTATCACAATTAGAAAATGTAATATAGTTTTGTATTTGTAAAAAGCTTAACGGTGTTCTTAACTGCTCCGCTCAACAAGCGAAAAACGTTTTGACACATTTACAAAGTCATTTTTTAACAGAAATACATATAACTGGAATGTCTGACTATGGAAGCGATTTCGAATTGAACCTATTTTTCCATTTTATGATAGTTAAATTACCTATCGAGTTATAAGCTATTTCGATATCTTAATCACCCGTTTTTCCCCTGCTTTTCGACCGGTTTTTCTGCTTTCGTCGGGAAATGTGCTCAAAAGTGTTAGCTTTGAAGGCTTGTTATGAAAAATCTATTGTGTTTTTTAAAAAACAGAAAATTGAGTGCAATTAGACAATTTCTGAATAATAACACCTGCTATTTTCATACATTTTCGAACAAAAATAAATTAAAGTATGTATCACAAAGTTACCCTTTTTGATTTAAGAACACCCTTAATAATATTTCTAATAATATTGGTAACTTTCGTCAAATCTATTAGAACTAAGACGTGTATTATAGTTTTTTATTAAAGTTTTGAACTAATTTGCCAGTTCAGTTTGTAAATTTGCCAACTGTAACAGCATGTGAAAATGTTTGGGGGAGGGGTTCCCCCTGTTCCCCCCTCCCCCCTTAGCGAGGCCCCTGCCTGTTGGTTCTATGCTTTGTTAGCAAGTGGTAATCCACGTATTAAACGTTCAATAATTTTAAGCGTAATTTCACTGCTGCAAATTAATTGGGAATTAATTAAAAAAAGTGTATGTGTTTATCGATGCTGGGTTTATTTGTGTCATGTTACGCCTCAAGATTGTATGCCCATGAAGACTGTTTCATCTTGTGCTGCAGTACTGCCTTAAACAACATATGGGAGTGAGAAATATCAAACTGGGCATCGTCCTTCTAGCTCAAATGGTTGAGCACATGGAGCGCTATTCCAAGAGTTACGGGTTCGATTCTCGGCTTGAACTTTTTTTACCCTGTTAATTTTACGTCATCCACGTATTATATGTTCAAGCATAATTTCATTGCTGAAAATTAATTAAAAATATATATAATTCGAATTACTTTTTTTATAATTTAAAAAAAAAATAAAAAAATAAAAAAAGATTTAAAAAAAGGAGTGCTAATTAAGAAATCTGAATAATAATAATAAAAAAAGTAGTTCACTGGAAACACTGTTTACATATTGGATCATTTGTCATGGTACCGAACATCTCTGCAGAATACAGTGTTGCCAAATTGGGGATTTTGTCCCCATTTCGGGGAATTTTGAACCTCCAGGGGAATTTTTTGGGGACAAGTAAATCTTGGGGACATGTTTGGGGACTATGAACATATTTGGGGAAAAACTTGGGGAACAGTTATCACAATTTCAATTTTTACTTTCAGACATTTGTCAATACTGGATCTCTCTCGAATTCGATTTTGATTTGGAAAACGAAAATAAAATACGGAAATAATAGATATAAATCATTCTCGTGGACGTGCTCACCGCTTACATGTACTGGAGATTTGTCATGATTTGAATTGGGCTATACCCCATCTGAATTTTCAGATAAGTGATACAGATTTTCCTGTTATCGCGAACAGAAACACATTTCATTTAATAGTATAGATTTATACAAAAAAAAAAAAAAAAAGTATAACTTTTTATTGTTGTTGTTTTTAGCTCTGAATATGCATGCGAAATTCTATTGAGATTAAACGTTTATTCTTTTTTTCATAAATGGGGAATTTTTTTCAAAAAATGCTTGATTTGGGGAAAAAAATTGAGTTTAAATTTGTTAAAAAAATTTTTGCAACTTAAAACTGAAAATTGAGAACTTGTTTTTTTTTTGAGTAGAAATTGCGTTGTGGACTTTTTCTGAAAAAAGCCCTGATTTGGGGATAATTTCCGAAACTTTGGGGAAATTGGCTTTCGACAATCTGGCAACACTGGCAGAATATATCTTGTATAGCCTACAGTTTTAAAAGACTGCCTAAAAATTCGCTCGCTCTGTTGCAAAATTCACTCGCTAATGGCAAATAAAAAGATGTAAATACGCACTCCTGCTTCTACCTCTACAATTGTTTTATAAATGGCAACTGGAAAGCTGCTGAAATTCTGCTTGGTATCGGCATTCGACTGAATAGCGTAAACTATCTAAAAGATCACTACAGTTCGCAAAACAATTGAATTAAAACTCAATTGAATTTAAAAACAAAACAAATTTAATTAAAAAGCAAGAAGTAGATTGTGAACAATTAAATCAGTTGCATCAGTTATCCACACGAGAACTCAACAAATCACAATTTTTATTTTAGCATAACTTATATTTTCCACTTGCTCACAACACAAAAATAATTATTTCCTTCCAGTTTGGAGCTCTTTCCAAGTAACCTTTACGTAACCTTTCGAAGCCATGACAGATTCCCTTCTCCACATTTCACCCTATTGGGTTTGGAGAAAAATCGTCTCTGCTCTGGACATTCCACAGCTTCTCCCCTATGGGGTGGAAATTGATTCTCTTGTTTTCTCTCAAAATTAAGAAATTTATTTTTATATTAAAAAAATGTTTTTTCTAGGCACGTTGTTACACTGGACAGTATAGAATAATTTTTTAGAAATATCAAATAATATTTTTATAAAAAGTTATATTTTTTAGCACATGAAATGGTTCAAAAGCTTATAGAACTAAAATAAATATAGAAAAAAAAAAAACTAGTTGGATGTGGAAATTAAAATTTTTTTTCTATCTTATGCATGTTATATGTAAAAAAAACACTATCACAGTTCAAAATTAATTAATATATGCTCATCATGGGGATTCTAAAAAATATGAAATTCCACGCATTAGTTCTTGCGATGTGACTATTGGAGAAATCGTGAGAAATACAGCATAACAGCACTACCTGTTGGTAGATTTACATCAAAACATAATCAGCAATAATATTTTTAAGGTATATTTAAATCTGAAATTTGATGAAAGTTCGTACATCAGTTCTTGAGATAGAGCTATTGCATGAATCGGGGAAAATTCAGTATAGCATCGCCACCTGTTGGGCGATTGACACCAAAATGTAATGAGAACCAATTCATATAAAGAATTAACTGAATTCGAAAGTTTCATTAAAATCCACCAGACGCCTGACAATTTTATTGAGCAATTTACATCAAAAACGAATCAGCATCAATTTATATTAGCGACTAGCTGAATGTATTTTTTTTTTAATAAATTCCATGCATTAGTTCTTGAAATAAAGCGCTCACAAAAGTTATGTCGTATACAGACAGACAGAATCACAGGTTTGCAGACAGACATTTTGTAAAAACATGTTTATTAGATTCTATGACCACTAAAACACGGTCATCCGTCAAAAACTGGAATTGGAAGACTTTCAGAAATCCCAAAATCTCTTCTGGGAAAGAGAGAAGAAAGTAAAAATATTTTAGTGTAGCGATGATCAATGTAAATGTCGATGATGTTTCAATATGAGTATGTGCTCAACGATTAAACAAAGTAAAAATAAGCTATAACATACGCAATAAAATAAAACCAAAAGGACGAATTAATAAAAGAGTTGAATCTGAAAATAAGAGGAATTTATTTACTAAACAGATTAAGGTCAGAATAAAGATCTGCCTGGAGCAGATGACACTGAGCTGTCTAATTTACAAATTTACTAGTATTAAATAATTTCAAATCTGTGCTATGGCGGAAGTATTTTTGAGAGGTCTAAGGGATTTTAATACATTTGATAGGCTTAAAAGAAAAAATGAGTAAACATATATTTTAACACCATTACGACCAAAATAATATAATTTTAAACCTTTTCATTTATTAAATGGGAATTTTTTAGAAAATAATAATCCTACAAAACAAAATCAAAACTTCTTAATACTCTCGAGCTTTCCCAAATCCTTTATTACAGAATATTTTAATAACTAATTGTCATTTTTAAATATAAATACGTTAATTCGTTTTTGAAATGAGAAAGCCAATAATTAATAGAATCGAAAGTAGAAGTAGTAGTGCCTTAAATTGAATTTAAATAGAAAAAAATACATATGAACGGCAGTCCCATTTATTTTATTTTATTACATCATTGTGTAAAATAAAGTGGCGTATGAGAATACAGTAAGTAAAAACAGTGATGTATGACCAGAGTTCTCGCTGTCGCTCGCCATTGCGCCAAATTGCGACTAAATTCTTCATTTGGCGAGTAAACAAGCGATTAGATTCGCCAAATTGCTAATGCTCAATTTTTGCTTTTTCTTTCTTTTCTTTTTCATATTTATTCTTATATACATATTTTTAATATGTTTGTAGCGGATAGTGGAAATTAGGCAAACAGTCGTTGTCGCAATTATAAAAAATTAGGTTATTTTAGAACATATTAAAAAAAAGGAAGGGAAAGAGTACATTAAAAAATTAAAGTTTTTTTTTCTGTTTGTGCTACACGGAGAATTTAATTTGCTAGTACTTTTTTCATTTGGCGAATGTTTTTTATGTTTAATTAGCCAAATTACTAACTTTGGTCAAATGTCAGCGAGAACACTGTGTATGACATCACTGTGCTGTAATAAGGTAAAGTAAATGGAGCTGCTGTCAATATATATGCACGAACTTTCATCAAATTTCATATTCAAATACTATAACTTAAAAAATATTAATGCTGATTATATTTTGATGTAAATCACCCAAAAAGTGATGCTGTTATGCTGCATTTTTCACAATTTCTACAACAGTTATATCTCAATAACTAATGCATGAAAAATCACAGGGTTCGTACTGTTCCTAAAATTTTCTCACTTTCCTACCACAATTTAGAAGTTAATATTTATTTTATAATTCTATGGTAGATGTTACAGGGACTTCCCATGAAGATTTTTTATTTAAAATACTGGTAGCAAAGTGTGAAAATTTTAGGAATGGTGCGAGCCCTAAATTCATATTCTTCGTCAAAAACCAGAATTCGAAGATTTTCAGAAATCCAAAACTTTCTCCTTGTAAATATAGAAAAAAATAAAAATATTTTAGTGTTAGCGATGATAACTGTAAATGCTGATAATGTTTCAATATGCGTAATTGTTCAATGATTAAATAAAATAAAATAGGCTATAACATACGCAATGAAATATAACCAAAAGAGCGAATATACAAAAGAGTTGAATTTGAAAACAGGATTTTATTCACCAAACAGATTAAGGTCAGAATAAAGATCTGCCTTTAACAGGTAACACTGAGGTCTCTAATCTACAGATTTAAAAGTATTTAATAAAAAGTATTTAACAATTTCAAATATATTCTGTGGCGGATGAATTTTTGACAGGTCTAAGGGATTTTAATACATGGCCAACTCCATTTTGAAGTAAGCCAAAGTAGATAAAGATGAAAGTTGCACAAATTAACAAAAAAGAGGTTTTCAATTCATCAAGTGCCAATGTGTCAGTGAAGTTTCTTAAGAAAATTGGAAAAAAGTTTTTGTGTTTCTTCAAATGATGTTTCAACGATTAGTAAAGAAGAAATAATATCATTACTCCCAGAACTTACGTTCGACAACAGGAGAAAACTATCATTTAAATAAGCTGTAACATCAGGGGCGTGCAAAGAGAAAATTGCGCCAGGGGTAAAGTTAGAATTTGGCGCCCCTCTTCCCCAACCTTTTCTTGTAAAAAGCGAAATTTGTCGTTGGTAAGTGTAAATTTGGCTCCCCCTAAATTTCCGCGCCCGGGGCGACCGCCCCCCCCCTTTCGCACGGCGCTGTATAACATACACAATAAAATAAAAACAAAAGAGCGAATATATAAAAGAGTTGAATCTGAAAATAAGAGGATTTCATTTACCAAACAGATTAAGGTCAAAATAAAGATCTGCCTTGAGCAGATGACACTGAGGTCTCTAATCTAAAGATTTTACAAGCATTTAACAATTTCAAATTTGTGCTATGGTGGATTATTTTTGACAGGTTTACGGGATTTTAAGATATTTAATATGTTTGAAAAATAATGAGCAAACATACAGCTTAACACGGCCGCGATCAAAGTATTATAAATTTTAAACCTTCTCCAAATGGGAATTTTTTTAGAAAATTATTAAGCTTCTAAAAAAATCATAAGACAAAATGCAATACTTCACTTGATTCAAATATAAAATATACATAATGACTTTACGTATCTAACAGGTTTACTTAAAAAGCGATTTAAAAAATAGTAGAAATGTTACAAGTTAAAATGCATTTTATTTATTTAAAATTTCTTAACTCTTTCGAGCTTTTCCAAATCTTTCATCAGAGAATATTTCAATAACTAATTGACGTTTATTTATGCACTATATAGCTAAAGGTGACCGGCCACTCGCAATTTTAGACATTTTGTCAAATATCTAGAAAAATGCACAAGGAATTATTCTGAAACTCTAAGTCTGTAAAAATAATAGTAACAGGTCATACATTTCCGTGAAGAAATTTTCCCCGAAACTCCAGTAAAGAAATTGAAAAAGAACGAATATCTTTTGGATAACCCTGTCAAAACTAATGTAGCAAAAACATTCAAACTGTAGATTATGATTAAGTGGCCTATTGAAATAAACCGTGTTCATTTTTATGCTGATAGCATGTATACTCGTAGAGAAACTAAGATGTTAAATAAAAACAGTCCTAAATATGTCCAAGTTTTTTTTGCTTATAATTTGCAGAGTTCTTAACATAAAATAATGTTCTTTTCCGAAAATATGATAAAAAATATTGTACACAATAACCTGTAATTATAATTAAAAATAAATAAATAAAAAATGTATGAAAAAGGAGAATTTTTACTAAATAATTTTTCATTGTGCATGAGTGAACGCTATCAAAATTTCATTTATGTCAATGCTGAGATCACAGACCCAGAAAAAATAGTATGTATAGCTGACGAGAACATCTTGCCGTTAGTAAAAGCACCATGAACAGAAATGGAACAGATTTAGCATTCTCCCACGGAATACGAATGACGTATAAAAACCACTCATGCTGGTGAATTTGCTGATTATTTATCCGATTATCAGCTGATTATTGGGTGAACTGTCCATCCAAAGTAGCCTGGCAACAGTCTAAAATGAGGGAGAAGTATTCTGGATGCGATAGGAAAAAGATGGTTGATCGAGTTCGAACACCTGAAGTCTAACCGAAGATGACGTCGCGGCGTAGTAATGACAAGAGTTGTCCCCCCCCCCCTTAACTTAAAAATGTAAATACTAATTTGTATCCTATTATCTAGAATTATTAAATGTTGTGTGCTACATCATCTCGATTCCATTATTTACAATCTTATGTATGGCATATTTTTTTTTCTACATACTTGGTACATGTTTATACGTTTTGAAATAACTATTCAAATTATTGTTCTCTTTGATATGCTTATGCGTATAAACTATATCTTCTACCTCCCTCCTCCTCCAAAAAAAAAAAAAAAAAAAAAAAAAAAAAAAAAAAAAAAATACATATATAGCAGGAAATTTATAAAATTAGACACATTTTTCTTTCTTTTTTTCCTTTGACGGACAACAGATCAGTTTCTTTTTATAAAAGTTTTTTTTTATTATTCTAACTTATGCATTTTTTTTTACATAAATAATGATGACGTAGGATTGTATAGATAGAATTTTTTTTTTTTTTTAATTTCAGCACATTGTTTTCTCTTAATTTCTTTTTTTTCTGAATAAGCATTAAGAAGCATTATATTAAGTTTGAGATTTTTTTTCCTTCACATTTAGACGAAGATGAATATATTTTTGTAATGACGTTCCACTGTAAGACGTATTAGAGATAATTCCCTTTTGGGGGAAGATGATGAAACACAAAGAGAGTGTGCAAAGAACACATAGTGACGTTAACTATTATATTTTATTACAATGATATCAATTTTTTTGCATTTTATTAATGATGTCTTCAATTTTTTGTAAGTATTCACTCTTCTGATTCATGTTTTACTGTGGTTTACTTGTTTTTTTCTCCCTTGAAGAAATAGTTTCTCTTAAGTGTTATATAGTGTTAATATCATGCTCCTATAGTGTTAACGTTCAGCTACGGTCAGCTACGGTCAGCTGAAGGTCGGATGAGCCGAGTGTCAATGCTGAGACAGGCACGTAGCCAGGGAGGGGGCTAAGGGGGCTGAAGCCCCTCCCGAAAGTTAAAAAAAATATGAAGTCAAATCTAATGATTGTAAAAAATGCCAAAATTTTCTTTTTTTCTTCTTTTACATTGTAACTATGTATATTTTAGTTGTAAAAATATAAATTTATTCAGCAACAGTTATAAACGGAATTTTTACTTTATGCACAGTAAAATTCGATAGGTGCAATGCATGTATCATATCATTAATTTGACTTAGAAAAAATAAGTTTAATACGCATATGGCGTATAATTTAATTTTAGGAATCATATTTAAGGCATTTTACTTTTGTATTATGATCTTTCTTAATTTCCTCTATACTCATTATATCACGATATAATAAATATTTCAAGTGATCTGTGATCATTGTTAAAATTTTTTGTAGAAAAGAGAGCCAAAAACAGTAGTAGACCCTTGTAATGTAAAATTATGTGAAAAATAATGATTTTTAAAAAACTTAACTATTAAAGGCTTCTATTTAAAAAAAAAACTAATAACAGGAAATTTTGAAAAGATATGGTGCGAAGAAAGAATATAGGGTATCAACAAACTTTCAAAGGCGCCACAGCAGCCGGTGTTTTCCGGCTCTTCACTGAATAAATTTGAGTTAAATTGTTTGCATATGAATCTTTAATAGAAAGAGAATGCACATAGAGTAGTCTGTTTGTGTAGGAAAGTTTCCCTGTCTATTGTAGAATTACCAACTGCAAGGATGGATACTCCTGAGTAGGATTTTTTGGCGGTTTGTCACAGTACCTCTTAAATAGTTTTCTAGGAAGCAACATCTAGCATTCTAAGAATATTACGTTATGCCGAGCAATAAATGTTACTTAGAGCTAATCATAATACCGGTCCTCTAATGTTAGAGAACAAATAAGAAAGATGGTAGGCTAAGAACTCTTTTAAGATTTATAGCAAAGCCTGGAGATTGAGGAATTGGAACGTTATAAACGCCCATTGAAATACCATTTCTTACTTCAGCCCAGACAGTCAGAATGAAATCATTCAAATATGCTGGGATATAGTCACTGAAGAAATGATTACCAAAATAAATAATGCCATCTGTTTTAGGGTGAATACAGATGAAACTATATGGTCATTTCAAGCACAGAATAGTTTGCCCTTTGTGTTAGATATGTGGACTAGTATTTATAAAATGCACAAACCCCAATAATTCTGAAAATTATATTAGGTTCATTCAAGTAAAGGATTTGTCCGCCGAAAATATAACAGAAGATACAGTACAACGTTGTAATGAACTATGTAATGATATGCTTAAATACATCACACAGGCGTATGACAGAGAAACTAATATGTTTGCTCATGTTAGTGGGATTTAATCTACAACTCGTCAGAAGTGTCCTAAACTCAGTTACCTCCAATTTACAAGCCATTGTTTAAACCATACATTGTCCAAAAAACACATGCTGATTTCTGCCATTCAAGTATATCTTGGAACAATTAATGAACTGACAATTTTTTTAGAAATCACCCAATGGTAAATTTGATCCTTCAGCAACCAATTTCATCACATTCCCCAGAAAACAAAAGAAAATTACTTCTTCGCCTTTGAAACGCAAGATTTATAGAAAGTCGTGAAAATATGGTAACTTTTTTTAAGCTGTTTGAATGAATTTGCATTAGCTTAGCAAATATTTCGAAAAATACATGAAATATTTCTTCACCAGCTACAGATCTTTCTTGACAGTCATGGAATAGAGAATAAACATACCTATTTGTTTGTAACAAGCTTTTCAGTTTGACAAAGCCATTGTCAGCTCATTTTCATGAAAAATCTCATGGCACAATTTCGGCTGTAACTCATGCTAAAGATGTCCTAATTATTTTTAAAAACATAGAGAAAATGAAATGCGATAAAGAATCTTTTGAGAGACATTTAATTCTACATCAAAACCTAGAAAAATGTCTTTCAAATTGATATAAAAATCCCAAGACAGACTACATATACAAACCACCAAATCACATCCACTGAAGTGTATTATAGGGCTACAGTCTGCATTTCCTGTGTTGAAAGTCTTTTTCTAAATTTAAATCAGAGATTCATTTCAAATGAATTTTAACCGATTTTTAAATGCTTTTTTCAGGATGTGCTTTTCCGGAATAAGCAAACAAATTAGAGAATCTCTCTTAATATTTCGAACATAAGGTGTTAATTTCGTAAGTGAAAGTTGATGTGAAAGAATTTGTAATGTTGATAGAAATACAGAGGTCCTAAAATTCTACAGTATACTATTAAAAATCTGCAGTATTTACTGCATATTCACTCCGCCGCTTATATAAAATATCTCTATTCCAACCAATAATATAGTCAATAATATAGCTCAATAATATCGTTAAGTAACCATTTTCTATATAAGCGGCGGAGTGAGTATACAGCAAATGCTGCAGATTTTTAACAGTGTACTGTATTGCAATGCATTACAAGACAATGAAGCACTTGATGACAGTTCTTGCTACCATTCCGGTAAAAATAGACAGGGCTGAAAGATCTTTTTTAACAATAAAAAAATTAAATTTTTGCCTCGAAGCGCTATGGTTGATCAGAGACTACTGTTGTTGTTTATGACGGCCAGTTTAGCTACATGAGGAATGTAACCCCGATGGGATGTGGAGCGCCCTCCATGGGAATCGTGGAAAGAGAACCTAGGTCAAAACTATGCAATTAAATCCCAGGTTCGAAAAAAAATATGGCAAACTCCGAACGATTAAACTGACGGACTAGATTGGGTTCAAACCCAAAACTTATAAACAACCGATGAGAGATTGGGCAGCCTTGCAATGATATATATTCGTTGGGGCATTACAGTATATCTTGAATCTTGATAAAGTAATCAGCCTCATGGCTGCGAAGAAGTCACGAGGATTACTTCTGTAGCACTAATAAATTTATTGTACCAAGAGTACTGCATTTATATCTTTTGTAATCAAAGAATGTAAAATATAATTTTTACAATTACCCATAATTTGTAATAAATATTTTTTCTTTGAAAAAAAAATAATATGCGTAATTTTATTTACAGATTAATCATTTTAATACCCCTCACGCAATTAAAGACGCGTGAACGCTAATATTAATATTGTGTTTTAAATCCATTAAAATTACTTGCTTGCATTTTGATATTTTTATTTTCTTATAAAGATACATGAGGTTCATCGAAAAATTCTGCTTTTTTATTTTCTTTGCAGTTTTTTTCCCCAAAACACTTTTGGTTTTCGAACTGGTACTGAAAGAGGTCTTAGAAACCAAAAATTGCAAAAGAAATCGAGAAAAATAACAATTTTTGGAATGTATATTATGCATGATTATATAGTAGGTTAAGCCTTATTTTTTTATATACGCTTTAAATTATACCCATTACTGCTTTCATATGAAACAAAATTCCAAGATTGAGCCCCTCCCGAAAGGAAATCCTGGCTACGGGCCTGCTGAGATCACAGACCCAGCAAAATAGTAAGTATAGCTGACAAGAGCATTTTGCCGTTAGTAACAAGCAACATGAACAGAAATAGCATTCTCCCACGGAATACGAATGATGTGTAAAAACCACTCATGCTGGTGAATTTGCTGATTACAACTTTCCATCCAAAGTACCCTGGCAACAGTCTAAAATGAGAGAGAAGCATTCCGGATGCGATAGGAAAAAGATGGTTGACCGAAATCCCGAAGTCTAACCGAAGATGACGTCGCGGCGTAGTAATGACAAGAGTTGTCCCCAACCCCCCTTAACTTAAAACTGTAAATACTAATTTGTATCCTATAGTCTAGAATTATTAAATATTGTGTGCTACATCCCCTGGACTCCATTATTTGCATTTATATATTGTGTTAGCTTAATATAGAGATTGTTGTCAAAGTCTCAAAAACATTGCTGGAATATTCTGAAAGTGATCATCGATAGAATAAGCCCAAAATCCGTTATCCCCAAAACGATGCAAAAAGATGAGGGGCTGTATACATTTGTCCATTGATTAGTGTCAATATAGAATACACTATATGGCACGTACTATTATATTTGAATACAACATACAACCCCTCACCTTGACAATCTGTTATGGAATATCGGAAAAAAATCTTCACGAAAATGTATAACCTGTACCAGCGATTCCCAAACTTTCTTGGTATGCGACCCCCCTTTTCAGTGAAAAAAAAATTTCGCGACCCACCTTTCAGTGAAAAAAAATTTTGCGATCCACCTTTCAATAAAATAAAAAAAGAAAAAAAAAATCCGCGACCCACCCAAGATAAAGTTGTATATTAGTATAGCAATTTTTGTACGATCTCTAGATGCTCGGCTATCCTATCCTACAAAAAGCGGAAATTTTCGTACGGAAAATACATTATCAACAAAAACAAGAATCATTAATCTCAATGTGTGTGAGTGAATAGTAATTAAAACAGTACGCAAACTATAAGGATTGTTGAAAATATGTTTAATTATTATGATAAATTTAACTTTTTCAAAAAAATGTATAACCGACTCCAAAGAAAAGCGCTAAAAAGAATTAAATAATTCTATAAAATTCTCTAATGACAAATCGTTATCCAATAACCACACATTGACTATCATGTACAGGTATAAAACGGTTAAATTTAATGTATAGAATTTAATATCCACCAAACATAGATTTTCCAGAGAATATTTTTTACAAGAGATTAATTTACATATTTTTTATTTAATTTTTGAATATATACATATAAAAAGTAATGAATTACTTTTTGATGTTGGTGCCAAAAAATCATAATCGATAATGATTTCCCCATTTTATTTATGGTACTAGACATAATATATCCACAATTCTTACTATACTTAAGACAGTTTGGCACCAACTTCAAAAAGTAATTCATTACTTTTTATATGTATCTATTCAAAAATTAAATAAAAAATATGTAAATTAATCTCTTGTAAAAAATATTCTCTGGAAAATCTATGTTTGGTGGATATTAAATTCTATACATTAAATTTAACCGTTTTATACCTGTACATGATAGTCAATGTGTGGTTATTGGATAACGATTTGTCATTAGAGAATTTTATAGAATTATTTAATTCTTTTTAGCGCTTTTCTTTGGAGTCGGTTATACATTTTTTTGAAAAAGTTAAATTTATTTCCTACTTTTTAGTTATTTATACCGTAATACATTATTATTCTTTGGAGTCGGTTACACATTTTTTTGAAAAATTTAAATTTATTTCCTACTTTTTAGTTATTTATACCGTAATACATAATTATGTGTACTGACATATGATGGCTCTTTGCAACGCTTTACTAATGAACGCACTTTGCTGAGTTCTGATGTATTCGCTTTACTTGTCACTGTTTGATTGTCAAGTTTTCAAAAGACACTTACAATATTGGTTAGTATCGTTGTGAATCTTTAGGTTTTCTGGATGTGGTAACTTCTTCAGATATGGCACGACGAAAAGCTACCGCATTCATGAAATCTTAAAGTCAACATCTAATCGTACGGACATCGGAAGTGGTTATCGAAAGGTGACAATGACTCAAGTAAAGTGTCCTTACACATAAGCGCGCGGCAAAGCGCTTCCATATATGAGTAAACAGCAAAATGACTCCATGTATCAATGAATAGTAAAATGCTTTTCTAGTGTAGTCAAAAGTGCTCCCTCTTCAGTCAGAAAAAGCAAAAAGAAAGATTTTAACAAAAATCTCTCTATGATTCAATACATAAACAGCAACAATCTAATTCCTATAAATGCAGTAAAGGCATCGGAAATGAGCGGTGATGATTCGACGAGGAATCCGAAAATCATAACCTGTACTTGGCTGCATCTATAAGAGAGTGACAGCATTCAAACCCCAAATACTTTTTTCACGGACGTTTTTGTCCCAACTAAACTGTTAAAAATTTCACCCTTTTACTGCATCGTTACTCCACCACTTTTATGGAAAACGATTATTTCAGCCTATCATGGAGCATTCTCATGGGTCAAAAGACAAATATTTTATTAAAGCGGGGGAGTGACGATGCAGCAAAATGGTAATTTTTTTTTTTTTTTTACAGTGTATGTATGAGATATTCCATAAAAGGGATGGAGTGATGATGCAGCAAAAGTTAAATTTTTAACAATGTATCGCAATGCTAGGCATTTTCTATTATAAAATTTGATGATGATTTCCTGGTAGAATTCGATTGTACGCCGAATGATCCTTTATTTCTACACAGACATAAATGCATAATCCATATTATTTTACAAATTCGTGGAAATACAAGGACAAGATAGCACAAGGAAATATTACGTCACAAGATAAGTACAACCGGGAGCTACACATAAAGAGTGTGTGCAACGGAGCCAGTGGGATTCGAACCCACAATCTCCTACGCTCTCAAGAGATTAGCAGCGTGGTGTCTTAACCACTCGGCCACAAGGACCCCCTTGATGACTCATTTTTGTCCAGAATCATTTCAATCAATCGTATATGTGCTCCATGTGACGTCATATTCACATTGAGGAATCCTACATGAACAAAATCTGAAATCATTTTGGTGTCTAATCATGTAACCAAATCTGAATCTAAAGATAATTTTGTTGCACATATCTATGCACTTTATTTTGCATTGATATGTAGAGATATTTTTTCCTCCGGAGCAAAATATATACTAAAGGATTTTCATCTTTTCAACAACTTAAGGATGTCGATTGGTATCGATGTCTATTTCCGCTTTAGTGGATGCGAGAACTTGTCTATTTAAGCTTTAACATTTAGGAAATTTATCGCATCCAGCAAACTTTAAGGCCGTACACTACACTGTTAAAAATCTGCTGCATTTTGCTGCAACGCACTCCCCTGCTTGTATAGAAAACGGTTACTTGGCCGTGAAATGGCGCTTGCTCATTGGTTGCAATAGAGATATTATATACAAGTGGTGGAGGGCGTTGCAGCATAATGCAGCAGATTTTTAACAGTGTAGGCACAGAAAAAGACCCGGATGATAATGTGAAGTCTATGGGGGCGTTCTTTTCAAATATCTCGATAAAATTTCAAATTTTTTACGTGATTTTTTTCCATAGAATAGCTGAGGATATTCCACAATCGGCCTAGTTTTTACTTTTTCAATTTTGGTTTCAGATTAAAAAAAAATATATTTTAAATTTCAAAACCGGTTTAAACGGTTCTGAAATTGAAACTATCATTATATAAAACATACATAAGCAAAATCGAAGAAGTAAAAACTAGGAAGGTTGTAGATCATCCTCGGCTAACCTATGAAAAAATAATCATGTAAATATATTAAAATTTGACGAGATACGCGAGAAAAGAACGCCTCCATAGTCTTTACACTAACATCAGGGTCTTTTTCTGAGACTAGTGTAGTGCCTTAAGGTCCACATTGAATTCTACAGACTTCGTAATTGGGCATTCAAAAGCTGACAATTCATCAGTACACGTTTAAATCATTGTGAAAAATTACCTTTGTTTTTAAAGCTATCTATTTTCTGACTAATGAGAGCGATCTAAAAACGTCTATGGAGCGTTTTCATTGGTCAGAAAATAGATAGTCTTTAAAAACAGACGTAATTTTTCAAGATATTTTAAACAGGGTACACTGTTAAAAATTTGACCCTTTTGCTGCATCGTTCCTCCACCGTTAATACAGAAAACGATTACTTCAGCCTATTATGGAGCATTCTCATGGATCAAAAGTGAGATATTCTATAAAAGCGGGGTAGTGACGATGCAGCAAAAGGGTCAGATTTTTTACAGTTTAAAGTACGCGTACACAATCAGAGCGCGTCAAGTTGCTTCTATGATTCAATGCATAGCAAGGTAATTCTAAATGTTCGTATGTATTAAAATACTCTTTTCAGTCATAAAAACTAAAAAGGAAGATATTATCAAAATCACACCATGATTCAGCATGCGTCTATATGAAAGTAGTAATATTTGAAGTTAAGAATTTTCTTTGATAAACGCGGTTTTCCAAAATACAGAAAATTTAATAATTTTTATTCCAGAACTTGGCGGTAGTCGCCTGAACGAGTTTGTTTTATGGGTGAAAGATGTTAAATAGCTTAACTTTAATGGTAAGCTTATCAAAATTTTTCGTCATTTATATTTGTCTAAATGTAAATCTAGCACATAGCAATGTACTTTAATCACTTTGTGAATCCGGCATAACAAGCACCCTGATACACAGGCACTCTTGCTTTAACGTGTAAAGCTCTTTAGAGATGAATTTTCAGCTTTTCGATATCGAATTCTCATGTCTGGATCGATGTGGATCTTTCACTTTGGTGGATACGAGAATTGTTCCAGCTAAGATTTCGTAGTTTGGAAAAAAACTAGCATCTCTGCAACAGTGGTTAGGATCCAGAAGGATTATTCGCTGTTAAGCAAAACAAGGTTGACCAATCATAAGCCTTCATTTTTGAGAACTTTTCATTGTTCGAAGGAGAGAGTTTGGAATACATGGAGTGAAAATCTGCTATCGACACTGTAAAAAATTTGACCCTTTTGCTGCATCGTTACTCCATCGCTTTTATAGAATTTCTTTGTTTTGACCAATGAGAATGCTCCATAATAGAGCGAAGTAATCGTTTCCTATAAAAGCGATGGGGTGACGACGCAGAAAAAGGGTTCAATTTTTTACAATGCAAGCAGTGCTAAAAATTTATATCCTTTAAATGTGCAACGATGCTACTGAATTCCAAAGTGTCGATCACAGCAACATCTGCGGCATTTTCGTGATACATTATCTAGACTAGCAATAATTCTTGCATTTTTAGAAAATGTCCTGCAGATGTCGCGCCTATCTTTAAATTTCATTAGCATTGTTGCACATTTAAAGAATAGAACATTTTAGCGCTTTTTTAAGTGTTACAGAGGGCGTGTTCAACACAACTTACCGGTTACTTACCGACCACTTACCGATTGTACACTGTTAAAAATCTGCTGCATTTTGCTGCAACGCCCTCCACCACTTGTATATAATATCTCTATTCCAACCAATGAGAAAGCGCCATTTCACGGCCAAGTAACCGTTTTCTGTACAAGCAGGGGAGTGCGTTGCAGCAAAATGCAGCAGATTTTTAACAGTGTAGACAAGTACGAAATGAAAATCAAAGCGAAGTGTGACGTCAGCTACAATTCAACAGAATAGTTTTCATTGATGCCACAATTTGCTTTCGTACTGCCCTACAATCGGTCGGTAACATTGGTTACTTTTGTAAGTTGCTCTGAACACGCCCCGAGATAGCCGATTTCCACATTATATCCCCTAGATGCTATATTTCCGGTTTCTTGCATAAAAGAACTTGTCCGGAATCCAGGTAGAATTTGCACTGTTAGCGAAACCAGATTAACGAATCAGAAGCCTGAATTTTAGCAAATTTTTCAATGTTTTAAATAAATTTTCTTGTTAATAAATCTCGTTTCGCAAACAGCGCAAAATTTATGTGAATCCTGGCCCTCGTCCAGTTAGGATTTTGCACTTTGAACACTGTTAAAAATTTGAAACTTTTACTTTATCGTCAATCCATCGCTTTTATAGAAAATGATTACTTCATTGTATTATGGTGAATTCTCATTGGTCAAAATAGAGATATTCCATAAAAGCGGTGGAGTGACGATGCAGAAAAAACTTCAACCTTTTAACAGTGAAAAGATCGTGTGTCTATGTAAATGTAACAGAAAAGCATGCAAAATGAACACTTCTAATTGGTCGATTGCTACAAAATGAATTTGAAATTTAAAGTTTTTATTTTTAAAAAAGTTCTAATTATCAGATTTTTATGAAATTCGAATGGGACCACATGGGCCTCATGCGCTTTCAAACAAAAAAAGAATTATCAAAATCGGTTCATATTTGCAAAAGTTATGCGTGAACAACAAATACATACAGGTCGAAATCATAACCTCCTCTTTGAAGTCGGTTAAAAAACATAACTTCATAATCAGTGAGATTTCTAGTACTGGTGTTTACCATTGTGAGAACATGTAATTAACACTCAGTTTATCTCAGTACTTGACTTTCAAAAACAGCAAAGTAGAAAAAGCATGTTCTCATAAGTACAAAGCGTTGAATTTCATCAAGGACCTCAAAGCTAATTTAAATATTTCAGGATATTCTATTCCTATATTAATCTAGAAAGAAAGTAATGATTTTCCCTTGAAATGTTATTTAATGTTGCAATTGTCATATCTTTTTAAACACATGAAATAAAAGATATATTTTGATGACAAACCTTGATTGTTCCGCGACCCACCAAAACAACTGAGGCGGCCCACCAGTGGGTCGCGACCCATAGATTGGGAACCGCTGACCTGTATTGTTATGTTTACACACTCAGAGTTTCAGTTCTCCCCTCCGACTTTCATGTGTTTCGTAGATAATTGGTCATTATAAACGCCACCAATATATATTGCGTATCATCATATATTTTGGTATTAACTCTTTGACTGGTTGTCAGAAAGATCACTCTGTCGGTAAAAAAAATCTCAAAAGATCCTTTTGCGTGGGTGAGAAAATGCCTATTTTATCATGCACAACGCGACTGCAGACAGGTGTCTAGCGGAGGACCACCAACAGTTAAAAGCAATTAAGTGCTATAAATTTCTATCGTTACACCTTCCATTGTCTGAGTCAGTGTATAGATCCAACCCCAAACAGCTTGGTATCTAACTCTTTACTTAAAAAAAGCCTCATTCCCAGATGTCACAGACAGACAGACTGTCCTCACTTAAACATTGCTTTCTTACAGACTGATTACGCCCTTTTTTGCTGGAAAAAGTATTACTAATTTTTGTTGTAACAATATTTAATGGACACATTCATAATTTGGGGTCACCCCATCACCCATCGATCGAGTCAAGGTGTGTATTGCCAGATCCAATGACACAAAAAAGCGAAGCGGGACAACAGTTTTTAAATTGGGACATACAAATACAGTAAAGTAAACTTTATTAAAATGAAACCAGTCATGTCTTGAATGTAAAAATTTAGTTGCTCCTGAGGTAACATTACAATTATACTTGATTTTCTTAGGCTTTAAGACAAAAAGCTGTTTAAAACGGAATTTGTGACCGGTCTCTTGACCTTAACACGTTTTCCATATAAAACAAACACAGGAACTTTATGCACTAAAACTATGAAAGCGGAACCACTGTGATAATGAATTTTTTTTAATTTAAATCAGAATTCCGTTATAAGCAGATTCGTTTTTACGGGGTTTACAGAAAAAAAACATCCCCCCCCCCCAAAAAAAAAAAACCGTGAAAACAGAACACTATTAACTTTGAAAAATTTCTGTTTTAAACAGACTTTCATATAAACAGGTACTTTTGTAAGATATTTCTTTCGAAGTGCCTATAAAAAATTCCGTTTTAGACAGACTCTGCCTTTAGAGGTCATACTGCATTAAATTTCACTTGATGAAACTTTCCGAATGATGCAAGAAATTCAAAAGAGCTTGTGCATCACAAAAAATCGGAACAGCTGACGCCCTATGCAATGCAGTGGTTACGCAGTATATTCCATGTACTTCTTCAATATCAGGACTTACCACATAAAATGGAGCAATAGTCAAGGCTTCGAATAGCCAGAAATGATTTTTTTGTTTTTAGCTGTAAAATCCTGATGTTTTATAATTTGTTCTAAAAATTGTTGTCTATTCGGATTTAGGGAATAAATATAGATTTAAGAATAACTTAAATTATAAAATTAAATGTTGTCGTGCTTACAAATAATTAAAAAAGTGAAATCACACGTTACTTACTTTTCGAGGATTATTTGCAAAACTTAGATTTAAAATATAATGATGAAGAAAATCTATTTTGTAAACAAATTGTATTAAGTTTTTATACTCATGAATAATTAAAATTCAAAGAAAGAAAAAAAAGGCCGACTCTTTCAAGTAGAAATCACTCCAGAGAATTCTGTATTTCTGGAATAGATTGTTTGATGTCATCAAAGAAGTTATTTCTAGAATATTCCATGAAGCTGAAGATTAACTGGCATTTGAAAGACTTCTCAAAGCAACAGTAAAGTGGAAAATGATTTTGTATTAACTTAAAATATTTAAACTCCAAGAAACAAAAATATATTTTATTAAATAAATTATATTAAGTTTCTATACCCATGAATAATTAAAATGAAAAGAAACAAAAATAACCAAAACCTTCAAGTAGAAATCATTCCAAGTATTTCTGAATTAGATTACTTGATGTCATCAAAAAAGTTATTTCTAGAATATTCCATGGAGCTAAAGATTAACTAGCATTTGAAAGGTATCTCAAACCAACTATAACGGGGAAAATGGTTTTGTATTAACTTAAAATATTTAAACTCCAACAGCCAAAAATCTATTTTATAAATAAATTCTATATTAAATGTATATTGTCCCGCACATAAATGATAAAAAAAAAAAGTGAGATCACATGTTACCTATTTTTCGAAAATTATTTCCATAACTTATATTTAAAACCTAATGATGAAAAAAAATCTATTTATTGAACAAATTATATTAAGTTTCTATACTCATGAATCATTAAAATTCAAAGAAAGAAAAATAGCTGAATCTTTCAAGTAGAAATCACTACAGAGAATTCGATATTACTGGAATGGATTGTTTGACGTCATGAAAGAAGTTATTTCTAGAATATTCCATGAAGCTGAAAATTAACCGGCATTTAAAAGGCACCGAAAAAAAAAAAAAAAAAAAAAACTACGAAAGAGAAAATATTTTTTAATTAACACAAAAAATATTTAATTCTGTTATCAAATACAATCTCCTAATATTCTGACATATTCAAATAGTGAATTTTAATATTAATTGCATGAAATTAGGAAATGCACCTAATTCTGTTTTTACTCGAACATAGGATTAAAAGTTTACGGGATGTGAATATAATTATTTTTAATAGTAGCTTTCGCGTAATTAAATCACACAATTCCGCAAGTAAACAAAAATGCGTTTAACATTAAAAAATAATGGTATTCAGTGTCTCTAAAACTTTAAAACTATCATCGTGTATAAACAAAGTTATTTGGTGTATTTGCTAATTTCATGTGTCTAAACTAAAATTCGGTAAAATCTTTAAATCGATGATCGTATAAAAACAAAAGTAGGCGTATTCTTATCCTAGAACAATAAAATCAAGTGATGTTTTTCGTTTTTTAGGGTTTCGTGCTTAAAAAGTGAAAACGTAACCATTTTAACTTTTGTGTCTTATCTGTCACAACCATTTTACTCGTTAACTATGGAACGTGGAAGATTCAAACTGGGGGAAGTAATAAAGACTACTGGCCCACATATTTACAGATTTTTAAACGTTCAAAAATATATTTTGTGAAAATGTAGAGGAATTAATTAATAAATATATACAGGACAGTTGCACCATACAATTTAACTAATAAGAATGTATTTATTAAAATACAACACATTGCTCAGTGGTGCACAAAACAGGAATTTTAATATACATTTGTACAATTAAAATAAAATAAAACTATCAACGTTTCGCGCCGTCTTCTGCGAGCGTCTTCAGGAAAATACGATAACGGAAGGACTAAGTTTGCATCTTGATCGAGAGATAATATTTCTAAAAAATTAAAATTTAAATGAATAAAAATTTTAAAAATGTTGCCACTTACACGTGAGTAAAAATTAAAATATTGCAACGAAATAAAATTTTAAGTTTTTATGATGTTATGCCATATTTTTGGTATATTGTAGGATAAATTATCATTACATGGTTTATTTTCTCGTGCAATTATTTCGATAGATTCTCTTATTTTACCTTAAACTGGGTTATTGCATGGAACTATGATTTTGGCCTCATCAAAGTTAATACGGCAACCTTTGTTCGCCAAGTAGAAGCGAAAAAGAGCAGTATTATGTTTATATTGTTTAATATCTCTGCGATGCTCTTTAATTCTAATTAAAAGTTGCCGCGTAGTCATACCGATGTAGACTTTTTTAACATTATTAGATAACGTGATGGGGATTTCATAAATACCAGATTTTTGATCTATTGGAATTTTGTCGATCTTATCAGTAACGATGTCAATGAGATATGGAGGTGGAATGGCGACAAGTTTTATGTTATATTTTTGTGCGATCTTTTTTACTTTTTCAAATATATAAGGGATATAATGAAATTTTCTGTAAACCATAAGTTTATCCTGTCGTTGGCCAGATGTGGGAGGAGTATTGTACTGTTGAACTATTTTATTTACGAATTTTGCGAAGAACATGTAGGAAATATTACGCATCATGATTTTTATTTACATATATGTTTATGACGGATGATTAAAAATCTATTATTTAATAAACATTCTACATAGAAGCCAAATGCACACACACAAAAACAAAAGAAAGAAAAAAAAGAAAGAAAGATAAAGAAATAAGTAGACTTAAAGCTTTAAAACAGCAAATAGCTTATATTGATATTTTCGAAACCATGTTCATTCCACGAATTTCTTTAAAGTTAACTGTAAATCCTTGATTAAAGAGGAAGCTATAAGTGCTTTTCGAAATACCCTTTAAAGTAGTTTCATGAAGGAGATATGAAACATTCACTCTTCTGATTAAACGCAAGAGTTAAATGCATTATGGGTAAACTTTTGAAATTAAATGAAAACGAACGGAAGGTTAGGTTATAAAGCACCGAATCCTTCAAACAGAAATCACTCCAGATAATTTGGTATTTCTGGAGATTTTATGACGTCGCCAAAGAAGTTATTTTTAAAAATGTCCATGAAACACCGTAACTGGATATTAACCGATTATTTCTATAGTAATTTTTGCATTATTAAATCACAGATTTCTGCGATTAATCAATGAGGCTATTATTGTTAAAAAATAATGGGATCTAATGTCCTTAAACTTTTAAATTTATGATCATGTAAAAACAAAATTAAGTATACTTTTATTCAGGAATTGTGAAATCGAATGAAGCTTTTTCTTTTTCCATAAAGTTTAAATTAAGCGTTTTGGACTAATTTTTATGACGTTAATTTCCAGTAATGCTTATACAACGCATATTGATTATTATACACTTTTAAACATTAATTGCATATATTTATTCCCGATGTTCACTAACCTAGAAAAAGATGGATGAAATATTTTGCGGCATGCATGGATTAGGGATAAATTTCTAATATTTTTGTTTGTGTACAATTTATGATTGAAGATTAAAAATGTATTGCTTAATAAACAGATACAACACAGAGTGAATGTATAAAATTAACATAAAACAAGTGGGCAAGTGCCATTGCAAATCACTTGTCTAATATTTCTTTCAAAAGAACTTGACCTTTAACTAATGAATCTAAATTGTTGATTTATAATTAGTAAGTTCTTACATAAATGGTAGCACTAATAAATTTAATTATAAAATAATTGTTAAAGAAAGTTATTTATTTTAATAAAATTAAAAATGTTTAGATCAAATTAGGGTAACACCCCCAGTAATTGGCATGCACCAGTGATTGGCACATTTTACAAACATGTCCTAAAAAAAGATTTATATCCAGTCTTTTAAAAATTCAAGACCATATATCAGTTATATGCTCATTTACGTTAAAGATTATAACTTTGATTTATTTTACAAGATGACAATAGAGCCTAGGAAAGAGAAACAAATCTGGCTTGTATCAAATTAGCCATTTTGTTGCAAATTCTTGTTCTTTGGCTTAAGGAAGGCATGCTTTTCAATTCATTATTATCTGATTTATAATATATTTTAAATTTTAATTGATAACAGTTTTGTTTAGTTAAAAAGGGTTACTTTAATTGTGTAAGAGTATTTTCGATACAAATATTTGGATTTCTGAATTAATGGTAGTTGCCAATTAATGGTGCTTCAATTTTGCTAGTTCCGAGTAACTGGCACCTATTCCAATTACAAGGAATTCGCAAGGAATTTGAGATAAACCATTTATTTTGGAAGTACTTTTAAAATTCTAGACTAATTTTGTTTATCATTTGTTTTTATTTTAAAATATAAATTTTATCAGTAATTGGAATCCATTAAAGCTTCATATGACAATTACTGGGGACAGCATGACAATTACTGGGTATTAATGTAAGTATATTGTATTGTTTTAAAGTGTTCACATTTCAGATTAATACGCTGATTTCTTACTCTCAAAAACCTGAAATATGGCATCTTCATCTACAGTAAATTAATTTAAAGCGATTAAACCCAATGCAAAATGTAAGGTTTTTTTTTAATATAAACATATGCCAATTACTGGATCACAAGGTGTCATACATTGGTGCCAATTACTGGTGATTTCAGCAACTTTTTATAAATATATTTTTATAAAAATACTTTTTCAATTTTTTTTGCTTTTAGTGGGCAAAATAGATGCACAGATATGCATTCTTTGATTTAAAAATATTTCCAAGTAAATAGCTTATTTCTTTGTAATGAAAATTTAAGTAAGTTTAACGACAAATTCTTAATGTGCCAATTACTGATGATGTTACCCTATTTAAATAAAATCCGAAATTCAAAATTTTTTGAAAATCCGAAATTTAAAAAAAATTAGCGGAGATATAAATAAAATTTTAATTAAAATATGTTTAGACGAGATTTAAATCATTATTAGATCGCAATAGTTTTTAAAATAGAAAGAAAATTGAATTCCAAAGAATATTATGAAAGTCAGTGATTAAAAGAAAATAATATAAATTTTTAAATTGGCAAAAAATACGACATTTATTTTAATTAAATTCATCTTAGTTTGAAAATTTCAAGTTCCGGCACTGCGATTCGAACTAGAAGTCTGAACGGGCCGAAATTTCCAGGCCCGAGCCCGGGCCGAAAGTTAAAATTTCGGCCCGAACGAAAAAAATATTGGCCCGGCCCGGCGAGAAAGGTTAAAATTTCAACACAAGCTCGGTCCGACCTGGAAAAAATCTAAAAATTCGAGCCTGGCCCGAAAACATTATTGACTAGGCCCGGCCCAGCCCAAATTCCGTTTATGGAAATCGGACCGAACCCGATCTGGCCCGTGCAGATCTCTAGTTCGAACAAATGACCTTCAGTTTAATAGCCAGATGCTTTATCTCCAAGATATGATGCCTACACGAAAAACATTGAAATTAAGCTTCTGTTTTAAGATTTGAATCACAAAAATGAACATATGACATTGATAGAATGGATTCAATTAAAATAAACTTTTTCAAAATTTTATGATTTGTCGTGTGACACTAGGTATTTAGCTGTAAGTACACAAATTGACAGTACAATGTCTCTGACTTATACAATTTTTGTGTACGGACTCTCTGACGGATTGACAGACAGAGAACAGAGAAAAATAGGCTTTCGTCAAATTAATGAAACCCTATAAAGAAGCAAGAAAAAGATTTAGGCTTTAAATCAGGAAATAGCTATTGATATTTTCGAACCTACGATCATTCCACGAATTTCCTCAAAGCTAACTATAAACCCTTGATTAAAGGCGAAAGCTAAGTGCTTTTCGCAATACCTTTTAACATAAAACTGGCTTTAGGGAGGCAGCATGATGTACTCATTTTTCTGATGAAACGCAATAACTATAAGAGTAGAATACGAGTAAACTTTTGAAATTAAATGAAAACGGACGAAGGCTGTAAAGTACAGAATCTTTCAATTAGAAATCACTCCAGATAATTCGGTATTTTTGGATTAGATTTTATGACGTCATAAAAGAAGTTATTTTTAAAATTATCTACGAAACACTATAAACGGAAATTGACCGCATTTGTAAGGCATTACAGAACTCTAAAAGAGAAAGTTATTTTTTATTAACATAAAAATATTTAAGTATGTTCTTGAACTCAATCTCATAATTCTCTGACGTATTTACGAATTTGAGTTTTAATTTTAGGCGCATTAAATTGGTAGGTAGCCTAATTCTGCTTTTATACGATTATTAGGTTTAACAGTTTACGGAAAGTGAATATCTTCACTGTAAAAAAGTTTTCCGTTAACATACGGAAATTGTACTGGTAATCTAGATGCCAGTATAATTTCCGTATATTAACGGAATATTTTTTCCTTGTGTTCCAGAAATATTTCCGTTTTCTTTCACAAAATATTTCCGTTTTTTTTAAATGATATTTTCTTATGTAAAAATTTTCGGTTGAAAAGTTAAAAGAATTTTTCAAGAACAAACTGACATCTTTTACTACCTTTCACATCTTTCATGCACCCAATTTTCCATGCTTTTATACTTTTGATTGTACAGCAAAGACAATGCTAACCCTACGAGTCAACCATTAGTGGTATCAATTTTTGGCATATGCACCACTTCGCTTCCGGCAGACATGGATCATTAGATTCCTCTATTACTATTCTTCCATAAAATAAAGGAATATTTCTTGTGCTCAATGACTTAGGGTTTTGTGTGGTCGGCTCTTGGACTATAATAGTTTTTTTAGTGCGTTATGAAACACTTTTTAAAATAAAGTGGCTTTTAAAGGAGGCATGAAGTTCTCTCTTTTAAGAGTTATCGCCATGGTAAAGATCATAATGAGTAAAAGTTTTAAATTATGAAGAAATGGATGATCATAATAAATTATCAAATGCTTCAACCAGAAATTCTTCCAGAGAATACCGGAGTTGATTATTTGACGTCATCAAAGAAGTTATCAAAACTCGTCAACTTTGGACAGTTCGGTATTTGAAAGGCATTGCAAATAAACAAATGTAAAGGAAAAAGTCAAAAATATGTGACTGACTAGGGAACTGCAAGAAGTGTAAGTCACCGATTTTGACGAAATTGGTATCGTTGGAAAGATCTCATCGAGTGCAGTAAAAAAACTCAATGGAACTACCTGTCGCAAATGAGCTAGTGCACACGTAATGGGGGACCGCAAAAAATTTTATTCTCGATTTTAAAGAAAGTGGTATCGTTGAAAAGATATCATCGTGAGGATTAAAAAACTCAATGGAATCACCCGTCGGAAATGAGACGTTTTCGAGATATCCGACAATTTGTGTCACATTGCTAATGCACACTGACGGGAACTGCATTAAGTGACATAAATTGTTGTATATTTCGAAAACGGCTCATTTCAGATGGTTACCATTGAGTTTTTTATTTCTCACAATGATATCTTTGCAACAACACCATTTTCATCAAAATCGGGAAAACAATTTTTTGCGGTCCCCGATTAAGTGTGCACTAGAACAGTATGCACTAGCTACGTGACATAAATTATCGGATATATCGAAAGCGGCTCATTTCCGAAGGGTAGTTCTATTGAGTTTTTTCTCCCCCCATGGTGATATCTTTTTAACGATACCATTTTCGCCAAAATCGGGGCTAAATTTTTTTTGCAGTCCCCCTTAAGTATGCACTAATTACGTGACATAAATTGAGGATATCTCGAAAACGGCTCATTTGCGACGGGTAGTTCCATTGAGTTTTTTATTGCTCTCGATGAGATCCTTCCAAAGATACCACTTTCGTCAAAATCGGTGACTTACACTTCTTGCAGTTCCCTAGTGAGTGGTCAAAGTACCATGCCGCTAATCGCCTTTGAACGTAGGAGGTTGTGGGTTCTAATTCCACTGGCTTCATTGCACGCACTCTTTGTGTGGAACTCCTGGTTGTATATCTCTTGTGTTGTAAAATTTCCTTGTGTTATCTCGTCCCTGTATATTGACGATGATTTACAAGCAGGCTTCATGTCGAGCATACAAATCCGATGTATGTTGTTCAATAAATCAAAAATATATTGAAATAAATTCTGTTAAATTTTCAGTCTTATAAATAACAAGAACGAAAACTCATACATCGTGCATTGATTATCATACACTTTTTAATATTAATTGTATGTATTTAAGCCAAATGCTTATGAATCTAAAATAACAAAGATAAAATATCACGCTGTGTATTTTTTAAATGAAAAATCTATTTAATAAACAGATTTTAAACATATTGTACAACTACTACCATGCCGTGGACTAAATTATGGTCACTCCATGAATTCCTTGAAAGCTCATTCTAAATCTTTGAAGACGAAAGCTAAGTGCTCTACAAAATACTTTTTAAAAATAAAGTGGCTTTATAAAGGAGGTATGAAACAACTCAGTTTTCTGATTAACTGTCAGGGTTAAGTGCATTATGGGTAAATCTTTTAAACAAAAAGGAAATGAATGAAGATTACAAAGCCGCGAATGCTTGAACTACAAGTCATTCTTGAGAATTCCGGTGTTTTTGGAATAGATTGTATGATGTTGTTAAAGATGTTATTTCCTAGATAATGTATGAAACATTCTAAGAGAGGTGTTTATTAAGACATTGTAAAAAAAATTTAAAGTGGAAAAGGGTTTTGAATTAATGTAAATTATTTAATGTCCAACTAGAAATCCATTTATAAATAAATTCTATGTTGGCATGCATATGAATGATTTAAAAGAAATTATGTGTGGCTTTATGAATTTTTTAAAGATTATCTTCATGTATTTTTTCTAATATTTAATGTCCAGTGAGAAAGAAATCTTTTTTAATAAAGGAATTATATCGAGTTTCTGTGTTGATAAGCAATTAAAACTAATAGTCCAAGAGCCGACCGCACAAAACCCTAAGTCATCGAGCACAAGAAAAAATCCTTTATATTATGGAAGAGTAGTAATAGAGGAATCTAATGATCCATGTCGGCCAGAACCGAAGTGGTGCATAAGCCAAAAATTAATACCACTAGTGATTGATTGGTAGGCTTAGCATTGTGTTTGCCGTAGAATCAAAAGTATGAAAACGTGGAAAACTGGGTGCAGGAAAACACAATGCTAAGCCTACGAGTCAACCACTAGTGGTATCAATTTTTGGCTTATGCACCACTTCGCTTCCGGCAGACATGGATCATTAGATTCCTCTATTACTTACTCATCCATAAAATAAAAGAAGTTTTCTTGTGCTCATTGACTTAGGGTTTTGTGCGGACGGCTCTTGGACTATAGTTTGCCAATTCCAAAACTTTCTTCTATGTCATACGTGTTAAGGGTGTATTTCGATTCAATCTGCTTTTTTCCGATTTATTTTTGAATTCATCTTTGTTCTCAAACGCACCAAACTGACAAATTGACTTATTTAGAAAGTGCACAAGGTGCCCTGATTATCGATTCTTTGATAAATGCAGAAAATATTGTAAAAAAAGCAATGAAAAACGGCATTTTGAACCGATTTTTCCGAAGCGGGAGATCTGTGAACGAATAAAAGGGTCCTACTGAGAAGATAATTGCTTATAAATCAAATTCTAATGAATGGAGCGTAAAGAGGTACACGGCACCTTGTGCGTCTTTTCAAAAATCCTCTCAGCTAGTTTCACGTTTCTGCTTTAAAAAATGTGTCTGAAATTGCATGAGAAAATTTCGAGCTGTTGAAGGTGGAAAAGCGTTTTTTTGAATACACCCTTAAAACAAATATCACATTACCAAAATTAAATGACAATCTATGCCTATCATGGAATTTTAAAGGTAGGTTCGTTGAATTGTACGCATTTAAAAGTCATAAGCATCGCATTTTTCAACCATATAATTGATTTTATGTACCCATTCCTAACATGTCTGCAACGAAATTCTCAACACAAAGAGCAGAAAAAAGACAGCTTTGGACAGTATACATCTAAGCTTAATAAGGATCTGTGTATGAAAATATAACAGAATACAAGTTTGATTAAATTCTGTGCATTAGTTTATGAGATACAGTTTTAAGGAAAATTGTGAATAATGCAACATCGCAGCGCTCCCTGTGGGGCCATTTACAGCAAAACTTAATCAGCAACGACTTATGTCAACGTTAAACTGAATATGAATTTGCTTATGTAATCAAGTTATAACTGAATTTAAGTTTTATGAAATTTCGTGCATTAGTTCTTGTGATTTATGTCATTTACAGGTAGACAAACAGACTCCCAGATATAACAGACGCACAGGACAAAATAGAGTAAATAAATGACCTCGTCCTCAGTAAACAGTGCTAAAATATTTTTATTTAATAGTAAAAGAATGTCAAGTACATCAAAGCTGGGAAAAAAGGTTTATTTTACAAAAAAAAAAAAAAAAAAAAAAAGTGTAATTTTTACGGATTTTCTGTTATTTTAACAGATTTTGCTCATAAAAAACAGTTTTAGATTACCTTCGAAATAAAATAGGTATTTATTATGAAATTTCTAATATTTCAATAAATTTTGCAGTAAAATCAATGGTTTGCATTTTTTTCTTATAAATTAAAGTTTTTTTTTTTTTTTTTTTTTTTTTTTTTTTTTTTTTTTTTTTTTTAACTGGCCTTCTGTTTGACAGTTTCTTACTATAAAATTAACATAAAAAAACAGTGTACTGCTATTAATTCATAAAAACCTGAATATTTGGCAGTTTTTTTTTTCTTTAACGAAAAAATTTAATTTTTCCTTTTCTATTAGCCTTGAGTTCCTTATCATATGTTCTGCACTTTTTCAGAATTATCTGCATATATTTTTAGTGATATTTAAAGTCCGGCAATTACACACACACATACACACACACACACACACAAAAAAAAAAAATCTTAATCAGATTTTTAAATTGCCATGTATGTATTTATATCAAAAAAGGAAAAAAAATTAGTCATCATACATTTCTCTTACCTTATCTTTACATATTTTTAGCAATATTTAAAGTCCAGTGATTAAAAATCTATTTAATCAACAGATTTTATTAAGTTTCTATGTCATAAAAAAATGCTTAGAACTTAATTTGATTCAATTTCCAAAATTAGCTGTGCATATATTTAGCAATAAAGTGTTAAGAAGTACTTGAGCTGCAGTCCTTAAATTTTGCACGTAAAATTTATTCCCAGGCCATTATTGCATACTTAACAAATTTCGAATATACAAGCTAACTATTATTTTTATGCATAAAATAACAAAACTTAAAATAACAAAATATATTTTTTTCAAAAACTATTATTATTATTATTATTATTATTATTATTATTATTATTATTATTATTATTATTATTACTATTATTATTAAAACACATTAATTTACGCCTTAATTCATTTATGAAAAATACACACACATACACACACATATACAGGGTGAGTCATAAATATCGAAACAATAGGCTATCTCCTTAAATATTGCCCCTAGACCCATACTTCCAATTGCAAAAATTCATAAAAAAAGATGAATTTTTTGATAAGATAAGTTGCAACTCCATGGGGGGGGGGGGTCTGTTTTAAAAAATACGAAAATTAAATTTTTATACAGGCCCCAGAGGATAAAACTTCCAACTGGCACGATTCATTGAACGGACCGTCTTATTAAACACTTATTAAAAGTGTTATCAAATTAAGTGATATTAATTAAACTCTCATTAAAAGTGTCTTAAAAACTTATTGGCTCAGGCAATAAGTTTAGTAAATATAGTAATAGCAAAAATGACTCTTCTATTAGCGGAATCAATGGAAATATATTTTAATAAATTACATAGAAATATTTTAAAAAATCTACTTTATACTACAGTTAAACCGCTATAACGGACACTCCCGAATAGCAGACACCTCTGTTTAACGGACTATTTTCCAATCCCCATTCTCAAAACCTAAATTTGTGTATGTTTAACCTCTGAATAACGAACATTCCGAATAGTGGACACTATTTAAGGCGATAAAGGATGAAAAAGTATTTTTTAAGGACAAAAAAAATGAAAAAAAGTAAAAAGGCCTCTAAATTTATCAGGGAATTTTGTGATAAATGAGCTGGAGAAAATCCCCCCCCCCCCCCACGTTCAGAGTTGAATTGAAGGGGTTGCCAAGGAGGGACATCTTCCAGAGCATTGAAATATCCCCTCGGAAAATTGAGATTTTATGCTTTTAACAGCCAAAAAGTGCAATCCCCCTCTCCGACTGGAACTCTATAATGTCCAATAATGTCACTTTGAAAAACAAATTACATGTAATCGCAAGCAAAAGTTAACTTTTGTAACAGGGTTTTTTCACAAGCATGTAATGAACAGTGGGTAAAGGTGTGTACAGTTTCATTTAGCCCCATTGCTTAAAAAATAATTTTAATTTCTGATTAATCATATAAAAGAGGTTTTAGGACACATAAAAGTCAATTAATAATATTTTAAACGTTTCTTAGCATTTTTTGAATATCTTTGATTTTCCCAATAGCGGACAATTTCTGCGTTCCTGAGGTGTCCGTTATTTAGAGGTTTTACTGTATTCAGTTTCAAAATTTATGAAGGTTTTAAACCTATTTTTGCTTTCTTCTATTTTTACAAGAAGAAAGTATTGGATTCATGAAAATTTTGAATTCCGGTTTTCGATGGATTCACACGTTTTAGGGCTCAGAGATACCGAAAAACATGTTTTTATGAAATGTCTGTCTGTGAGTCACAGCACAATGAAAAAATTTGAAATCGACGTGATAAAAAAATAAAGTTTAAATCAACTGACGCATTTAAACAGTAATTAAAGAATGTGAAAATGGCAAAACTTGAACAAAATCTGAAATCGAAACTATACTGCATTTAAACGTTAGGAGCCCATCTTTGCCCATCTTAAAACTAAATGCACTGCATCAAATGTTTTTATTTCAGTATTTCTCATTTTTAAACTGACATACGTCAATAACCGTCGGTTACGGTAACTTTTCAGCTCAGAAAATTTACTTTTAAAATATGATTTGTTTACAAAAATTACTTTTTTTAAATATTGCTATTTTAAATACTTTTATTTTTTTAAATACATATTATTTAAAATGCTGAATTAAAATTGAAAATTAGACATTTTTGTTTAATCAAAAGAAAAAAATTCAACGCGACAAATAATATTTTGAGTTATAACAATTTTAATTTACTCAATTTTTTTTTCGAAAAAAATATTAAGAAGTCTTATGATGTGATAATGCTTACAAATTATATGGTTAACCATCACAAAACATTCAAAATTCCAATTTTATAAATAAATAAATAAAATAAAATAAATGTTTCCTGGACCCATTACAGCAACATTGTTTCTTCAATTACATGCATTTCAATTTGTGTCTGATCCCTTGAAACCTCACGATTTATTAAAATTGTCATAACTCTCTGAGTTTTGAAGATATCAAGATGAATTTTTTTTTTCCAGTTCAGGAATGAATAACGAAAAATTTTCTAATTGGATGTTTTATCCTCTGGGGGCCGTATAAAAATTTAATTTTCGTATTTTTTAAAATAGACCACCCATGGAGTTGCAACTTATGTTATCGAAAAATTCACCTTTTTTTTATGAAACTTTGCAATTGGAAGTATGGGTCTAGGGGCAATATTTAAGGAGATAGCCTATTGTTTCGATATTTATGACTCACCCTGTATACATATAAATATAGATTGTAATTATCTATATATATGTACCTTTAACTGTAATTATTGGTGTATTATTTTTGGAAAATTTCTTTATTAATTTAAGAAATATGTAAAAGTTTTGTAACAAACCAACAAGATGAGTAACAAAGTCAATTTTTATTATAATACTGAAAAAAAAAAAAAACTGTCAGAATACAAAATTTTTTTTTCAAAGTGCGAAAATATAAAAAACATTCCAAAGCCTTCTCGAAACATTTTTAGATCCTTATTCGATAATTTCTTACACATTCATTAAATCATTTTTATAGGAGAACAAATTCCGTAAAAATAATATAGTTGGTCTGGCAATCAACAGATTTTTTTTCTTCTCAGGTGCATTCGTAATTATGTAAATAGGTAGGACCTATAGTCGTCGTTCAGTCTGTCCGTATGTTCGCATATATCAGAGCAAAAACTACCCAATCGAATCATTTGAAATTTAAAATATATAATTTTTTCATAATTTTCGCGAGTCATTTAAAATTTTATGAAAATCAGACGCATAGTTTAATTACAAATTTTGGTTGCAGATATTTTTTACAAAGTTAGTTTTACTTTCAAAACCGGTTTCGAAACTGAAAGTGCTTTTTAAAAAAATATCTGCAACCAAAATCGAAAAATTAAAAAAGGTGCGCTGTCGGCATGCACCTCAGCTATCCAATGAAAAAAGATATTATTCAAAAATGTCAAAATGCGAAAGAGTTATTAGAAAAATGCTTCCCCATAGGAATAGCATTAGCTCGCGAGCATTTTCTCGAGCGAGGACAGGGGCCTTAAGGGGATACTTCAGTCAAATGAAACGATCCGTTCGGTAATTCTGATCCTGTGGTAGAAATTTATAAAGGTATCTCGGTTACATTTCCATGTTTTTAAATGATTTTTTTTTCATTAGAAAGCTGAGATTGATGTGAATGCAGGCCGTTTTTTACTTTTAAGATTTTGGTTGTAGATACCTTTTTATGAGGGTACTTCCTCTTTCTAAACCGGTACCGAAAATGAAAGGGTTCCCATAAAAAATATCTGTAAACAAAATAAAATAAATAAAAAAACAACCTCCATACAAATCAATATCAGCTATCCAATGCAAATAAATAAATAAATAAATAAATAAATAAATAAAAAATAAAAAAGATAAAAATATAAAAATGCAATAAGATATCTTTACAAATTTCTTTCGTAGGATTAGTACGGGTTTATTCGTTTGAAGGAAGAAGCGTCTTAATATAGACTTTTGGTTATAATGTTGATTACACAATTGATTATAAACAGTTATACAGGGTGAGTTATAATTATTGAAACAGTAGGTTGTCTCGTTAAATATTGTCCCTAGGTACATATACTTCCAATTGCAAATTTTCTTAAAAAAAGAGTGAAATTTTTGATAAGATAAGTTGCAACTCCAGGGGGGGTGGGGGGGGGGGTGCTTATTTGAAAAAATACAAAACTTAAATTTTATACGACCTGTGTAAAAAGCAACGTTCTGTTGCATTCTATTTACAAAGCAAGGATTTCTGAAAGTGGGAGTAGAAGTCATAAAATTACACAGCGGTCAGCGCCAATCTAACTGTAATTATTTTTTCTACAATAGGTTAAACGCTTCCTGTGTTTTTGCCAATCATAATAAGCCCGTACCACTTTACCGGCACTTGTAATCCCATTCATAATTTATTATTCTCATTAGTAAATTTTTATGTAAATTTTGTGTTATTTAATCCGAGCATTTTTCAGATTCAACTAGGCAAAAATTTCTGTTTCAAAAAAATCGGTGATAAAATATTAAAAACCCTGTAAAATCCATGAAAAAATAGGCATTATTTGAAAGTTTTTTTCAACAATATTGATAAGTTAAGGGGTTACTATATTCGCACTAAAGTTATATACTCTCATTTTAACTAATTAACTTTTAACTATAAGAGTTTTAAAGAGATTGTGAATAAATAAAGTCCATTAATTCTATCTTGCTGATATTGGAGACATTTACAAAATATACACTCGAAATTACCAGTTCATCGCAGTTGCAAAGGTAGAATCAATGAATATTCATACTTTTCGGATTTTGAACTTGCGCACCGTAATTTTGCAAGTCAAATTCCATGTAGATTAGACTTTTCATATCAGCTGATTGAAAAAAAGCAAAAGCCAGTGTGGTCGAACAACTCTGTCCGCGTAACAAGTTTAACCCGTGGCATGCGTCAATGACATCATTAATAATGATAGATGTGACATTAAAATACGCTTTAATGATAATTTATTATAATTCATTTGTAGACATTAATATGTAGGAGGACTCATCATTCCTCCGATAAGATTGCATATGTAATGATGTTGGTTTGAGTCAGTGTTAAACAGAATGTGCTTTATGCTGAGAAATCTATACACGTGCTGACTGGCAAGTGCTATTTATTATTAGCTCTTTGGGGACGAGCGACACGTATATGTGCCACAAATAGGCTAAGAATCCGTGTTTATCCGCAGCACCAGTAAAATTATACGGCAAATTTTGCCTTACTTAATCGAAGCATTTTCTTGATTTAATTAGTCATAAATTTCCGTTTTTTAAAACTGGTGACTAAACATTATAAATTTCGCAAAAGGCTCCCGTCGCGAAGGGGTTAAGAATATATTTCAAGGGGGCGAGCAGTTGATTTTACAAAAGGAAAAATGTCTGCGAAGATATCAGTAAAAACTATTTACTTTACGCAAAAACCTACACACAAATTCAGGGGCCAGTGCTTTTTATTAAAAAAATTATTCACCCTCCCTCTCCCATCCCAAGAAAAAAATACTGTCGATAAGGACATTAGTATAAAGCTGTTTATTTACAAAAATACTATATGCAAGCTGATTTTTTTTTTTTTTTTTTTTTTTTTTTTTTTTTTGCCAATGCTATCTATTTATTATTAATAAAAATGCAGTTTAGGGAAAAAAATATTGATTTTACAGAAAAAATTGTCATGACAGCAGAAAACGCTGTTTATTTTAACATATACATAAGCTGATTGAACAGTGTTATTTATTAAAAAGAGAACACTATAAGTAGAAAAAAATTCTTGGCCCCCTCCCCCCGAAAAAAACTGTCCACCAGGACATTAGTAAACAGCTGTTTATTTTACAGAAATCCTACACGCAAGTTGATTTTGCCAATGCAATTTATTAATTATTAATAAAAATGCAGTCTGAAAAAAAAAACTGTCATGACACCAGCAAAAAGCTGTTTATTTTATGGAAAACCTAATACACAAGCTGATTGAACAGTGCTATTTATTAAAAAAAGTGCACTATAAGGGAAAAAAATTCTTGACTCCCTCCCCCAGAAAAAAAAAAAAAAAAACTGTCGACTAGGACATTAGTAAACAGCTGTTTATTTTACGGAAATCCTACACGCAAGTTGATTTTGCCAATGCAATTTATTAATTATTAATAAAAATGCAGTCTGAAAAAAAAAAACTGTCATGACACCAGCAAAAAGCTGTTTATTTTATGGAAAACCTAATACACAAGCTGATTGAACAGTGCTATTTATTAAAAAAAGTGCACTATAAGGGAAAAAAATTCTTGACTCCCTCCCCCCGAAAAAAAAAAAAACTGTCGACTAGGACATTAGTAAACAGCTGTTTATTTTACAGAAATCCTACACACAAGTTGATTTTGCCAATGCAATTTATTAATTATTAATAAAAATGCAGTCTGAAAAAAAAAACTGTCATGACACCAGCAAAAAGCTGTTTATTTTATGGAAAACCTAATACACAAGCTGATTGAACAGTGCTATTTATTAAAAAAAGTGCACTATAAGGGAAAAAAATTCTTGACTCCCTCCCCCCGAAAAAAAAAACTGTCCACCAGGACATTAGTAAACAGCTGTTTATTTTACAGAAATCCTACACGCAAGTTGATTTTGCCAATGCAATTTATTAATTATTAATAAAAATGCAGTCTGAAAAAAAAAACTGTCATGACACCAGCAAAAAGCTGTTTATTTTATGGAAAACCTAATACACAAGCTGATTGAACAGTGCTATTTATTAAAAAAAGTGCACTATAAGGGAAAAAAATTCTTGACTCCCTCCCCCCGAAAAAAAAAAAAACTGTCGACTAGGACATTAGTAAACAGCTGTTTATTTTACAGAAATCCTACACGCAAGTTGATTTTGCCAATGCAATTTATTAATTATTAATAAAAATGCAGTCTGAAAAAAAAACTGTCATGACACCAGCAAAAAGCTGTTTATTTTATGGAAAACCTAATACACAAGCTGATTGAACAGTGCTATTTATTAAAAAAAGTGCACTATAAGGGAAAAAAATTCTTGACTCCCTCCCCCCGAAAAAAAAAAAACTGTCGACTAGGACATTAGTAAACAGCTGTTTATTTTACGGAAATCCTATATGCAAGCTGATTTTGCCTGTGCGATTTATTTATTATGTATTAATAATAGTACACCGTGAAAAAAAAAAAAAAAAAAGATATATATTGTTTAACGAAAAACCTATACACAAGCTGATTGACCAGCGTTATTTATTACACGTACACTGTGGAAAAAAAAAAAAACAAAAAAAAAAACATTGATTTTACAGGAAAAATGTCAGCCAGGAACAGAAAAAAGCTGTTTATTTTACGGAAAACATATATACGGGGATATATGTTTTCATACACAAACTCATTGGCCATCGCTATTTTTTACTAATAGTATACTGTGACAGAAAAAAATGATTCCCATCAATCCTTCCTCCACTTACAAAAAAAAAAAAAAAAAAAAAAAAAAAAAAAAAAAAAAAAAAAAAATTGTCAGCTAGGACATCAGTAAAAAGTAGTTTATTTTACGGGAAACCTATAAGCAAATTAATTGACCAGTGGTATTTATAAATTGGAGAAGACTGTGGAAAACGTCTGTTGACTTTCACGAAAAAAATTATTGGCGGTACATTAGTAAAAAGCTGCTTATTTTACGGAAATAATCTGTATTTGTTATGACCTTAAGGTCAAAATCTGTTAAAATAACAGAAAGCTTGCGATAAATACGTGTTATTTCTGTAAAATAAACAGTTTTTTTAAATACTAAAATCCTGCCTAAGATTTTTTTTTTTTTTTTTTTTTTTTTTTTTTTTTTTGTGAAATTAACATTTTTTTTTTTTACCGTGTGTTTTTTAGCCACTGCACCATGTATAATTTTTTATTTTTTAGAATAACTATTTCAAGATAGCAACCGTTACCTCATATAAGTGTAGAATTTCCGCAAGTAAATATAAGAAAAATTGTTATTTCAAAATATTCACAATAAAAATTTTAAGCTGTTTCCACCCTATATAACAAATACATTTTTAACATTTTTTATATCTATATTATAAAGGCTAAACGTATCTGTGCGTAACGCATACGTCATTTTGCGAATGGCAACACTTTCCCCTGTAATTTCGGTTTTGCAATTTTCGCTACTGCAAATTGTACACTTCTAAACATCGTACATTTCAAATTTCTTCACCGTCTTATAGAGAAAAAAAAAATGTACTTTTAAATGCAATTTGTTTGAATGCTGTATCTTAATTTATTTTTGAATTATTAATTTTTTTATAGTTTTTAGTACCAATTTTATAACTGTGGCAACAGAATTACGCCATTTTCTCTTAAAATTGAAAAAGAAGAAGAAGAAAAAAAAGAAATAGAAATTAAAATGCACAACACTTTTTCATGCAATTTCGGTTTTGCAGTTTTCGCTACTGCAGATTTTACATTTCTAAACATCATACAGTTTAAATATTTACACCGTCGTATAGAGGAAAAAATGTACATTTAAGGGTGTATTTCGATTCAAATTGCTTATTTTCCGATTTATTTTTGAATTCATTTTTGCTCTCAAATACACCAAAATTTCAAAATCTCTTATTTGAAAAGTGCACAAGGTGCCGTGATTGTCGATTCTTTGATAAATGCAGAAAATATTGCAAAATAAAAGCAATCAAAAACGGCATTTCGAACGATTTATCCCAAGCGGGATATCTGGGAACGAAAAAAAGGGGTCATACTGATAAGGTAATTGTTTATAATTCAAATTCTAATGAATCGAGCGTAAAAAGACATCACACGGCACCTCATACGTCCCTTCAAGAATCCCCTCAGCAAGTTTCATGTTTCTACTTTTAAAAATGTGCCTGAAATTTTATCGGAAAACTTCGAGTTGTTGAAGGTGAAAAAGCGTTTTTTCGAATACATCCTTAAATGCAATTTGTTTGAAAGTTGTATCTCAGTTAATTTTTGGGATATGAATTTTTTTTATAATTTTTAGTATCAATTTTTTTATTGTGGCAACAGAATCACTCCATTTTCTCTTAAAATTAGAAGAAAAAAAAAAAAATAGAAATTAAAACGAGTACATTATTTCAAAAATATCGCCTTTTATTATCCGGTGAATTTTGGTTTTAATTCGTTTAATAATTTGGATAATTGAGTTTTATAGTATTTTGTTAATTTTAGCTTAAAATAATATTTTCAGACCGTAGACAGTCAGATAGACAGTTAGACTGACGAATATAAGGTGCATTTTTTACTGTACTTAATTTTGTAGATTTATTATAAATCAGTGAAGCAGTTCTTTCTTAAACATTTTCTTTCGTCGAATTTGGACGGGTTTCACCTTTGTATGTTTAATCGGTGAAATATTCAATTTCGGTTTTCTAACCTTTTTTATTCAAAATATTTTACCCGTTTGTTAGTATTTTTTATGATAAATGAAATATTTTTAATAAAATTTAAATTTCAATGTTTATAATTAAAGATTTATTTTCATTTTTAAAACAGAATACTTACTTTAATACTCTATTTTAGAAATTTTTTTTCTCCTTTTTCCTTTTAAAATGTTATGCATGGAATAATTTTAATAAAAATCTATTATTAACAACAACTAAATTTATTGCTATTAATAAAATAAAATACCTATTTAAATATGATAAAATGTGTTTAAAATTTTATTTTAAAGCGCCGTTTAATAGTTAAAATTTCATTTTAGTGTAATATTATCATATGCTTTTTTTTTTTAACAAAACATATTTAAAGTTGTAAAAGAGCAGATATTCACGTATGATCACGTGATGACTGGACGACACTAGTATCTGTTCCTAAGGTTTTTAAAAATAAAAAATGTTTTTTGAAATAGTGGGTAACTTGACCAAAAAAAAAAAAAAAAAAAAAAAAAAAAATGCTTTTTTGTTTTAGTGTGTAGGTAATTATGGGTCCCCCCCCCCCTCCTACATAGTCTTAAATCTTTTTTTTTATATAACAGTAAACCTATGTTAAAATATAATGCGACGACATATTTCATCAGAAAATTAAACTTTAAACTTTTCTTACAAGAAAAAAAAAAAAAAAAAAAAAGAATACTTGTATGTCTAATCTTTCAAATTAATTAGAAAAATTTATTTTTTCTTGATTGACAACAATTGTGAAATTCCTTTCTCTCCTTTAAACAATATGCAGTAAAAATCAATTATCATCTTTGCTTTCTTCTATTTTTACAAGAAGAAAGTATTGGATTCATGAAAATTTTGAATTCCGGTTTTCGATGGATTCACACGTTTTAGGGCTCAGAGATACCGAAAAACATGTTTTTATGAAATGTCTGTCTGTGAGTCACAGCACAATGAAAAAATTTGAAATCGACGTGATAAAAAAATAAAGTTTAAATCAACTGACGCATTTAAACAGTAATTAAAGAATGTGAAAATGGCAAAACTTGAACAAAATCTGAAATCGAAACTATACTGCATTTAAACGTTAGGAGCCCATCTTTGCCCATCTTAAAACTAAATGCACTGCATCAAATGTTTTTATTTCAGTATTTCTCATTTTTAAACTGACATACGTCAATAACCGTCGGTTACGGTAACTTTTCAGCTCAGAAAATTTACTTTTAAAATATGATTTGTTTACAAAAATTACTTTTTTTAAATATTGCTATTTTAAATACTTTTATTTTTTTAAATACATATTATTTAAAATGCTGAATTAAAATTGAAAATTAGACATTTTTGTTTAATCAAAAGAAAAAAATTCAACGCGACAAATAATATTTTGAGTTATAACAATTTTAATTTACTCAATTTTTTTTTCGAAAAAAATATTAAGAAGTCTTATGATGTGATAATGCTTACAAATTATATGGTTAACCATCACAAAACATTCAAAATTCCAATTTTATAAATAAATAAATAAAATAAAATAAATGTTTCCTGGACCCATTACAGCAACATTGTTTCTTCAATTACATGCATTTCAATTTGTGTCTGATCCCTTGAAACCTCACGATTTATTAAAATTGTCATAACTCTCTGAGTTTTGAAGATATCAAGATGAATTTTTTTTTTCCAGTTCAGGAATGAATAACGAAAAATTTTCTAATTGGATGTTTTATCCTCTGGGGGCCGTATAAAAATTTAATTTTCGTATTTTTTAAAATAGACCACCCATGGAGTTGCAACTTATGTTATCGAAAAATTCACCTTTTTTTTATGAAACTTTGCAATTGGAAGTATGGGTCTAGGGGCAATATTTAAGGAGATAGCCTATTGTTTCGATATTTATGACTCACCCTGTATACATATAAATATAGATTGTAATTATCTATATATATGTACCTTTAACTGTAATTATTGGTGTAATATTTTTGGAAAATTTCTTTATTAATTTAAGAAATATGTAAAAGTTTTGTAACAAACCAACAAGATGAGTAACAAAGTCAATTTTTATTATAATACTGAAAAAAAAAAAAAAAAAAAAAAAAAAAAAAAAAAAAAACTGTCAGAATACAAAATTTTTTTTTCAAAGTGCGAAAATATAAAAAACATTCCAAAGCCTTCTCGAAACATTTTTAGATCCTTATTCGATAATTTCTTACACATTCATTAAATCATTTTTATAGGAGAACAAATTCCGTAAAAATAATATAGTTGGTCTGGCAATCAACAGATTTTTTTTCTTCTCAGGTGCATTCGTAATTATGTAAATAGGTAGGACCTATAGTCGTCGTTCAGTCTGTCCGTATGTTCGCATATATCAGAGCAAAAACTACCCAATCGAATCATTTGAAATTTAAAATATATAATTTTTTCATAATTTTCGCGAGTCATTTAAAATTTTATGAAAATCAGACGCATAGTTTAATTACAAATTTTGGTTGCAGATATTTTTTACAAAGTTAGTTTTACTTTCAAAACCGGTTTCGAAACTGAAAGTGCTTTTTAAAAAAATATCTGCAACCAAAATCGAAAAATTAAAAAAGGTGCGCTGTCGGCATGCACCTCAGCTATCCAATGAAAAAAGATATTATTCAAAAATGTCAAAATGCGAAAGAGTTATTAGAAAAATGCTTCCCCATAGGAATAGCATTAGCTCGCGAGCATTTTCTCGAGCGAGGACAGGGGCCTTAAGGGGATACTTCAGTCAAATGAAACGATCCGTTCGGTAATTCTGATCCTGTGGTAGAAATTTATAAAGGTATCTCGGTTACATTTCCATGTTTTTAAATGATTTTTTTTTCATTAGAAAGCTGAGATTGATGTGAATGCAGGCCGTTTTTTACTTTTAAGATTTTGGTTGTAGATACCTTTTTATGAGGGTACTTCCTCTTTCTAAACCGGTACCGAAAATGAAAGGGTTCCCATAAAAAATATCTGTAAACAAAATAAAATAAATAAAAAAACAACCTCCATACAAATCAATATCAGCTATCCAATGCAAATAAATAAATAAATAAATAAATAAATAAATAAAAAATAAAAAAGATAAAAATATAAAAATGCAATAAGATATCTTTACAAATTTCTTTCGTAGGATTAGTACGGGTTTATTCGTTTGAAGGAAGAAGCGTCTTAATATAGACTTTTGGTTATAATGTTGATTACACAATTGATTATAAACAGTTATACAGGGTGAGTTATAATTATTGAAACAGTAGGTTGTCTCGTTAAATATTGTCCCTAGGTACATATACTTCCAATTGCAAATTTTCTTAAAAAAAGAGTGAAATTTTTGATAAGATAAGTTGCAACTCCAGGGGGGGTGGGGGGGGGGTGCTTATTTGAAAAAATACAAAACTTAAATTTTATACGACCTGTGTAAAAAGCAACGTTCTGTTGCATTCTATTTACAAAGCAAGGATTTCTGAAAGTGGGAGTAGAAGTCATAAAATTACACAGCGGTCAGCGCCAATCTAACTGTAATTATTTTTTCTACAATAGGTTAAACGCTTCCTGTGTTTTTGCCAATCATAATAAGCCCGTACCACTTTACCGGCACTTGTAATCCCATTCATAATTTATTATTCTCATTAGTAAATTTTTATGTAAATTTTGTGTTATTTAATCCGAGCATTTTTCAGATTCAACTAGGCAAAAATTTCTGTTTCAAAAAAATCGGTGATAAAATATTAAAAACCCTGTAAAATCCATGAAAAAATAGGCATTATTTGAAAGTTTTTTTCAACAATATTGATAAGTTAAGGGGTTACTATATTCGCACTAAAGTTATATACTCTCATTTTAACTAATTAACTTTTAACTATAAGAGTTTTAAAGAGATTGTGAATAAATAAAGTCCATTAATTCTATCTTGCTGATATTGGAGACATTTACAAAATATACACTCGAAATTACCAGTTCATCGCAGTTGCAAAGGTAGAATCAATGAATATTCATACTTTTCGGATTTTGAACTTGCGCACCGTAATTTTGCAAGTCAAATTCCATGTAGATTAGACTTTTCATATCAGCTGATTGAAAAAAAGCAAAAGCCAGTGTGGTCGAACAACTCTGTCCGCGTAACAAGTTTAACCCGTGGCATGCGTCAATGACATCATTAATAATGATAGATGTGACATTAAAATACGCTTTAATGATAATTTATTATAATTCATTTGTAGACATTAATATGTAGGAGGACTCATCATTCCTCCGATAAGATTGCATATGTAATGATGTTGGTTTGAGTCAGTGTTAAACAGAATGTGCTTTATGCTGAGAAATCTATACACGTGCTGACTGGCAAGTGCTATTTATTATTAGCTCTTTGGGGACGAGCGACACGTATATGTGCCACAAATAGGCTAAGAATCCGTGTTTATCCGCAGCACCAGTAAAATTATACGGCAAATTTTGCCTTACTTAATCGAAGCATTTTCTTGATTTAATTAGTCATAAATTTCCGTTTTTTAAAACTGGTGACTAAACATTATAAATTTCGCAAAAGGCTCCCGTCGCGAAGGGGTTAAGAATATATTTCAAGGGGGCGAGCAGTTGATTTTACAAAAGGAAAAATGTCTGCGAAGATATCAGTAAAAACTATTTACTTTACGCAAAAACCTACACACAAATTCAGGGGCCAGTGCTTTTTATTAAAAAAATTATTCACCCTCCCTCTCCCATCCCAAGAAAAAAATACTGTCGATAAGGACATTAGTATAAAGCTGTTTATTTACAAAAATACTATATGCAAGCTGATTTTTTTTTTTTTTTTTTTTTTTTTTTTTTTTTTTTTTTTGCCAATGCTATCTATTTATTATTAATAAAAATGCAGTTTAGGGAAAAAAATATTGATTTTACAGAAAAAATTGTCATGACAGCAGAAAACGCTGTTTATTTTAACATATACATAAGCTGATTGAACAGTGTTATTTATTAAAAAGAGAACACTATAAGTAGAAAAAAATTCTTGGCCCCCTCCCCCCGAAAAAAACTGTCCACCAGGACATTAGTAAACAGCTGTTTATTTTACAGAAATCCTACACGCAAGTTGATTTTGCCAATGCAATTTATTAATTATTAATAAAAATGCAGTCTGAAAAAAAAAACTGTCATGACACCAGCAAAAAGCTGTTTATTTTATGGAAAACCTAATACACAAGCTGATTGAACAGTGCTATTTATTAAAAAAAGTGCACTATAAGGGAAAAAAATTCTTGACTCCCTCCCCCAGAAAAAAAAAAAAAAAAAACTGTCGACTAGGACATTAGTAAACAGCTGTTTATTTTACGGAAATCCTACACGCAAGTTGATTTTGCCAATGCAATTTATTAATTATTAATAAAAATGCAGTCTGAAAAAAAAAACTGTCATGACACCAGCAAAAAGCTGTTTATTTTATGGAAAACCTAATACACAAGCTGATTGAACAGTGCTATTTATTAAAAAAAGTGCACTATAAGGGAAAAAAATTCTTGACTCCCTCCCCCCGAAAAAAAAAAAACTGTCGACTAGGACATTAGTAAACAGCTGTTTATTTTACAGAAATCCTACACACAAGTTGATTTTGCCAATGCAATTTATTAATTATTAATAAAAATGCAGTCTGAAAAAAAAAACTGTCATGACACCAGCAAAAAGCTGTTTATTTTATGGAAAACCTAATACACAAGCTGATTGAACAGTGCTATTTATTAAAAAAAGTGCACTATAAGGGAAAAAAATTCTTGACTCCCTCCCCCCGAAAAAAAAAACTGTCCACCAGGACATTAGTAAACAGCTGTTTATTTTACAGAAATCCTACACGCAAGTTGATTTTGCCAATGCAATTTATTAATTATTAATAAAAATGCAGTCTGAAAAAAAAAACTGTCATGACACCAGCAAAAAGCTGTTTATTTTATGGAAAACCTAATACACAAGCTGATTGAACAGTGCTATTTATTAAAAAAAGTGCACTATAAGGGAAAAAAATTCTTGACTCCCTCCCCCCGAAAAAAAAAAAAACTGTCGACTAGGACATTAGTAAACAGCTGTTTATTTTACAGAAATCCTACACGCAAGTTGATTTTGCCAATGCAATTTATTAATTATTAATAAAAATGCAGTCTGAAAAAAAAACTGTCATGACACCAGCAAAAAGCTGTTTATTTTATGGAAAACCTAATACACAAGCTGATTGAACAGTGCTATTTATTAAAAAAAGTGCACTATAAGGGAAAAAAATTCTTGACTCCCTCCCCCCGAAAAAAAAAAAACTGTCGACTAGGACATTAGTAAACAGCTGTTTATTTTACGGAAATCCTATATGCAAGCTGATTTTGCCTGTGCGATTTATTTATTATGTATTAATAATAGTACACCGTGAAAAAAAAAAAAAAGATATATATTGTTTAACGAAAAACCTATACACAAGCTGATTGACCAGCGTTATTTATTACACGTACACTGTGGAAAAAAAAAAAAAAAAAAAAAAAAAAAAAAAAAAAAAAAAACATTGATTTTACAGGAAAAATGTCAGCCAGGAACAGAAAAAAGCTGTTTATTTTACGGAAAACATATATACGGGGATATATGTTTTCATACACAAACTCATTGGCCATCGCTATTTTTTACTAATAGTATACTGTGACAGAAAAAAATGATTCCCATCAATCCTTCCTCCACTTACAAAAAAAAAAAAAAAAAAAAAAAAAAAAAAAAAATTGTCAGCTAGGACATCAGTAAAAAGTAGTTTATTTTACGGGAAACCTATAAGCAAATTAATTGACCAGTGGTATTTATAAATTGGAGAAGACTGTGGAAAACGTCTGTTGACTTTCACGAAAAAAATTATTGGCGGTACATTAGTAAAAAGCTGCTTATTTTACGGAAATAATCTGTATTTGTTATGACCTTAAGGTCAAAATCTGTTAAAATAACAGAAAGCTTGCGATAAATACGTGTTATTTCTGTAAAATAAACAGTTTTTTTAAATACTAAAATCCTGCCTAAGATTTTTTTTTTTTTTTTTTTTTTTTTTTTTTTTTTTTGTGAAATTAACATTTTTTTTTTTTTTACCGTGTGTTTTTTAGCCACTGCACCATGTATAATTTTTTATTTTTTAGAATAACTATTTCAAGATAGCAACCGTTACCTCATATAAGTGTAGAATTTCCGCAAGTAAATATAAGAAAAATTGTTATTTCAAAATATTCACAATAAAAATTTTAAGCTGTTTCCACCCTATATAACAAATACATTTTTAACATTTTTTATATCTATATTATAAAGGCTAAACGTATCTGTGCGTAACGCATACGTCATTTTGCGAATGGCAACACTTTCCCCTGTAATTTCGGTTTTGCAATTTTCGCTACTGCAAATTGTACACTTCTAAACATCGTACATTTCAAATTTCTTCACCGTCTTATAGAGAAAAAAAAAATGTACTTTTAAATGCAATTTGTTTGAATGCTGTATCTTAATTTATTTTTGAATTATTAATTTTTTTATAGTTTTTAGTACCAATTTTATAACTGTGGCAACAGAATTACGCCATTTTCTCTTAAAATTGAAAAAGAAGAAGAAGAAAAAAAAGAAATAGAAATTAAAATGCACAACACTTTTTCATGCAATTTCGGTTTTGCAGTTTTCGCTACTGCAGATTTTACATTTCTAAACATCATACAGTTTAAATATTTACACCGTCGTATAGAGGAAAAAATGTACATTTAAGGGTGTATTTCGATTCAAATTGCTTATTTTCCGATTTATTTTTGAATTCATTTTTGCTCTCAAATACACCAAAATTTCAAAATCTCTTATTTGAAAAGTGCACAAGGTGCCGTGATTGTCGATTCTTTGATAAATGCAGAAAATATTGCAAAATAAAAGCAATCAAAAACGGCATTTCGAACGATTTATCCCAAGCGGGATATCTGGGAACGAAAAAAAGGGGTCATACTGATAAGGTAATTGTTTATAATTCAAATTCTAATGAATCGAGCGTAAAAAGACATCACACGGCACCTCATACGTCCCTTCAAGAATCCCCTCAGCAAGTTTCATGTTTCTACTTTTAAAAATGTGCCTGAAATTTTATCGGAAAACTTCGAGTTGTTGAAGGTGAAAAAGCGTTTTTTCGAATACATCCTTAAATGCAATTTGTTTGAAAGTTGTATCTCAGTTAATTTTTGGGATATGAATTTTTTTTATAATTTTTAGTATCAATTTTTTTATTGTGGCAACAGAATCACTCCATTTTCTCTTAAAATTAGAAGAAAAAAAAAAAATAGAAATTAAAACGAGTACATTATTTCAAAAATATCGCCTTTTATTATCCGGTGAATTTTGGTTTTAATTCGTTTAATAATTTGGATAATTGAGTTTTATAGTATTTTGTTAATTTTAGCTTAAAATAATATTTTCAGACCGTAGACAGTCAGATAGACAGTTAGACTGACGAATATAAGGTGCATTTTTTACTGTACTTAATTTTGTAGATTTATTATAAATCAGTGAAGCAGTTCTTTCTTAAACATTTTCTTTCGTCGAATTTGGACGGGTTTCACCTTTGTATGTTTAATCGGTGAAATATTCAATTTCGGTTTTCTAACCTTTTTTATTCAAAATATTTTACCCGTTTGTTAGTATTTTTTATGATAAATGAAATATTTTTAATAAAATTTAAATTTCAATGTTTATAATTAAAGATTTATTTTCATTTTTAAAACAGAATACTTACTTTAATACTCTATTTTAGAAATTTTTTTTCTCCTTTTTCCTTTTAAAATGTTATGCATGGAATAATTTTAATAAAAATCTATTATTAACAACAACTAAATTTATTGCTATTAATAAAATAAAATACCTATTTAAATATGATAAAATGTGTTTAAAATTTTATTTTAAAGCGCCGTTTAATAGTTAAAATTTCATTTTAGTGTAATATTATCATATGCTTTTTTTTTTTAACAAAACATATTTAAAGTTGTAAAAGAGCAGATATTCACGTATGATCACGTGATGACTGGACGACACTAGTATCTGTTCCTAAGGTTTTTAAAAATAAAAAATGTTTTTTGAAATAGTGGGTAACTTGACCAAAAAAAAAAAAAAAAAAAAAAAAAATGCTTTTTTGTTTTAGTGTGTAGGTAATTATGGGTCCCCCCCCCCCTCCTACATAGTCTTAAATCTTTTTTTTTATATAACAGTAAACCTATGTTAAAATATAATGCGACGACATATTTCATCAGAAAATTAAACTTTAAACTTTTCTTACAAGAAAAAAAAAAAAAAAAAAAAAAAAGAATACTTGTATGTCTAATCTTTCAAATTAATTAGAAAAATTTATTTTTTCTTGATTGACAACAATTGTGAAATTCCTTTCTCTCCTTTAAACAATATGCAGTAAAAATCAATTATCATCTTTAATAAAAATACAAATTTCAACATAAAACTGAAAATTTTTAACTTAGTTTTTAAATTCTACCTTCTTATAGAACAACTAATTAAAAACATTTATTATTAATATTGTTACTGGCAACAGTTATGAAATTCCTTTCTCTCCTTCAGACAACCCACAATAAAAATCATTTGTTATCACCTCCCATAAATTCTTTTTTACAGCTAGTTTACAAACTTTCCACACATCTCAAAATTGAGAAATGCTACACTTAGGGCACGTGTGTGAATCTTTTTCGCATGCACCCTCAGAAGAACATTTCGAAATGCAGAGAAGCAGACAAAACAGTTTTTTTCGGAAGAACTTATTTCGACACAAAGATGGGGTTTCGGGACATTTTCTTCTCCCTCCTTCGGTTGCCGGGTTACTAAAATTTCGAAACTAAATCCCCGTAGCTAGGTTGTTACGCAAACCTAATTTTATTTCTTGCTCCAATTATAATTTTTTTTCCTTATCAACATGGTGAACTTTAGGAACAATATTTTTTTTTTTTCCTTTTCTTTTTTAGATGGGATGCTTTATTGTAAGGAGGCGGTTGAAAGGGCTTAGCCAATACATTGTTTTGGCAATTTCAGGTACGATAGAGATTAATTGCTTGTAATATGAGGTTGTCGGAAGAAAACCCGAGACAGAATTTGAGAGAAACGATGGGCCAATCACAGAGCTATGCTCGAAAACATGGATAAAATTTTTCATTATAGGGAATATTTAGTTGTGTTGTAATATACTACTTTTCCAAATAAGATTAAAAAAAAAAAAAAAAAACTAATTTTAAAATTGTAAAAGAACAGAAACCTACGTATGAACATGTGATGACTGCCACACAACACTAGTGTTTGTTCCTGAGGTTTTTAAACATAAAGAATGTTTCTCTGAATCATGGGTAAATTGAAAGCAATTGTTTTTATGGTATTTTTTTATTTATATTATAGTTTACCAGAATAAGAATCCTTTCTCTTTTTTTTTCTATACAGTCTACATGCATAGTCTACAGTCTCTTTTTTCTAACAATCTACAGGCTAAAATACAATACGACGATATATTTCATCATAAAGTTAAACTTTAAACTTTTCTTACAAGGAAAAAAGAGAGCACTTGAATGTATATTCTCGCAAATTAATTTAAAAAGTTTAGCTTTTCATGATTGGCAACAGTTATGAAATCTCTTTCTCTCCTTTAGACAACATGGAATAATAAAAATGACTTATTATCTTTAATGTAAATACAAATTTCATCATAAAACTGAAAATTTTAAACTTTGTTTAATATATATATATATATTCTATCTTTTTAGAACAACTAATTAAAACATTTATTATTAATATTATTACTGGCAACAGTTATGAAATTCCTTTCTCTCCTTCAGACAACCCACAATAAAAATCATTTGTTATCACCTCCCATAAATTCTTTTTTACAGTTAGTTTACAAACTTTCCACACATCACAAAATTGAGAAATGCTACACTTAGGGCACGTGTGTGGATCTTTTTCGCATGCACCCTCAGAAGAACATTTCGAAATACAGAGAAGCAGACAAAACAGTTTTTTCGGAAGAACTTATTTCGACACAAAGATGGGGTTTCGGGACATTTTCTTCTCTCTCCTTCGGTTGCCGGGCTACTAAAATTTCGAAACTAAATCCCCGTAGCTAGGTTGTTACGCAAACCTAATTTTATTTCTTGCTCCAATTATAATTTTTTTCCTTATCAACATGGTGAACTTTAGAAACAATATTTTTTTTCCCCTTTCTTTTTTAGATGGGATGCTTTATTGTAAGGAGGCGGTTGAAAGGTTTTAGCCAATACATTGTTTTGGCAATTTCAGGTACGATAGAGATTAATTGCTTGTAATATGAGGTTGTCGGAAAAAACCCCGAGAGACAGAATTCGAGAGAAACGATGGGCCAATCACAGAGCTGTGCTCGAAAACATGGATAAAATTTTTCATCGTAGGGAATATTTATTTATATTGTAATATATTACTTTCCTAATAAAAACTTTTTTAGGTGTTTATTAAACGACAGAAGCTTTATATATAAAATATAAAGGTAAACAAGAACGAAAAATTATGCATGAGGCATAGATATTGAAACATTTTCCGAAACTACCATAACAAGGTAGAACCCGTCGAATTTCGACGATAGAGAATATTTAAGAAGAAACTGTTTCATTGATTTATAATAAGCCTACAAAATTAGTTACAGCAGAAAATGCACTTTATTTTGCTAAGTCTAAATCATAAACTAATATGATATTTAAACTAAATTTATTAAAACACTATTTCCATAAAACTCAGTTTTAGAAATTATTAAAATTAAACTTTAATTGTAATGTAAGCAGTCAAACATAATAAAGATCTGTTATTATGACAAAGTTATCAATTAAGGCTCTTATACTTTGTATTTCAAAATGTAAAACAGCAAAATTTATTCCACTTTGACTCAATCATAGAATTTTTTTCCCGTGAAATATAAACCTGATATCATTTTCATGATCTCAAAATTTACATATGCAACTTTCATATCCGAATTCACCTTAAAAAAATGGTATTCTAATTTGATTATTTTAAAATCATTTAAATTCAAAACTTGAAGTATCGATTATAAAGTTGCTGGAATTTTGTGCATACTATTAGCTCGAAACAAATATTAAACTGTTTACATTCTTTTAAGTGTAAATGAAAATTTTTGAAATAATCTGCCTGCAATAAATACGATAGACAATATGCATGTGACGTCACATAAGGTAAAATATTTTTGACAAGCACACATTTTAATTTCAACTTTTTTCATTTTTATAAGAAAATGGCAACAAAAAGATAGTTACCTTTTTTCCCCTTTACTTTTTATAGAAATGAAGTATACTTTTGTTTCCACAATCACAAAAGCGGTATTAAAAACTACAGAAAAAAATTAATATCTTAAAAATAAATAAAGGTAGAGGTTTCAAACAAATTGCATTTAAAAGCATATTTTTTTTCCCTATACAACGGTATAAAATTTGAAAATGTTGGATGTTTAGAAGTTTAAAAATTCGCAGCAGCAAAAATTGCAAAACCGAAATTTCGTTTCAAACTTCAAAGTGTTGCCATTCGCAAAATGACGTATGCGTTACGCACAGATACGTTTGGCCTTTATAATATAGATATTAATTTTTCCTAGGATAAAATGAGATATCTAAACAAGTTACTAAAAAAATTAATAATATACTGGCATAACTGGAACATATACTGGACAATTGCACCATAAAACTTAACTACTAAGAATGTATTTATTAAAAATACAAAACATTGCTCAATGTTTTGTGCACCATAGAGCAATGTTTTGTATTTTTAATAAATACATTCTTAGTAGTTTTTTTCCTACTTTTTTTGAAATTTTGCCTTTGCGAAAGTTAAACTTCCAACTTCATATTTTAATGAAATCGAATCAATTTCCGTAAAATTAATTACAGTTCTCAGCAATGGTATCTAAAACCAGATTAATCCCCAAGAAAAAAAAAAGTCACAAACACAAAGACAAATGTTGACTAAAAAAACAAGCTGAAGAAAAGCATGTGGGCCATTACATACATATGTGTAATATGTCCCATTTAATTTATGTTTTCGTGTTAATTAATGTTATAACATTTTGCAGAAATCTGAATTTATTAATCATTTGATTAGAACTGAATTAGATTAAAATGTTGAATGTTAAATGCTAACTCACTTATATAAAAAGAAACAAAAGAAATAGATGATATTATTAAATTAGAAATTCCAATTTCCAAAGACATTAAAACCAGAAAAGACGAAAGAGCAATAACCTATCAGGATTCTGGAAAATTCTCTGGGGTCTTTAATCGAGTAAAGAGAGTTTAAATGCCTCCGGGCCGTACAATGTAATATCCTAACTCGGCTAGAAAGTCGCTATGTTCTATCTATACAGGGTGAGTCATAATTAGCGAAACAATAGGCTATCTTCTTAAATATTGCCCTTAGGTACATACTTCCAATAGCAAAGTTTCATAAAAAAAAGATGCAAAATTTGATGAGATATGTTGCAATTGCATGGGAGGGGGGGGGGGGGGTCATTTTGAAAAAAAAATATATGCGAAAATTAATTTTTTATAAAGGCTCCCGTAGGGCAAAATTCCCAATTAGGAAATTACTCCTTATCCATTCCTTTAAAAAGTTTGTCGAGTAAACTAAATTTAAAATAATGTGAATTCATTATGAATTTTGTGAGTTAAAAGTTGTATAACTAATGCATATATTGATTCCTTGAATTATAGATGTTAATTTTTAGTTCCATTAAAGTTTGTCGAAAAAACAAATTCTAGAATAACGTAAATTCTTTATGAATTTTTTGAGTTAAAAATTGTGGAGCTTCTAGAGATATTGACGTCTTGTGCCATCGAAGTTAATTTTAGTTCTGTTAAACATTTGTCGTGTAAACAAATCCAAAAATAATGCGAAATCATTTTGAATTCCGTGTGTTAAAAACTATATAACTACTATGTATATTAGCTTCTTGTGTTATCGAGGTTAATTTTTAATTCAATTAAAATTCATCAAATAAAGAGATCCTAGAATAACGCAAATTCATTATGAATTTTGTGAGTTAAAAATTATGGAACTACTAGAGATATTGGCTTTTTATGTTATCGAAGTTAATTTTTAGTTCCATTAAACATTTGTCGAGTAAACAAATCCTAAAGTAACGTGAATTCATTATGAATTCCGTGAGTTAAAAATTGTGGCACGCTCTACTGCCTTCCTGTGTCATGGAAGCTCACGGACACCCAACGGTGAAAACGCTGGCACTGACCCTGATAAAGCACAGGTTTCATTGACCATAGCAGAGACATTTCTTTTCTGGCAAAGTGCGAATACAATAGAAAAATACTTTTTTAAAAAGATTAATCCTTGGAAATGACCTTCTTACCTTTTTCTGCTGTTTTTAAAATCAGTTATATCAGCCTGAAAGGTGACAATGGGAAATGAAAAGTGAATAAAAGAAAAATCATGTTTTGCGTTTTCAAATTAAGCCATTAACAACACGCAACTCATGATTTTTCTTTGTTAATGGCTAAATTTCCGTCTGCACTTACAGCTTTTAGTTATATCGTTCATATTGAGGTCGTCTAGATTGTTCTTTTTTTGTTATTTATCTCGTTAACAAATTTTGGTATAAAAATATGCACGTGAACTAAGCAAGGAAAGGGAAAACTTGTTGGTTATATTGTAATTCATGGTCGCACTTTTGTGCTAGTAACCTTTGTATATAAATATCTTCTTCCACATAAAAAAATAAAATAAATAACACGCAGTGAAATGAAGAACATCTTGTTTTTTGCGTGTTATTAACAGCTTAATTTAAGTGCATCTTTACAACTTTTGTTATTTTGTTCATAATGATGCAATCAAGTTATTATTGTTTCTTTATTATTATAACTATTATCATATTTTCTTAAAAACAGTTTTTATCTATAAAAATATGCACGGAGAGGAAAAACTTGTTGGTTATATTGTAATTCATGGTCACACTTTTGTGCTAGTAACCTTTGTGTATAAATTTCTTCTTCCAATTAAAACAATAAAATAAATAACACGCAGTGTTATTTATGTGTGTACATCTTGTTTTACGTGTTATTAACAGCCTAATTTACCGGGTGTCCCAAAAATGACTGATGGATTTTAAAATTTAATAACTTGCAAACGGTGACAGCTATTTAAAAATTTTTTGCCGGAAGGTTATGTAAAATGTCAGGAGTTTTTTTACCGTAATTTTTTATTTTAGTTCGAATTTCAAACAATAGGTGGCGCTGACGGTAATTGAAGGCCAGGTGATCAATGCTGAGTGAAGCGTCGACCTGGCCTTCAATCGCCGTCAGCGCCACCTATTGTTTGAAATTTGAACTAAAATAAAAAATTACGGTAAAAATACTCCTGACATTATACATAACTCTCCTGCAAAAATTTTTTAAATAGCTGTCACCGTTTGCAAGTTATTGAACTTTAAAATCCATCAGTCATTTTTGGGACACCCGGTAAATGCGTAATTACAACTTTTGCTATTTTGTTCATAATGATGCAATCAAGTGTATTTTTGTAATTTTTATTATTATAACTATTATCATGATCTGTTAAAACAGTTTTAATCTAAAAATGTGATTTGAGGACAATACAGAGGGGAAAAATGGATACAGTACAAAATATGCTCAATATGGCGTGTTGGTTACAATGGAATTCACTAACGCATTTGTGTGTTTTTACATTAATACTCCCTGTATTTAATAGCAGTGCACTAGCAATCGAAAAAGTAAAAGTCGTGCAGTTAACGAAGCAAGTACATTTATGTCTAAAGACTAGACTCGTTTTGCTTGCTAATTATTTGGACAATATGGGCTAGTTATAGTGTTAGATGCGGATTACGGGCGCGGGCACGGTCGCGTCGCAAACCGCACGACCAATAAGTACAGCACTACCACAAGATGCGTTCTGATGAAGTCTGTTACATTTTCATGCATTATGAAACATTCTGATGCACACAAATAATTTTTCCAGAATATGAGTTAAATAATTGCTGACTTTGCAACATTTTAAGAAACGAGTTCAGCAAAGTATATACTGAAAGAAAAAGAAAAAGAAAACAGATCATTTTACGGAAATTGTACTGGTAAACGAGACGCCAGTACAATTTACAGTTTTTTAACGGAAAAATGTCTATACATTTAAGAAAATCTTGAGTTGTTTCTGGAATTTATGGAAAAAATAAACTGGTAATTGTACTGGTGTCCCGATTACCAATGCAATTTCCGTAAAATCGTCCTTTTTTTTTTTTTTTTTTCCAATGAACAAACTTTATGATACACCAACAAATGTTGAGTCAATTTCATTTTAAATACAAGAAACTATCTCTGATTTAGCACTATTTCTTGCAGGAGCGTCCCGATCCAGTGTGCAAAGTGTGCGGCGCACACAGGCGCCGAAGCAGTAAAGGCGCCAAAAGATTTCAGTTGAAAAGCAAATATTAAAAAAAAATCTTTAATTTATTTATACTAAAATGTATTATATTTTCTTGGCATCTGAGTATCTTTTGGAGATTTACCTTATAGAAATTATTTATAAATATTCATTTCTTTCTTTGAAATTTTATTTTATTCTACTTATGAGTCCTCTAATAAATCATTTAGACAAAACCTGCCCAACCCTTATAAACAGAGGCGCACTTCATATAGTTATAAATAATAAAAGGCGCCACATAGCTGAAAATATGCAACACTATTATCTGACTGCGGTGGAAAAGCATAATATACAGTTTTATTACCGTAGGAGCTAAATTTCACTTGGTTTTTTATTATTATTTATAAGAAACAATAGTCACTTTACTTCAGAATTTATCATAAATAAGAAGAAAATTACTATTCGGAAATACTGGTAAAAGTTTCTCCTACAATATCAGTCCATGAATAGAGGTATACACTTATATGTTAGAAACGTCTTATATGATGCGCGTACATCTCACGCTGATAGCTATAAGTCCCCTATGATTCAGAAACTATTTTAAATTAATTTGCAACAATAATTTAATTCAGAATAAATTTAACATTAGATTCTCAGAGGACAGTCTATCTTCAAAAGTTTTGTAGATGAAGAAGCTATAGAAACCTTAATCACTGAATAACAACTTAATAGCATTAAATAATTAAAACTTATTACAAGAAAACTATTTAAATATTTTTTACTTTTAAAAATGCATCCCTTAAAATGGATTTTTAATCTTAAAAATAGCTAGTATAAGAGGATACATTCGAATCGCGGCGTCCGCGGGGGACGCTTTGGAGAATCCTGAATAGAGAAACAATGTAAAACCAGAACTTGGGGGCTATGCACAGGGCCGTAGCTAAGGGGGTGCTATGGGCGGCTTAGCTTCCCCTCAAACATATTGAGCCTCCCTGGAAAAGAGTCCAAATTCACTAAATTGATTTCTATTCCAAAAATTCAAATGAAATTCTGTTTAAAAATCTAATTAAGTTTTGAGGACCTTTCACAGCTTTTGCAAAAATACGAAATTGTAACAAAAATAAGTGTTTCAACACTTGCTCACCCTATTTACACATATGGAGCTAACAAGTTGTTTAAGATTTCATTCGTTTTACACTCGAATTTTTCATACCCCTATTTTTTTCTTAGCATAAAATGAAACTATTACAACAGTTTAATGAGAAACATAGTAACCACAGAGTGAACATGTACTAATTTATCTTTCTGCGTCATAGAGAGAAAATATGACCCCACCCCCCCTTTCCCATTATTCACTTCTAGCTACGGCACTGGCTATGCATACATATTATTACTTTAGGGGGAAGGGGGGAGAGAATCTAGCATATGATAACGGAAGATATCTCTAGTGAGGGGTGTCTTGATTTATTTATCATTTTTGAATGATGCAATCAAAATTTTCTCTTTCTGTTTCCATTTTTTTTTCTTTTTTTAATATAATTTTTTTTATTTATAACTTGTTCGTTATATCAAAATAGTCTGCTATATATATATATATATATATATATATATATATATATATATATATCTGTATATTAGTTTGTTAATTATTTTTATAAAAATTAAAATAATTAAATCACTAGAAAATTAATTATTTTCAAAATATTGAATATCTCAATGTTTGGTATTAGTATTCTTCCATCTTATGTGTATGCATATATATAATCTGCGTTTAAGAAAACAGGTGTACAGTATGTTTGAAATAATACTTGTGTTTACCAATAAATAAAAGAGAATGTTATTGAGGAATGATAACGTATGATATCGTAAGGGGTAGCGGAAGTCCAGAAATTGCAAAAAAGTTGATAACGTTCATTACATTTGTGTAGCCTTTTGTATGTTAGTGTTCTCTGCTCTGTTCAGTGTACAGATATTTGATTGGAGATACTGTCGTCAGCTATGTAACAAATTTTAACTGGTAAAAATGGAGCACCAGCCGCTTGTGAAGTTGTTGGCATTCCGTGCCGTAGGTTTAACACTGGTTTTCGCACTTAAAGAGTAAAGCTTACTTTAAGCGGCCAAAGCAATAATTTTGTTCAGCACTTCTACTAATGATCATTTCTGGTGGAAACTATTATGTATTCAACAAAAGTGTTTTTTTTCCCACACCATAGATTTCTGAGTGAAATAAATACCTTTTATCTATCTTTTACCTATCTAGTACTCTGGAATTATCATGATAGCGAAAAAGCGGGAGAGTTGATGAAGATAGACTAAATTTGGCCATAGATGTCCAAATTTTCTAATTTTTTCGAAGGTTGAAAGGAGAACCTTTCCCTGCACTCCCTGTACACACTCATGTCTATTCAAATACTGCATAAATTATTGTAATGATTGTAAGATTTGTACATTTCATTTCCGAACATAAAATTGAATTTTTGAAATAAGAGCACTTATTGGCATTACACATAACCGTAGACGTTACAGAAACTAAAATTATGTGTAACTACAGAGTAACTACAGAGTAACCGTAGATGTTACAGAAACTAAAATGGCAAAAAAAAAAAAAAAAAAAAAAAATCAATTTAGACATAAATAAATTAGAAACTACAATGATGGCTGTTAATATGAATGGAAAAATATAGAAGGTGTGTGGAAAGGTGTTTTAAAATCCCGTGCACTTTATGTCCTACTAACCAACCACCTTGGATCACCTAGACCAATTACAATAACCTTAAATAACCTTAAGTCAAATATTGAATGTTATTTTTTTCCAAACGAGTGTAGAGATGGAGTGTGGGGAGGGCAATGTCTTCAGCAGCATGTTGATTTGACTTTATAATTTTTAATAAAAATATTTTCGAACGAACATTATATTGTTAGCAGTGTATAATCTTGAATTTGTATTCGTGAATGTATCAACAGTTTTTATTGTTGTTGTTGGTGTTGTTTGTTTATTTTTTTAGTTTGAAACTTCAGAGAAATGGAAAACTTGAAAACTGATGCGAATCGCTGCCAAATAAAAAGACTCTTTGAAATAAGGTACCCTGGGGTAATAACGCCACTTTAAGGTTCTAGCAATTTTCACGGCTCAGTTTTAGTTTGTATTTTTCAAACAAATATATGATTTGATACAGCAACTCATTGACTATCTATATAAAAAAAAATAATTTAACAGATATGAATACATAAAATGTAATGGCGTGATTTCTTGACCAATGCTATTTGGCGTTATTACCCACCTATATGGGTAATAACGCCATGCAAACAAAACTATGAAAGTTGGAATAATTGCATGTAGATTGCCCAATTCTAAAAATACAAACTCACAGCTCTAGAAATTGACAAATTGCATCCTAAGCTATTGAAAATGTTCATTTTTTTTGTGAAAGTGTAAGAAAAATAAACGTGTGGTGTGGGGAGGGGAGGCTGAGGCAAAAGAATATCAGATCGTGAGCTTCTTTTTGCTTAAAAAACCGCTTAAATAGAATTATTAGAAACACTGCACAGTTTTAACTGTGTTTATTTGAATCAGTACTTAGGCTGTAGCTCGGCCACTGTAGGGAATCAACCGGGGTAAAAATTGCAAGGATTGGCGTTATAACCCCGTTATAGTTATTGCGCTGTACGTTTTAAATTACAAATTATCTCGAGAAGATATCCAAAATCTTCAACAACATTTTGAAAGGCCATGAAATGTACTACAAATTTAGGTAATTAACAAAGTATTTCCGGATAAAAAAAATAGTCTTCACATCACAAAACGTATCTCGCAAATTTTAGATCAAGCGTTAATTTTAGCTGCTTGTAAAAACAATAAGACCTAAAAATGAAACAAATTAACTTGAAGCTGTTTTTTGGGATTTATATGACTCAAAACCCTTCTGCGCAGAACACATGGGTGTCATTTACCAAATTATTTCATAATTATGCAAAATATTAGCACTTGGCGTTATTACCCCGTCTGGCGTTATTACCCCAGGGTACCTTAGTACTAATTAAGAATACCATTGAAAAATACCATTTCTTTCTTTCTTTATTATTTATTTATTTATTTATAACTCTACCGGGATCTCACTATATCCCAATTTGAAAATGCAGAAGAAATCAAACGTTACGCTTTTCATCGGAAAGGACTGCTTGGGGAAGCACAGAAGCATAATCTCGTTGAGGAATAAAAGTTCGCTATTTTGCGATTATCATTAAGGGTTTTTAATTAATATTTCGGGTAATTAACAAAAAATAAAAAAATTGAGAGTCAGGTGCACGGTGCAGGGTCGGACTGGGTCATTGTAAAGGGCGCAGACCTTGAATTTTTGGAGGGCGCAACTTTTTTAACGAAACTCATTATTTTATCATCTTATAGGAAGCCAATAATATTCATTAATAACAAACAGACTGTAAGAATATTTAATAGAGCTTCGCTAATCTGAAATGGGACTGATTCCTATTTTGATTACAAAAATGGGGAAAATCCGAAATTTCGATTTAAAAAAATGTTAATTATAAGTACTCAATAGCACAGTAAAGATCTTTTAGTCCGTCATCCGATGGTTCGGCTTTCTGGATAAACCGGCACAACTCTCAGAAAGAAATAGTATCCCTTCACTGAAAAAAAAAAAAAAAAAAAAAAGATCCAAACTGGGTTGTAAGATCTCTGCGTAGGGTAGTTCTCAAAATAATACAGTAGTATTCCCAAAGTAGTCAATCAAAAATGGTTCAAAACAGTGCAGATCCTTAATAACATTAAAACAATCGTTTTGATATAATGTATACATTAGCTAAGATGTTTTGACTGTTAATGTTATTAAGGATCTGCCATTTTTTTTAATAAAACCATTTCAGGCTACAAAGTGAACTTTCCAATTTGGAACACTTTGCTGTACCAAATCTTGCAACCCAATTTCGGTCTTCTCTCTCTCTCTCTCTCTCTCTCTCTCTCTTTTTTTTTTTTTTTTTTTTTTTTTTACAGTTTTGTTTAATTATTTGATGTTTATAATAATATAATGGAATTGAGAATGGGAAATTATGTAATAACCCATTACAAATTAAAAAATCGGGACTCTATAAAAAGCTCATTCACCGCGTCTACAAGGAGAAGGGAAGGGGGAACGAGAAACCATTTATAATTTGTGAAATCAAACTGCTGAAAGGAAATTTAAATTTTTATCATCTGAATTAAATATTTTTTGCGTTTGAGAAGAGAGTTTTTTAGCGACTGACAGACAAAATTATGAGATTTTTTTTTAAAGATGGCTTCTACGAGCAGGCCAACAGTGCATGTTTTTATTTTATATTCGTGTACATATGTTGTACTTTTCCATAATTGAGTATATTTTTACTCTTTTCAAGCTGTTTAAAAAATAAAATAGTCCTTCCGGCAGTGCCGGGAGGAAGAGGTAGCTTTCATATACTTATATATATATTTATTTATTTTAAATTAAGTTATATTATTCAAAAATACGAAGCTCAAATTAGTAGAACCTGATTATGAGCTTGGTCGAAATCTTAATTCAGGTGCACATGCACACTCATATTGAAATTGATTAATATATATATGCGATAACTCAGCCATTTTTTAAGATACAGACGAAACAAAAAATGCTCTGGAATCTTCGTATCAAGGTCAAATGCATAAAAGAAAAATCTTTTTCAATTTCACACTTTCTTGTACCTAATTTTAAATTTTAAAATTTATAAAATTTTTTAAATGGCCGCTATTTTGAAATAAGATGGCGGATGGAACTGAGTATCGAACTCGATTCAGGCCTCAGTATATACTATGTACACACCAAGTTACATTCAAATCGATTCAAAAATACGCGTGTTACCACGTGACAAAAATCAGATCGTTTCAAAATGTCAGCCATAAGAAAAATTCAAAGTGCTATAACTCAATCATTTTAGGTAGCTTTCATTACAAAAAGTAAAAAGCTACCTATTGCAGCCGTCCGGAGGAAAGCACTTCCGGAAAATTTTGGTATATTTTCACCGATCATGACCCCCAGACCCCAAAACTACCCTCCGTTCAAATGCTGACATATATATATATATATATATATATAACCATATATATATATATATATATATATATATCTGATTTTTGTCATGCGATAACTAACGTATTTATCAACCGATTTGAATGAAACTTGGCATGTACATAGTACATACAAATGTCTCGACCGAGTTCGTTGGCCAGCATCATCCGCCATTTTGTTTCGAAATGGCGGTCATTTTAAATTTTTAAAAAAATTTTAAATTTAAAATTAAATGTGAAAAAATTAAAAGTTGAAAAATATTTTTCTTTTACGTGTTAGAACTTAAAACAAAGATTCCAGAACACTTTTTATTTTGTCTATATCTTAAAAAATGATTGAGTTATAGCACTTTGAATTTTTCTTATGACTGACATTTTGAAACTATCTGATTTTTGACACGTAATAACACGCACATTTATGAACCGATTTCAATGAAACTTGGTATGTACATAGAACATGCAAATGTTTCGACCAAGTTCGTTGGCCAGCATCATCCGCCATTTCGTTTCAAAATGGTGGCCATTGTAAATTTTTTAAAAAATTTAAAATTTAAAATTAAATGCGAAAAAATCAAAATTTGAAAAATATTTTTCTTTTAAGTGTTAGAACTTAAAACAACGATTCCAGAACACTTTTTATTTTGTCTATATCTTACAAAATGATTGAGTTATAGCACTTTGAATTTTTCTTATGGCTGACATTTTGAAAGGATCTGATTTTGTCACGTGATAACACGCGTATTTATGAACCGATTTCAATGGAACTTGGTATGTACATAGTACATACAAATGTCTCGGCCGAGTTCGTTGGCCAACATCATCCACCATTTTGTTTCCAAATGGTGACAATTTTAAATTTTTAAAAAATTTTAAAATTTAAAATTAAATGCGAAAAAATTAAAAGTTGAAAAATATTTTTCTTTTGCGTATTAAAACTTAAAACAATGATTCCAGAACACTTTTTGTTTTGTCTATATCTTAAAAAAAAGATTGAGTTATAGCACTTTGAATTTTGCTTATGGCTGACATTTTGAAACGGTCTGATCTGAATGATCCATCATGTTGCTTTAAAATGGCATACACTTTATGATATCGTGGAATTTGGTGACTCTCTAAATCGCTTAAAATAAAACCAGGTTGAATAAAATATGACTAATTTCTAAAAATTCCTACTAATATTCAGTCTTGACAAAAACTAGCATTCAATCTTATAAAATCACTAATTTTATAAGATTATTTCCACTAATTTGAGCTTAGTATTTTTGAACAATGTAACTTACTTTAAAATAAATTAATAAATGTATAAGTATATGAAAGCTACCTCTTCCTCCCGGCATTGCCGGAAGGACTTTTTTAAGATATAGACAAAATAAAAAGTGTTCTGGAATCGTTGTTTTAGGTTCTAACATTAAAATAAAAATATTTTTCAACTTTTAATTTTTTCGCATTTAATTTTAAATTAAAAAAAAATTAAAATGGCTGCCATTTTGAAACAAAATAGCGGATGATGCTGGCCAACGAGCTCGGTTGAGACATTTGTATGTACTATGTACATACCAAGTTTCATTCAAGTCCGTTCATAAATACTCGTGTTATCACGTGACAAAAATAAGATCTACATGAGTATCGAGTATTTGAAACATAAGTATCGTTTCAAAATGTCAGCCATAAGAAAAATTCAAAGTGCTATAACTCAATCATTTTTTAAGATATAGACAAAATAAAAAGTGTTCTGGAATTTTTATTTTAAGTTCTAACACGTGAAAGAAAAATATTTTTCAACTTTTAATTGTTTCGCATTGAATTTTAAATTTTAAATTTTTTAAAAAATTTAAAATGGCCGCCATTTTGAAACAAAATGGCGGATGGTACTGGCCAACGAACTCGGTCGAGACATTTGTATGTACCATGTACATACCAAGTTTCATTCAAATCGGTTCATAAATACGTTAGTTATCGCATGACAAAAATCAGATATGTATATATATATATATATATATATATATATATATATATATATATATATATATATATATATATATATATATACATATATATACATATATATTACAAATTTAAAATTTTTTCGCCAAAACTAACCTTTATACTATCTTAATTTTCTTATAATAATATTCCGTACTTACTTCAAATTATTAAATTAAAATCTTGTTTCTAAATCTAATCTGTTAATCCTTATGCAGACGATATAAATTCTTAATTTGCCTTAAAAAACATTATTCCAGTATGCGTAAATTTAAAAAGATGGCTCTAAATTAAAAATATTCTTAATTAAAACTTTATTTCTTAATATTCCAAATAAAACTGATTTCTTCTATGTTTTTATCAACCCTTTTTAAGAAAGTCTTATTAAATTTATTCCAAAACCATACCTTTCAAAAAATATCATTATTTTATTTTATCTATTTATTTATTTTTCCTACGTCAACCTTTGATGTGTGCATATTAATAAATTCATTTCTTTTCTTTTTCTCTTAAAATTAATCATTTATAAAAATCGTCTGCCTAAGATATTTAAAATTCTGAGTCAATTATAAATTGGTTAAATAATATTTTTTTTAAAATAAATTTATCGTTTGTGGAAAATAACCTCGTAGCTGGACAAGAATTCTGTTTACATAAAAGAATGATGGTTTGAGGTTACAGAATGTTCCAGAACTTTCTTTTTAGTTTAAAAAGGTGGAAGTCTCGAGATGAAAAAGAAGATTTCTTGGGTTGCTTCTTCGATGAGGACAGCTCGCTGAAATAATGATGGAATTTTTGCAAAAGGAGCTTTTCCTTCCTCATTATTACGAATTTAATAAATGAATTTACAGCAGCCCATGACTAATTATTGGATCTTCTACATTTATTTATTTATTTTGTTTTTTCCCTCGCTTGCCATGACTGTGTGTTTCTTTTTAACCAGTGGAAATAATTCGAGTTCTCCTTAAATCGTCACAACTAATCGAAAGCAAATGTCAAAAATTGAAACCATCAAAAATTTAAAACCTCCTTCAAATGTGAAAGAGTTACTACGATTTCTAGGTTCCATTAATGTTTACCATAAATTCATAAATAAATATGCTGAAATTAGATATTCTCTAAATCGATTACTTAAAAAAGATACAATATGGGAATGGAACTCAGAGTGCCAGGAGTCTTTTGAAAAATTAAAAAATTCTTTAATTGCAAAACCCATACTCAAAATTTATGATCCTAAATTACCTTTACATATGTTTGTAGATGCCTCTCAGATAGCAGTAGGTGCCGTTCTAAAACAACCTGATAAAGATAATTTCTTACATCCTATTGCTTATCATTCTAGAATTTTGAAGAGTTATGAACAAAATTATTTCATAACTGAATTAGAATGTTTAGCTATTATAGATACTCTTGACAAATTCTATCATTACTTTCATGGTGTCAAGTTTACAATTCATACGGACCACGCATCTCTAGTATGGATAAAGAGTGTTAAAAACTTGAGAGGTAGGCTTTTTAGATGGTCACTCAAACTTAGTATGTTTGATTATGAGATAAAATATGAAAAGGGTTCAACAAATGTCGAAGCAGACATGTTGTCACGAAATCCTATTTGTCATTTTAATCAACAAATAGTTTATTGCTAGACAGGAAAGAAATTATAGAGATGCAAGACAAAGACAATGTTTGTGACAAAACATATAAAAAAGAGAATGGAATTATTATAGTTCAGAAAAAGGGATTCAAAAAAATTGTTGTACCAATGTCATTAAGAAAAAAATTACTCCATATTGCTCATGATAATTTTGGACATTTAGGGATTCAAAAAATGCTTAATTTAATATCTCCCAACTATTATTGGCCTAATATGACAATAGACATTACAGAATTTTTTAAACATTGCGATACCTGTCAGAAAAATAAAAAACCAAAACAGAAAAGATTCGGCTTATTACAAGCTATGCCAGCAACAGATCAACCTTTTGAATGTCTTTCTATTGATATTGTTGGTGGATTTAACTATTACAACTCAACAAAAAAATTCTTACACATAATAATAGATCATGCAACTAGGTTTGTTTGGGCTTTTCCCTCCAAAAATGTTACTACTGAAACATACACTAATTGTTTAAAACAAATTTTCAATATCAAAGCACCTCAAAAAATACTTACTGATAGGCATAAATCTTTCAGATCTCCAAGATTTAAGAAATTCCTTAGAAATCATCATGTTCAACAGCGTTTTACATCCGCACATCATCCTCAGACCAATGGAAAAGTAGAGCGCGTTAATCAGACTATAGTTACCAGGCTTAAATGTAAAGTTAATTCCACTTCTTCTAAAATACCTTGGACTAGATTATTAAACCAAGTCATCGAAGAATACAACAATACGCCCCATTCTATCACCAAATTCCCACCTGACAATTTATTTTATGGTCAATTGCCTTATGAATCTCCTTTAAAACAGAACTATTACCCACCAGTAGACAAAGCCCTCAAAATTGCGAAAGCGCGAACTCAGGAATTTCACCTTAAAAGTAAAAGGCTCTATGATCGAAATTTTGTCGAATGCCCATTAAAAATACAAGACTCTGTAATTTATGAAGAATTTAAATACCCTAACACTCGAAAATTAGAACCTACTTTCTCTGGACCATACAAAATTATAAATAAACTTTCTGATGTAACTTATGAAATAGATACATTTAATTATGAGACAGGACAGAATTCCGTTATTGTGCATGTTTCTAAATTAAGACCCTATTTTTCACCAGAAGATTTTAAACTGTTTCATGAGCAACCCAAAAAACAAACAAAACCTCAGATACAATCACAATCACTAGATCAAACTAAAGTCAAGACAGTAGATTAAGTTTTAATTCTTATTCTTTAAATAGTTTATCACCATAATTTTCAACATTAGCAGGTATGTTCTTGGAGGCCTACAAGAACATTACTTGTTTTTGGGAGTTTTTGGGGTTAAATTGGGCTCCTTATGCAGGCATAAGGTGTACACTTTGATTGTAAAAGCTTTCAAATTGATGTTGATAAATTAATTTTAAGTGTATTTAAGTCTAACTATATTTACTCATTTATTGACATTAGTATTATTCTACTTATTCAGCAGATATTTATGTTATAACAGTTATAAAATCTAATGATTCTACTCAAACCTATAACATAATATGTGATTTTCAGTGATTGTGAAAACTACAGATATTAAGAGTTTTTCAGAAAAGCACACTATTTTTATTTCTATTTCTCAATTAAGAATGACACCTTTTATTCGTATGGTATTTTATTATTAAAGTTTATAAACCATGTGTAGATAAAACATTATTCTACATTTGGCATTTGAAAACTTATAACCAAATTTGACAATTTTGTGAAAGAGTATCAGAGAGGAATTATTGTAAGGAAATACTGGTTGAGAGTCCATTTTCTAAATAGTTAGATTTAATTTTATTTGGATTTTGGAATTATTATGATTTTTTTTATTTATACTTTCGGCTAGCAAAAAATACTTTCTTATGCTATTAGAAGATAAGAAAATTATTTAGTTGCTATGTAATTATTTTTATCCTCAACCAATATTTTCCCTATCAATAATAAACAAATAGTGATATTTTCTTTTGATTATACTCTTGTTTTACTATTATTATTATTATTATGATTTCTATAATGAAGTTTAGTATTAATTATACTCTTATTGAAAAATATTAGGATATGGAGTCTTATTATACTATTACTTATTATTGTTGTTATTGTTATTATTTAAATTTTTCTATATTATTTATTATTGATATTGAGAGTGATGCTATTTATTATTGAAAAATTGATATATTACTGAAAGATGTTGGATCCAACATAACATTAAAACCAAAGATTAAACTAGGTTTGAAGATTTTTAATTAAAGAGACTGTATTCAGAGAACATTGGAAAAGACTCTTTTATATATACTATTGAAAGACTTGTTTCATTTGAAGGACTTATTTAAAATAAACTATGCATTAAGTCATTGTAATTATTTAAACTTCCATGAGAACGAATTTTTATTGTTTTTATTATATTTTTATCTCTTGCTTATTAATATTCATAACTTATTTACTGTTATTATATGTATTATCTCCTATGCACTTACAAATGGTAAGTGATGTTGTAACATTATTGTATTTCTTTCAGGGAAATGCTCCTACCTAAATTTAATTCAGAATTATTTTCTCTTAACTATTTTATTTTAATCGCTAATATTTTTTATATTGCGTTAATTTTCTTTTCTTCCATCTCTTGGCTTCCTGAGTTTGACAGTTTTATTCCAAAATTTAACTTTTCTAAATTATTATATTTCTGTTGTCTGAACTTGTAGTTTTATTTAACTATCAATTTCATACAAAGTCTTGGGGAGGGGGGATAATATTACAAATTTAAAATTTTTTCGCCAAAACTAACCTTTATACTATCTTAATTTTCTTATAATAATATTCCGTACTTACTTCAAATTATTAAATTAAAATCTTGTTTCTAAATCTAATCTGTTAATCCTTATGCAGACGATATAAATTCTTAATTTGCCTTAAAAAACATTATTCCAGTATGCGTAAATTTAAAAAGATGGCTCTAAATTAAAAATATTCTTAATTAAAACTTTATTTCTTAATATTCCAAATAAAACTGATTTCTTCTATGTTTTTATCAATCCTTTTTAAGAAAGTCTTATTAAATTTATTCCAAAACCATACCTTTCAAAAAATATCATTATTTTATTTTATCTATTTATTTATTTTTCCTACGTCAACCTTTGATGTGTGCATATTAATAAATTCATTTCTTTTCTTTTTCTCTTAAAATTAATCATTTATAAAAATCGTCTGCCTAAGATATTTAAAATTCTGAGTCAATTATAAATTGGTTAAATAATATTTTTTTTTAAATAAATTTATCGTTTGTGGAAAATAACCTCGTAGCTGGACAAGAATTCTGTTTACATGAAAGAATGATGGTTTGAGGTTACAGAATGTTCCAGAACTTTCTTTTTAGTTTAAAAAGGTGGAAGTCTCGAGATGAAAAAGAAGATTTCTTGGGTTGCTTCTTCGATGAGGACAGCTCGCTGAAATAATGATGGAATTTTTGCAAAAGGAGCTTTTCCTTCCTCATTATTACGAATTTAATAAATGAATTTACAGCAGCCCATGACTAATTATTGGATAATCTACATTTATTTATTTATTTTGTTTTTTCCCTCGCTTGCCATGACTGTGTGTTTCTTTTTAACCAGTGGAAATAATTCGAGTTCTCCTTAAATCGTCACATATATATATATATATATATATATATATATATATATATATATATATATATATATATATATATGGTTATATATATATATATATATATATGTCAACATTTGAACGGAGGGTGGTTTTGGGGTCTGGGGGTCATGATCGGTGAAAATATACCAAAATTTTCCGGAAGTGCTTTCCTCCGGACGGCTGCAATAGGTAGCTTTTTACTTTTTGTAATGAAAGCTACCTAAAAGTTGCTTTACTGCAATTTTTTTGTTTAATTCTTACTTCTACACGACTTTCTCGACATTCATCTTGTAATCTGAAAATTTTCATAAGTTAATCTTATCAATTAATTTGTTTAAATATAAAATCCCTCCGGATTAACCAGAGTTTCGGATTAGCGAATTCTACTGTAAGCCGAAATGCCTTTTGTCGGTATGTCGGTACGATTATTTTCTTTATCTTATTATAAATAGCTTAATCATTTAATAGCTTAATCAATTAAATAGCTTAATCAATTAATAGCTTAATCAATTAAATAGCTTAATTCATTAAATAGCTTAATCATTTTATAAATTAGGATCGATTCGAAAATCTATTAATTTAGTTCGATCAAATGAAAGAATAAATTTCTGATTAGAAGGGGAAAGCATTAAATTATATAAAAACAATCGTCGGAATAGCAAAGTAAATTATGTATCGAATTCCAATGTAACGAACAAAATAACTTTTAAAACCTTTGGAATAAATTTTTATACGTAAAAACTATTCGGACAAAATCAAAAATTCCGCTGTAGACAATATTCCGCCATATACAGAGTTTATTGTGTAATAAAAATCATAACGGGAAACTTGAAAATCATTTTTATGTTAGATTTATATCAGTCTTATGCAGAGTAGGAAAAAAAAACCGATTTAGAAAAAGAAATTATAATTGATATAGAAACAGAACATGGAAGGGATATAAAGAGAACATTCAAAGGTCGTCACCGTTAGCACCTTGGGTGCGGTGCGCTGTTGATCAGCCCTACTTTACCATATGGAGCACTGAGCGAAAGGGGCGATCGCCCCGGGCGCGGTTATTCAATAGAGCTCCAAATTTATACTAACGACTTCATTTTTTGGCCTGCTACAAGAAAAAGTTGGCAGGGAAGGCGCCAAATTGACCCGGGCGCAGTTTTCTCTTCGCACGCCCATGACCATATCCATGAATCATGACGATGAAAACCCGTGACAGACGCAGTTTTGATTGTTACATTTAATATACAATATTAAAACAGTTTTGTTTTCATATTAAAATAAAATTTTTAGCAAAAAAAAAAAAAAAGTTTGAATTACCTTTTTTTGAAGAGAATATTCTTTCTAAAATTATTTACATATATATTTAATAACAAAAATACTTTTAATAAGAACACTTATGTTTTATAAATTAAAATCAAAACATTAAACTTCACGGAAACACAAAGCTCCCGTTTTTGAAATGAATGATTTTACTGCAAACTAAATAATAATAATAATAAATGAAATCGAAGCGAAAGTTATGATCTTTGGTGCCAGACAGTCTGCATGTTCGTTGCCGCTATTGGTAACATATAAAATATACTTTAGATTTTAAAAGATTTTGATTGGATGTTGCCCTGATCAAAGAAACTGTCAAGAATAAACAATACAATTATCTTCCTTTGCAAAGGGAATAAATTCTTTTTATTGGTTTTTTAATGCTTACAAAATTATTGTTTTTTAAAAAGATATATAACGAATATTTTTAACCATGTTGTAGTTATTCTAGTATTTGTCATATTTTTTTTTTTTTTTTGTTTTATTTATTTATTTTTTATTTTTTGTCTTTTTTAAATTATTAACTTGACGTAGATAAGGGCGTATAGTATATTTACTTGACCGAGGGCGCACCGGCCCATGGACCGGTGGACCAGTCCGAGCCTGGCACGGTGCATCTACCATCATCTATCCTTATCCAAATTTTCAGATCTCTATGTGCAGTAGATTTTCGTAGGCATCGCCAATACTTCTTTCTTTTAGATGCAATCTATTGTTATTGCATTAAGTTATTTTCTTCGGGATAATGAAATTTTACTGTAACGCATGATTCTGATAGAGAGTACTTCTTTTACACAGGTTTTACTGTGTTACAAATTTTATTTACATCGCTGCCATCCTTCTTTATTTTTCAAGTACTTTAAGCATGTTTGGAAACAGAAATTTATTTATTTAATGAAATAAAGTACGAATTGTAAAGAAACAAGACATATTTTATTAAATAATTTTTCTAGTTCAAAACACTCCAAAAGAATGGCAACTATTTTTAAATATTCATAGTTTTTTTGAGGGGGGGGGGGGGCGCCAAATGCAATTCTGCACACAGGCGCCGAATACTGCTGGCACGCCCCTGATTTCTTGCTTAGTTCGGTTGATACTTATACATGCACTGCGTCCAATATTTTCAGAGCCGTCCCTAGCAAAGGCGAGGCCGGGTACGAGAAATTTTGCGAGGCCTTTTTCTTCTAGAATCTCATATCGAATCAGGGCTGTAACTAGGGGGGATGCCAGGGGATGGAGGGGCACAGCCTCCCATTCTAAAACTTTTTCAGCCTACTCTTGAAAGGATTTTAAAGGAATTCCTGTTCCAAAAATCTAAATGAAATCCTTCTATAGTAAAAAAAAAAAACTAGCTTTAAAAGGAATGACTCCTGGAATGATGCTGATGTGTAAGATTTCCGGAACTAACGAATCCGGGTGGTCCACTCCTTCCATGAGTTGATTAGACCAATCAGGAAAGGGCTCCGTCTATGCATCGCCGTATGGGTTACCATAAAGAGGGAAAGGTTACCATCAACAACAATCGCCAAGTTTGTCACCAACTTGGCGATATATCGCCAAATTTGGCGACCAAAATTAGTCGTCAAAAGTGACGCCAACTTGGCGATAACTGTAATATTTCGCCAAATTTTTTATTTCATTACAACACCAGTCGTGTGACACATCATTTGAGTGGCCTTCAACTGCTTATTCATATTATGGATGACTTGTGTGTCACCCCCCACTCTGCCCCCCCCAGGAGGGGCACATTTTTAATTTCTTTACAACACCAATCGTGTAACACACGATTTGAAAGGTCTGCAACTGCTTATTCATATTATGGTTGTCTTGTGTGTCACCTCCACACTCTGCTCCCTCCAGGGGGGGAGACATTTTTAATTTCTTTACAACACCAGTTGTGTGACACATCATTTGAAAGGGCTGCAACTGCTTATTCATATCATGGATGTCTTGTGTGTCAACCCCCCCACTCTGCCCCCCAGGGGGGACACATTTTTAATTTCTTTACAACACCAGTCGTGTAACACATGATTTGAAAGGTCTGCAACTGCTTATTCATATTATGGTTGTCTTGTGTGTCGACCCCCCCACTCTGCTCCCCCCAGGGGGGGCACATTTTTAATTTCTTTACAACACCAGTTGTGTGACACATCATCTGAAGGAGCTGCAACTGCTTATTCATATTATGGATGTCTTGTGTGTCATTCCCCACTCTACCCCCATGGCGGGGCATATTTTTAATTTCTTTACAAAACCAGTCGTGTGACACATCATTTGAGAGGTCTGCAACTGCTTATTCATATTATGGATGTCTTGTGTGTCACCCCCCAATCTGCCTCCCCAGGGGGGCACATTTTTAATTGTTTTACAACACCAGTCGTGTGACACATCATTTGAGAGGTCTGCAACTGCTTATTCATATTATGGAGGTCTTGTGTGTCATCCCCCACTCTGCCCCCGCAGCGGGGCACATTTTTAATTTCTTCACAAAACCAGTCGTGTCACACATCATTTGAAAGGTCTGCAACTGCTTATTCATATTATGGTTGTCTTGTGTGTCACCCCCACACTCTGCTCCTCCCAGAGGGGGCACATTTTTAATTTCTTTACAACACCAGTTGTGTGACACATCATTTGATAAAGCTGCAACTGCTTATTCATTTTATGGATGTCTTGTGTGTCACCCCCCCCCCTCTGCTCACCCTAGGGGGGGGGGGCACATTTTTAATTTCTTTACAACACCAGTTGTGTGACACATCATTTGAAAACTCTGCAACTGCTTATTCATATTATGGATGTCTTGTGTGTCAACCTTCCACTCTACCCCCCAGCGGAGGCACATTTTTAATTTCTTTTCAATACTAGTCGTGTGACACATCATTTAAAGGGTCTGCAACTGCTTATTCATAACTTGGGGTATTGGCGAGCGCAGCAAGCAGGGGTAACCTACAACTTGGAATCGCGAATCAGTTGGCGAGCAGGAGGGCGGAGCCCCCCCTAGTTCTGTTAAAAAAATCGAATATAGTTTTGAGGCCCATGTTTTGCAGAAGTACTAAATTGTAGCATGTGTACAAAAAGTACAAACTAGTGTTTCACTTGTACATCCTTTTTGTATATATGAAGCTAAGAGGATATATAATTTTGCACTAACTGTACACTTAGCGCAAAATTATATATACTCTTAGCTTAGCTTAGTTGAATTTTTCATTCTGTATTCTATTTTTTTCTTAGTTTAAAATGAAGTAATTACAAACCGTTTAATAAAATGTGTTTGTGTGTGCATTTGTCAGAGAGAAAGAAATGAGCCCCTCTCCTTACATTTTCTTGGACTTCCATTAATATGTGGAACAAAATTGGAAAAATTTATTCCAAATATTCTGTAACAATGCCGCAGCATGTTCACAAAACTAAACTATAGAAACTAAACGACTACAAGGGATATTTTTTGCTTTCGAATATCCGCGCCTAACTTTTGATTGATAAAAATTTTACATTTTATAAACAACCATTTTTAAATATCTAAATTTAATCATGAAATAAATATCTTGCAGAAATTGAAAAAATGTTTAGATATTTTTAAATTTCATTTTTTTTCTTTTTATTTTACCCCAGCGCGAGGCCTTTCTAGGCGCGAGGCCCTGTGCGGCCGCACCTTTCGCACACCCCTAAGGACGGCTCTGAATATTTTACGCTCTCTTGGTTTGTGACCTCACTCTTTACGTGAAAAGTGAAATCTGTCAGAGTATCAGGACGTAAAGTTTAAAACGAGAACTGTCCTGCGAGAACTGGTAGCCTGGTCACTTCATAATAGACAGTTTTGTTCGCTATTAAAAAGTGAAAAAATATCTTTTCTTCGAAAAACAGAAAAAAAGAAAAGAAAATGAAAATTTGATTAAAAGTTATAATTTGTATCTTATTTAATACAATTCTCAGTCGAATCTTTACAGAGACTAGGATAATAGACGGTAATTTTGGCAACCAAGTCAGGGATGAGTCATCAACAGTTCCGCAGAGACTCAAGGAACTCTGTGCGGTCCAAAATGTGTTCTCTTTTTTTTGGCAGTTCGCCTCTTTATTAGGTGCAACTGGACTCTGTCCGCACGAGCTACCGGACCAGCTCCAAAGGGACAGCCCACGGAGCCAGTTTTTTCCCGGTGGGGTCAGAAAGAAAGGCGGGTTCTTGTCACCACCAGCAGCGATTCGACTGCCTTGCATTTCGGCCCAGTATTTCTCCCTTCTTCGGCACTACTTAGCATTTCGGCCATTTTTAGTTTTTGTCTTTATTTTCCTTAACTTCCCTCAAAATTGCTCCCTTGTTGTCTCCTAAGTAAGTGCCACCGTTTTGGCACAAAATTAGCTCCAGCCCCATTCCATCGAGCATGACGAGTGAGCGTGATGTGTGCGGCGCCGAAACACAGATATTTAACTCAGGCAATAAACAACTCAGAACTGCAGCCATAAACCTCAAAAAGCCGACCCAGGCACTTGTCATCATAGGTCACCATATACGGCGATCAAGCGAATTCTGCCTCGCTGTCCAGGCAACTCAAACCTCAAACACTCTAAACTGGATAAAATCCCTATAGGTAGGGGCCTGTTCAGTGGTCTCCGAGTCATCAAATTTTCATAGGGCATTTTGAATTTTTTATTGCTAAAGCTAATTCACAGTTTATCCTTTTCCGTCTAATTTAATCAAATATTAAATTTACATAAAAAATTTAAAAAACTTAAATTTAATACAGATGAAAATATTATTAGACGATTGTGAAATCTAGAAGGGGCTAAGTCAATCTTGCCCCTTTTTGGTTATGGCTTTGGTGCAATTTTGCTATAACTTACTCCAATATCTTTTGTCTTTTTCAGGATCATATCATACAAATACAAGGGAGATGGAGAAAATACATAAAAAAGGCCTCTTTTCACAACAATAAGTTTTTCTTCATTGATAATTTAAAGAATGCTATTTTGTATTTCACTTTGTATAAAACAGATAGTCTAGACTATTAGGGTGTATTCGAAAAAACGCTTTTTCACCTTCAACAGCTCAAAATTTTCCGATACAATTACAGACACATTTTTAAAAGTAGAAACATGAAACTTGCTGAGGGGATTCTTGAAGGGACGTATGAGGTGCCGTGTGATGTCTTTTTACGCTCAATTCATTAGAATTTGAGTTATAAACAATTACCTTATCAGTATGACCCCTTTTTTTCGTTCCCCAATCTCCCGCTTGGAAAAATCGTTCGAAATGGCGTTTTTGATTGCTTTTTTTGCAATATTTTCTGCATTTATCAAAGAATCGACAATCATGGCACCTTGTGCACTTTCCAAATAAGAGATTTTGAAAGTTTGGTGTATTTGAGAGCAAAAATTAATTCAAAAATAAATCGGAAAATAAGCAGTTTGTATCGAAATACACCCTTAATTACCAGAATTTAAGATCAGTACATAAATTTACAGACTTAAAAAATAGTACATATCCGGCAGATTCATGATCATCAAATTATTATAATAATGGGAGGAGTACAGCGGAAGGGTGAAGAGTCCCCCCCCCCCCCTCACAAGAAAATTAATTTTTAATCCTCCAAGTCTTTATAAAAAGAATTAGTTATAGAAATTATCTATATATTTATATTGCATAAAAATAAATGAAAATAAAATAAATAAATAAATAAATAATAAAGAGAAGAAGCTTGATTAAAAACTGCACTTTTCATCTTATCTAATAAAAGTGTAAGTCGAATCTTCACGGACATGCAACAGTAAGATAATAGACACTAACCCTGGTAATTGTCAGTCTAACAGCGTTTGCCCTTTACAGGGCCGGATAGCACAAGCACGAGGAAGCGAAAGCAAATACATAGAAAAAAAAAATGCCTCTTTTCACGACTACAAGTTTTTCTTCATTGATAATTTGAAGAAGCTCCACTTTGTGTAAAACATGTAATTTAGACTATTAATAACCGGAATTTAAGTATATAAATTCATAGATTTAAAAAATAATACATATCCAACAGATTTATGACTATTAAATTAATACAATAATGGGAGGGGATGGAAGCCTCTTCCAAAAAATTAATTTTTAATCTTCCAAGTCTTTGTAAAAAGAATTAGTTATAGAACATTATGTATATATTTATATAACAAATAAATAAATTAAATCTAATAAATTAAAGGGAATAGCTTGATTAAAAACTGCACTTTTCATCTTATCTAATAAAAGTGTAGGTCGAATCTTCACGGACACGAAACAGTAAGATAATAGACACTAACCCTGGTAATTGTCAATCTAACAGCGTTTGCCCTTTTCAGGGCCGGATAGCACAAGCACGAGGAAGCGAGAGCAAATACATAGAAAAAAAAAATTTGCCTCTTTTCACGGCTATCGAAGACGAAGATAATCCTTGGAAAGAGTCCTTCTGAACGTTCTCTGATCTTTCCAATTCGGTTACGTGGGCCTTGCCGCGAATAAATATAACCTTGCGGAGGGGTTGGCCAAAGCGTTTTTCCATGGAACGTTCACTTTTCTCTAGCTCATCTCCAAGGACAGACGATCCTTGATCCCAGGTCAAGCAGACGATAAACGTGGGGCCCAAAGGGTGCAAAGACGCTGTTATCGTTTGGGTAGGGAGGGTGCTTCGACGGAAGGGCAGGGCCTGCGAAAGCGAAGCTATTTTGGACCCTTTACATTAGGCCCCTTCTTTCGGCCCCTGGCTGGGTAATGCAATTTATGACCATTTGAAGATTCTTTGTCGGCTTAGGGGGTTCGAAAACGAAAGTGCCAAATAAAGAAAATTCTTATAGGGCCCCCCGCAATATGTGTGGGCAATGGGTGCAGACTGGGGGCCCCAATTGTCTGGGTTTGCTGGAATGTTGTTCGATAACAAAAAGGGCTTCTGGATTTTATATATATATTTTTCTTGCTTTGAAATTCTAATAGGTTAGAATCGGTTAGCAAATATTTACTATTCTTTTTTTCTTTTTAAAAATTTGCATGACTCGATATTTAAATGAAACACAGTGGTGCACTAATTTTTCACCCAATAAAGCGGCTGATGCAATTAATTTAGAAGATTTTAAAATATCTTTTCCTGACTTACAAATCTGATCGCTTCTAAATTAATTGAACTTGAAAAGATTTATTTATTTATTTTTTACTTACTAAACGGTTGCCCCATAATTTTCGGTTCGCAGAAAAATAATTGGTGCTACTTAGTTATACCGTCGACCAATTTCACCAAATTATACAAATCGCCAAACTATTAGCCAAATTCTACATAAAAACATAATTTTTATTTTAAATAACAAAAAAGCAAGTAATTAGTAGAACATTAGTAAAAAATACGTTACTACTCTGTTATCCCGTTGACCGATTTTGCCAAATTATGCAAAAATACAAATAAAAAGTCGAAATAAAAATCACTTAATGACGTTTTAAACACCTGTATCGTATTTAATGCCATTGAATTGACATTCACGATCATCCATTATTGGCATTTAATCTTATAATTTGGCGATAGTATTTTGGTCGACGGGATAACAGAGTAGTACCAAATAATTAAACTGACTGCAAACAAAAATATTTTCACCAAAATAAAATAAAATAAAATAAAATAAAAATATAATAAATAAAAATTTAGAAAATATTTTTTTTTTTTTAAATTTTCTTCATGAATGGTTAGTTAAATGAAACACAGTAGTTCACTAAAATTTTATCCAATAGAGCGGCTCAATTATTTTAGAGAGTTATGTATACATTTAAAAATATATTTGTTGAATAAAATTCTGATCTGTTTTAAATCAGTTGAGTTTATAAAGTTTTCTTTATGTTTTTCTTTTATACCCCTGATCAAAAAATCACCTCCCCTCCCCTCGAGTTAAAAAGAGAAAACATTTTAAAATTTAAAATTAATAAATAATTAAAAAAATTAATGCTTTGCATGAAACGTTCTTTAAATATGTATTAAATTAATAAAAATAATTTCATCTAATAAAGCAGCTAATTTTTTTATTTTATTTTATTTCATATATTTATATATATATTTTTATTTTTTATTTTCTAAACGGTAACTTCGTAAATTTTTGTTTGCACAAAACTAGTTAATTTGGATTCAGAAAAAAAATCCATCAAAATTAATACATGAAAAAACTAGTCGTTGGGGGCCACCGTAATACTTACCCATCATGGATATGTATATGAAAATAAAATATGAGAAACTATTTATACAATGCATTGCAATTCATAAACAAAATTTAAATATTGTTAATATACATAGTAATGCTATATTAAAGAACTGCTGATGTACCAATTTCGACAAATTATATAAAACGCCAAACTACTCAAGTAGTACCGAACTGCGTAAAAAAAACATCCTTATAACTCAAAAAATAATAACTCTATTAACTAACAATTAACTGCGTCGGATTAAGCGTCTCATTTCCAATTAAAATATACCTCTGAATTGAAATTTGAATGAAATACAGGGTCATGAAAAATCGAAGAATGTGGAAAACAAGATTACAAATATCTCGGCAACTAATAATCCGATCGACTTCGTTCTATATGCAAAATGTGTGTTATTTTATTGCCTTTTACGTCCATTCCTTAGAACAAAAAATTCGAAAATTTTTATATACCTTCTATCAGAACGAATTTTTCGAGAGTCCGAAAAAAATAGTTCCGGATAATCGAGGTTGCTGATATTAAATAGGGTTCGTCCCATTCTTACATACTAACTACATACAAAATTTCAAGTCTCTATCTCAATTTGTTCGGGAGATAGAGCGTTTACAGACAGACAGACAGACAGACAGACAGACGGACGGCAAAATTTTTTTTTCTAAAAATATGTTTTCGGAATCTCCACTATCTAAAACGTGCAAATCCGTCAAAAATTTTTTTTCGATTTTCAAAACGATTGCAAGACTTACCCTATACTACGTATGATGGGTAAGTAATTAAAATGAATAAATAAATAAAATAAAAATAGTATTTTTTTTTATTAAACTTTACACAAATATTTATTTATATGAAACACAGTAGTGAAATAAAATTTCATCTAATAAAGCGGCTGATGCAGTTAATTTACAAGGTTTAAAAAATGTTTTCTTGATTTTAAATTCTGATCAATTCTAAACCGAGTTCTTAAACTATTATTATTATTATTATTATTATTATTATTATTATTATTATTATTATTTTTATTATTAACTCTTTAACCCTTTCCTGATTTGCCCGTACGTCTTACAGGCAAGAAGAGTTTGCTTGATCCAACATTTAAAACTGTTTGATGCAACTACTTTTTTTTTCAATTTTGTACTATTTACTGGAAGAAATGCTTGGCCTAAATATTACGAATATTTTAATTTAAAGTAAGTGGTGCTTATCCCATATTTTCAATTTATAGCATGTAAAATAATAATAATAATAATAATAATAAAAAGAAGCAGTTAAATGATTAAATAATAACTCCGTAACTTCCCATTTCTCCCCACAAACTAATTTGTAGGAAGTGTTCGGTACTTCATATACGAACTGATTCCATTTTCTTTTATTGGGCGCCAGTGTGGGAAGTGTTCGGTGTTCGGTATTTTATATATAAAACAGAAATCATACAGTTACATTTTTATTGTAGACGACACAACGGATATCACATTATATACAAATCGCATGACGAAGCGCAAAATAATCAAAAGAACATTCATAAAAATTACTTAAAGTTACTTTAGCGCAAAGAGCATCTCTAAGGGAGATGTATTCCGAACACACATAAAAATCTTACTCTAATCACCAAATTACTTGTCTTTACTTCATGTTTTTAAAATAAAAGGCAAAATATCTCATAATATTTTTCAAAAAGTGGCAATAGTGCCATCTATAGATTGTACAAATTTAAGGAAGGCAGTCATTTTGTTACAAATTAAATTAGCTTCAGACAATATTATTTCCATCAAAAAAAAAAAAAAAAAAAAAAAAAAAAAAAAAAAAATGAATAAAAAAAATCGCGATATGCATTTATATTACACTAGCATACGCAGCCCGCTTCGCCGGGCTTAATTTGAAAGTTTATTTAATAATTTATGTGTATGGTACGCTTCTCTCTCAGCTGGCGACGGATCCCCCGGTGACTCTACGCTTCTCTCTCAGCTGGCGACGGATCCCCCGGTGACTCTCCCCGGACCATCGGCACTCCACGTGCGTCGGGTGAGCGTCAGAACAAACTTTCAGCATATACATATGGGTGGTTGTACTTGAATGCACAGACCTGCGCGTTTTTTTCTATCTTGCTTTTATACCTCTGGACCGAGTTGGCGCATTGCCAAGATTTGCTTCCTCTGGACCGAGTTGGCGCATTGCCAAGATTTGCTTCCTCTGGACCGAGTTGGCGCATTGCCAAGATTTGCTTTCCCCTGTGCCTCAATCAATTAATTAATTATCCTCAGAATTCCTTTTATTTATAGAGATTATTAAAAAAAATAAAAAATATATTTCCTATGTTTAATTTTCTAATGATTTTTATGATGCAGTAAAACATTTTCCACATCCTAATAAATAATTAACAACGCACGCAATAAATATATCACTCGTACAATAACGCCTTTTCAACAAATGAAAGTAATGAACGACCCGACAAATACTAATGAGAAATCTTTCATAATCTCGATTCAGATAAAACAATAAATACTTATTTAAACTAGAGAATCTCATACAAAAATTATATTTTATTTTATTATTATTTTTTAAATAGAACTACTACTTTGGAGTCAAAAATAACAGATAAAATACTGCTAGTAAAACTAGTCGTTGGAGGCCACCGTAATACTTATCCATCATGGATATGCATAATATAATATATGAAAATAAAACATGTGAAAACTATTTATACAATGCATCGCAATTCCAAAAAAAATTTAAACGTATATTTAAATATTGTTAATATACATAGTAATGATCTAATTAATGAATTGCTGATGAACTAATTTCGACAAATTACATAAAATGCCAAACTACTCAAGTAGTACCGAACAGCGTAAAAGAAATATCCTTATAACTCCAAAAATATTAATCATATTAACTAACAATTTACTGCGTCGGATTAAGCGTCTCATTTCCAATTAAAATATATCTCTGAATTGAAATTTGAATGAAATACAGGGTCATGAAAAATCGAAGAATGTGGAAAACAGGATTACAAATATCTCAGCAACTAATAACCCTATTGACTTCGTTCTTTATGCAAAATATGTATTACTTACGTCCCCTCCTTAAAATAAAAAAAATTAGAAAATTTTTATGTACCTTTCATCAGAACAAATTTTTCGAGAGTCCGAAAAAAATAGTTCCGGATAATCAAGTTTGATATTAAATAGACTTTGTCCCATTCTTACATACTAAATATATACAAAATTTCAAGTTGTTCGTGAGACTGTGCGTTTACTGACAGACAGACGGACGACATTTTTTTTTTCTAAAAATATGTTTTTCGGAATCTTTACTATCTGAAACGTGTAAATCTGTCCGCCCCCCCCCCCCCCCCAAAAAAAAAACCTTTTCGATTTTCAAAATGATTGCAAGACTTACCCTATACTACAACGGCATAGAGAAGTCAATTTCTTTTTTCAAAAGAAGTTATTGGAAATATAAATCAAATGATGCAAGCCTTAAGATTTAAACGGTTGTCAGTTAAAAAGCCAATCTTATAAAAAAGATTTAAAATGTTAAGCTCAAAATAAAAGAGAAGAAATGTCGCATTAAACGTTAAATTTTAATAAAAAGGGATAATAAACAAACATAGATTAAATAAATATAAGTAAAAAAACTTTAATTGATGATTTCTTTATTCCAGATTGTAATAAATTATTATTATTTTTTTTTTATCTTGACGTGACTTTTTTTTATTATTAATAAATGAATATTTTTCCCCTCTTTTTAATTCTTTAATGATTTTTATGATATACTAAGACTTTTTCACATTCCAACCAAGAAGTAACAATGCACGTAACATAACGCTTTTTCAACAATCGAAGTAATGACAACCATTCAAATACTAATGAGAAATCTTTCATTACCCCGATTCAGCTAGAGCAATAAATGCTTATTTAACCCTTTCGGGTCTGGTGTACTATTAATAGTACATGTCTTTTAATGAAAAATTATTTTGTTTTAAGAAATACTTTTGCTATTATTTACTTGTAGTATAATGTTAGTGTATGTCTATGCATTTATGTGTAGGTATTCAGTAATAATAATAATTATTATTATTTGCTTCATTCTCTTTGCGCCGTTTGCGATTTTTTTTTTAATTTTAAACATATGTTTCATTTTTTAAATTTAAAATAAAGGTTACCTTTCTGAAAGAATAATGTGTAGTAAAGCGCAAAAAGTATTAGAAAGTTGTAATATAAGTTAAATCTGGTTGTAAGTACAATATTTTCTAAACATCTTCAAAAATTCTTCCTTAGCCTATTGCTGTAACAATATTAATTAATGGTTGGCAAAACAACAACATTCGTTATCTTTTAGACAATGAAATATTAATTAAACACTAATTAATCTATTTGGATAGCTACTATGAATGCTATTAACGTAAAAGTAAATTTTTCTAAAAACTGAAAAAAAAATTCGGTCCCGAAAAGATTAAACTGTACATAAATCGCATTTTTTTTTTTTTTTTTTTTTATCGCATTTTTTTTTTTGGGGGGGGGGGGGGGAGATTGACAAGAAAATTCGGTTTTGTTTTCGTTTTTGGTCCAAAAACTGAGTTTCGCTGACAATTTGTTTTCTGCAAAAATGAGGCTGAAGACTCGGCCAAACCAAAACTCAATCGAAACTATATAAGTATTTACATAAGTATTCCAAAAACTTCGCTTTTTCCTCCATAAATTTTCAACATTACTCATCGATATGAGCTTTATCGGCTCAAAGAGACTATTTATTGCTATGAATTTGTTATGTATAATTATCAGTCATGCCTGACTCAAGACATAAATGCAAATTATAAATCACAGATGGGTCATTCTCAAACAAAGGGAAATTTTATGTCCTTGAACAAAAAAAAAAAAAAAAAAAAAAAAAAGAAATATTAATGAATCTATCTTGAATGTTTTAATTTTATTTTTAAAAATAGATAAAGAACTACATTGTGCAACAGTTTAAACATGGGGAAAATAATAATTTTAATATTAAAAAAAATTAAAATGTTGCAATTGTCATTACTATGGCATGTTCCTAACTTCAAATTTAATAACTCAAAATTACACTTTGAAGTGTTGGAAAGTCTTTGAGCAAAAACAACAACAATATAATAAATTTTTATCCAAAACATTTTTTTCTCTTAATTTTAATTAATTAAACTTTGTCCCTGGAGTTGATGGTCATTACCATGGTGCAAAGTGTTTTCTTTCATAGCTCATCACTAGTGGGTGCCATAGTATTACTTTTAGGTGCTGTTTTGTTGAGTAGCACATGTTCTTAAGGGTGTATTTCGGTTCAAACTGCTTATTTTCCGATTTATTTTTAAATACATTTTTGCTCTCAAATGCACCAAACTTTCAAATTCTCTTATATAGAAAGTACACAAGGTGCCGTAATTATCGATTCTCTGATAAATGCAGAAAATATTGCAGAAAAAGCAATCAAAAAAGGCATTTTGAACCGAATTTTTCGAAGCGGGAGGTCTGGGAACGAAAAAAAGGACCATACTGAGAAGATAATTGTTCATAAATCGAATTCTAATGAATTGAGCGTAAAATGACATCACACGGCACCTTATACGTCTCTTCAAAAATCCCCTCAGCAAGTTTCATGTTTCTACTTTTAAAAATGTGTCTGAAATTGTATCGGAAAATTTCGAGCTGTTGAAGATGGAAAACCGTTTTTTCGAATACACCCTTAAAAGCAGTGGTGTCTAACTTTTTTGCAATAGGTATGTACTGTTTCATTTTGATACTTTTATTCAAAAACCGAGAAGAATGTGTTTTTTATGTGTCATTACCATGATTCATTTTACTAAAATATAATAGTACAAATTATTAACTGTATTAATTGAATTATATAGATCTCTAGGACTATTTTGAAAGTAAGTGTACTGTAAGCCTTTTATTGTTATAATTTAGCCTAAAATGAAGTTAAACGTTAAAAATGTCATTACCATGGTAGTCATTAACACGTCTTTTCGCAAACATGGTAATGGCCAACAGGCCATGGAAATGAGAAATTTCAAGACTTTTTGTATTTTCTAATATTATTTCACAAAAACTATCATCAATAACATAAATTTGAGTTACTATAAAGATTTAAACTTACTGATTAATTATTTAAAAATTAATTAAATCCGATTTTACAAAACAATCATTTTCATTTATCTTTGTGAATAAAAATGATTTTTCCTTTTACATTATTAATGTTTATATTTATTTCATGAATGATAACAACAAGTGGGTCAATGATTAAATATAAATTTCTTAATTTTTAATGTATTTATATTTTATGAAATTGAATTTTAAAGTAGTTAGTTTGATCTTCCAATTATTAATTTGGGTTTCTATAAAAAAAGGCCATAAATAAGGATAACGATTTCTGCTGATATTTATCTCATAATGCTAGACATGCAAACAACCCATTATTACAAGAAAAAAAAAAAAAAAAAAAAAAAAAAAAAAAAAAAAAAGAAAATTAAAAAGAAATTTTGTTAAAGGCAAAATTTCCTTTTATTTGAGAATGGCCCAGATAACTAAACTTTTTCAAGTGCTCATTTAAAGCTGCAGACATAACAGTAATAGAAAATTTTCAGTTTGAAGCAGCAAAAGCGCTTCGAATACTCTTCCGGAAAGTTATAGTACAGTAAAACCTCCATAACGGACACTCCCGAATAGCGGATATCTCTATTTAACGGACAGTCTTCCAATCCCCACTCCCAAAACCTAAATTTTTGTATATTTAACCTCTGAATAACGGACGTTGCGAATAGCGGACACTATTTTCGGCGATAAAGGATGAAAAAATATTTTTAACGAGAACAAAAAAAGGAAGAAAAAAGCAAAAAGGCCTCTAAATTTATCAGGGCAATGTATCATCACAAAATTTGTGATCACAGATAAATATAAAATATGGACTGGGGAAAATCGTCCTCCCCCCCCCCCCCAACCACACGTTCAGTGATGAATTCAGGGGGTTACCTGGGAGGGACATCTCTTAAGCATTGAAATGTCCTCCTGGAAGATTTTGGGATTTTATGCTTTTAATGGTCAAAAATCCCTCCTATCCACCCGGAACTCTACAATGTCCAATAACGTCACAGTGAAAAACAAATTACATGTAAACACAAGCAAACTTTTGTAACAGTTTTTTTTTTTTTTTTTTTTTTTTTTTTCATAAGAATTTAATAAACAGTGGATAAGTGCAAAATTTTATTTCAGTTTCATTTTTTAAAAAATAATTTTAATTTCTGATTAATCATATAATAGAGGTTTTAGGACATATGAAAGTCAATTAATGAAACATTAAGCATTTCTTCGCGATTTTTGAATCTCTGATGTTTTTCCCAATAGCGGACAACTCCGAATAGCGGACAATTTCTGCGTTCCCGAGGTGTCCGTTATTTAGAGGTTTTATTGTATAACAGTTGATTATTTGCAAAAATCACTATAAAGGATAAATCAGAATGCGTACGCATTAATTTAAAACAACTTCCAATAACTGAAATTCGTATTGAATTTTTTTTTCTGTCGTTGATGAATTAATTACGTTTTATTTCATATAAAAACTAGAGTAGATGCCTTTCCTGGGAAGGTGGATAAAAATTGTATTTTTCACATAAATTTGCGAAAACTGATAGAAATAACTGACAGCATTGAAGCATTTAGGTAAGCAAAATTTGGCTAGTTTATTTTCTAATAAGCACACTATTAGCATTTATAATACTTCTGAGTAAACCCGGCTTTGCGGCTAGATATTATAACAAAATTAAGATTTCTTAATATAACAAAATTTTAACAAATATGCAATAAAACTGTTTAATTAAAAAAATTTGCTGCAACTACTGAAATAATTCTAATAATTAAAAATTATTACTATTTTTTATAACACTTTGAAACTGCATTTTTTTCGTTTATCGCCCCCCTCCCCCACAACCCCAAAAAAGAAAGATAATTATTTTCCCCTTTCGTTGGCGAATTTCTGTTTCTGATGTCAAGCTTCGGATGCACACAGACGACTTACCGGTCTTGGCGGGAACGTCAATTCCAATGAAAGTTTTTTTGGAGAAAAAATAGTTAGGCGCGTTATTTGTTATACTGTATTTTATCATATAGAAAAAAAAAGGGGTCTAAGGCACAGAAGAGTCAACTTGGTCCACACGTATAATAAATTAATTGATATGTATATTTAATAAATATGCACAAGTAATTATTAATTATTCTTATTTAAAAACAGTTATCATTAATTAATAATTATGTATGTTCGTGTAATTAAATTAATGTAATCGTGTAATTAAATTCCTGTAATTTAATTATGCATCCAATTTTCATAAAATTTGAAATAATTCGACTAAATTACGTAACAATTAGGTATATATTTTAAATTTCAAAAGATTTGGTTGGGTAGTTTTTGCTCTGTTATATGCGGACAGATGGACAGACAGACGGACCGACAGAACGACGACTATAGTTAATACGTATTTAGATGAGTACTAATGCACATAAAAATCAATCCCGATTGCAAACCCCGAAAAAGATATAAAAGCGTGCCATTCCAAAATCCCCTTTTCTAATGAAGATTTAAAATCTTAAGCTCGATATAAAAGAGCCAACTTAAGAAATGTCTAAGTCCATCTGTCGCATTGAGTATTAAATTTTAATAAACACTTAAATAAATAAATACAAATTGAAAAACTTTAATTAATGGCTCTCTGTTTCACAAATCATTATAATACATTTCTTAATGTTATGTGCATAAGAATCACATTTTTTTTTAAAATTGCGAATAAATAGATTTAAAATTCTTTCTCTTTTGTGATTTTTTAATGGCTTTATTCATACATTATAAAAAAAAAATTCTACACCCTGTACAATAACAAAGAATGCATTCAACATAATTATCACACATACACCTTTTTTAACAAATGAAAGTAATGACAATCGCTTAACCATTGATGTGAAATATATATTAATCCCGAATCAGCTAAAACAATAAATGCATACATGGCAAGGAAAAAAAAAAAAAAAAAAATCCGTGAATTGAAGTTTTGTTGTTTATGTTGCTCTTTTTTCGTTAAAATATAACAAATTCCACATGGATTGACTCATTACTGAAATATACTGAGTACAAGAAAAATACAAAAAATTCACGTATATAACGTAAAAGTTAAGTGAAATTTTGCAATTTTAACTGCGTTTTCGTCAAATCACAGGCACCCATACTGGCAATTGTAATGCAAGCAACCTTTAGTTTTAAATACGAAGTTTTTATGCATGTTCTTGTTTTCTCAGATCAGCGAAATCTCGCGAATTTAAGCTCACAATATCCGCAAATTTACCCATCAAAAAACGGAAATCTTGTCAAATAACAAAAAATGTTCTTCAAATCACGAGAAATGTTTCGGCAACTGTACTGCCAGCACTTTTACTTTTTTCACGGAACTTTTTTTGAGAGCGCACTTAAACTAGAAAATTTTATTAAATTCCATACGCTTTGATAGCAATACGAACGAGAATAATAGATAAACTATCGCAAGTGAAATACCATTAAAAGTGTTTTATTCATAATATCCTATTTATGTAAAGTGAAATTTCCTCTAAATAAGATATTAAAAATAAAAATCAATTATGTCTGAAATCCTCCGAAGAAGATTTGAAAGTATTCCAAACCAAAATACATTTTTCGAAATGACTATCAATTTTTAAGGAAAAATTTTTAGCTAAATATAAAATAGTCAAATTAAAAAAAAAGTCAAAATTTGTCTGTCACATTAAATATTAAATTTTAATAAACTGCAAAAAAAAGCAAAAGTAGATTAAAAATATAAATTTTCAAAAACTTCGATTAAATTTGGTAAACAGAAAAATAAACGAAAACAGATTCAATCAATATAAATAATAATAATAAAAAAAAACCCTTTGATTGGCGATTTCTTTTTCACATATTACATTAATATTACATTTTAATAAATTGAAAAATTAGCAAAAATAGATTAAATAAATATAAACATTAAAAAACTTCGATTGGAGATTCCTTTTCTACGTATTACATTGAATATTAAATTTAGTAAACTAAAAAATAAGCAAAAATAAATTAAATCAATATAAATAAAAAAAAACCTTTGATTGGAGTTTTTTTTTATCACATATTACAATAAATTATTTGTAATTTTTTATTGTGATGTGCTCTTTTTTATTGTCAATAAAAAACTAAGAAACTATTTTGTAATTTTAATTTTGTAATTATTTGTGGATGCACTTAAACTTTTTTCACACCCTATTCAAGAGCTTACAGCATACGCAACATACTTATTGCAAATACAATAATGCTTTTTAGCACTTTCCAACAAAGTTGAAAAGTGCTTATGCATTCGGTTTGTCTGTCCATCTGGCCGGATGGCCGTCTGTCCGCGCTCTAACTCCCGTATATATACTCGGATTGCCATGAAATTTCAGGACGTTATTGAAGTTTACCCTAGCACGAACCCTATTGAAAATGAAGTTTCTATTATGATTAGTTTATATACAGGGCGAATCAAAAGTTTTCCATTACATTACGGCCCATGGGGAAAAATCGTTAATATACTCGGATTGCCATGAAATTTTAGGACGTTATTGACGTTTACCCTAGCACAAGTCCTATCGAAAATGAAGTTTCTACCATGATTAGTTTATCTACAGGGCGAATGAAAAATTTCCTATTACATTACGGCCTATGGGGGAAAAATCGTTTCAAAGGAATTTTAAAGATGTTATACCCTGTCAAACATATTAAAATATGCATTCTATAAAATATAAGGTGAAAATGTAGCTATTATTCATTTACAGGGCCTTTTTTTCGTTCCCAAATCTCCCGCTGCGGAAAAATCTGTTCAAAATAACATTTTTGATTGCTTTTTTTTTTTGCAATATTTTCTGCATTTATCAAAGAATTGACAGTTACGGCACCTTGTGTACTTTCTGAATAAGATAATTTGCCAGTTTGATGCATATGAGAGCAAAAGTGAATTAAAAAATAAATCGAAAAATAAGCAGTTTGTATCCAAATACACCCTTAAGTGGGAACTGTTTCAGTTAATTTGTGGTCAATAAAAAATTAATTAAAGTTAACAGATGTCTTTTTATTCCATCGATAAACTTCAAATCGTTGAATTCATTCTATTGTTTTAGCCACTCCACGACCTGCAACAACCACAATGTAACAGTCACAACCTGGTAACATTCCAATAATCAAAGCACAGGATGAGTGCTTACTTTCAGATTTGCCACAACATCACACACATATACAGGGGCGCCAAATTATATGGCCCCATGGGGCGCGAGCCCACCCAATAATCTGATCGCTGCGCCAACATAATTTCCATTGATTTTTTTTCGTTATTTTATTTTTTTTATTTAATCGCAGAAATAATATTTGGTTTTATTGAGGTTCTCAAAATGATTTTTATTTTCGTTATTTTTTTTATTTTTATTATTTTTTAAATTTAATCGAAGAAATAATATATGGTTTTATTAAAGTTCTCAAAATGATTTTTTTTCTTTTTTTTTTTTTTTTTAATTTAATCGCAGAAATAATATTTGGTTTTATTGAGGTTCCCAAAAGGATTTTTATTTTCGTTATTTTTTATATTTTCATTATTATTATTTTTTAAATTTAATCGAAAAAATAATATATGATTTTATTAAAGTTCTCAAAATGATTTTTTTTTCGTTATTTTTTTTTAATTTAATCGCAGAAATAATATTTGGTTTTATTGAGGTTCTCAAAATGATTTTTATTTTCGTTATTTTTTTACATTTTTATTATTATTATTTTTAAAATTTAATCGAAGAAATAATATATAGTTTTATTGAGGTTCTCAAAATGATTTTTTTTTTCGTTATTATTATTTTTTTAATTTAATCGCAGAAATAATATTTGGTTTTATTGAGGTTCTCAAGATAATTTTGTTTGGAAAATAGTAAGGGTATCAATTAGACTTGAAGGAGAACTGAAAACGTGTTTAGCGAATGTAACTTCTCTCAAAGACAAATTTCCTGCATATTTTTCATCAGATCTGCATTGTATTTTAATTTCATTTTACATAATGTTTAATAGACTGCAATTTAATATTTTTAAGTTCTAGTTATTTATTTAAAAGTTAATAATTTTATGCAATTTATAATAAATATTTATAAGGAATGCATTTATAAGGAAGAAATATTATTTTATTAAATTAAATCTAATTTAATTATTTTACTTCGAAAAACCATAATTTGACTTTGAATTATCCTTTTTGTTCATTCGCTCCTCCTCCACCCTTCTCTACACTCATACGTAGCAAGAAGAAAAAAAATATTAAGCACACACAATATTTTACAAAAATTGGTGCTACTGCACATGTATATATTATAGCAGTACTTTTACAAAAACAAAAATAATAGATAAAATAGGGTTAGTAAAATAAAATTTCATTTCATCAATTTCTAGCGTCATTGTTATATGAAGAGAACTTTTCTCCAAAGTAGGTAGTAAAAATAAAATAAAAAGAATATTGCCCAGTTAAACTGATGGCAGCTCACAGGCTACGCATACTTATTGTACATTACAGCCTTATATTTTCAAGAGTTAATTCCGTTCAAAAAAAAAAAAAAAATAAAAAATAAATAAATAAATAAATAAAAAATAAAAATAAAAATAAGAAAGGGAAACAGCTTTCCTTTTTCCCCTTTTTATACTTAATTATTGAACCTCCTAAACTATCAAGGACATGCTTTATCATATAAAAAATCTATATCCAAAATTCAGAGCAAATCGGATAATTCTTAATAAAAAGCCATTTAGCATTTATATAATTTAAGAGGAGTTATCCCCCTTCAGACATTTGAACGAAATCTGACAATTCTGCTTGAAAAACCCAGTTATATAAATTAAGGAGAGGGACATTAGAACCCCCGTTCCCCCTGCTAATATTTATTCAATGAACACCTAATAACAGTCACGGAATCGCCTCATCAGAATGATCCTACATCTAAATTTTGAACGAAAACTGTTAATTCTGCATGAAAAACCCATTTATATCAATTAAGGGGAGGGGCATGAGCCCCCTGTTCCCCCTGTTTATACTTATTCAATGAACACCTAATAACAGTCACGGAATCGCCTCATCAGAATGATTCTATATCTAAATTTTGAACGAAAACTGTTAATTCTGCATGAAAAACACATTTATATCAATTAAGGGGAGGGCATGAGCCCCCCGTTCCCCCTCTTATACATATCGAATGAACTCCAAAAACTAATCAGGAAGCGCCTTATCAGGATATACCTATATATAAAATTTCAAGTGGATCGGGTATTTTTATCATGATTTTCGCGTTACGCACGTACGCACGCACGCACGAACATACATACACAGAACCGGCGGGAACATAAGCTCTCAAGCTATGATAACCTGTGAGCTAATGAATAGATGGAATCCTCTGATGAAGATTTAAGAGCATATCCGTTCAAAATCCATTCTTATAAAAAAGATTTTAAATGTCAAGCTCAATATAAAACAGAAGAAATTTCAAAGCGATTTGTCGCATGAAATTATACATTTTAATAAATGGAAAAATTAAAGAAATATAAATAAAAAAAAGGTGTTAATTTTGAATAACTTTAATTAATACGTTCTTTTTCATAAATTACAATGAATTGTTTTTATATTGATGTGTATTTTTTTATTGTTAATAAAACAAATTTCTCTTTTTATTAATGTTGTTAATGATTTTGATGAATCACTAAATTTTTTTCTATACCCTTTACAAAAACTTACAAAACACACAATATAATTATCACGCAAACAATAACGCTTTTTTAACAAATGAAAATGATAACGGTCACTAACTATTAATGAAGAATGTTTCACGATTCCGAATCAGCTAAAATAATAAATACAAATTTAAATTAAGGGAATCTTGGATTAATCCTATGCATATTTTTTTAACGATGCTTTTTCACGAACCAAAATAATAGGTATAGTGTCGATAATAAAATAAAATAAGACTTTATCAATTTCTAGAGTCATATGTATCAGAAATAATATTTTCTCTAAAGAAGATATCAAAGATAAAAATCAATAGCTGCTGGAATCCGCGAAAATAAATTTAAGAGCGTGTCATTTGGAATCTCATTCTCGGAAAGAAGATTTAAAATGTCAAAATTCAATATAAAAAGGCCAACTTAAGAAATATCAAAACAACCTCCCCCATTAAGTGTTAAATTTTAATAATTGATAAAATAAATAAATAAATGAAAAAGTGAATTTGTTTTTTTTTCTATGTATTGTTATTCTAAGTAAGTATTTCTAAGTAGTAAAATTTTCACCAGTTCCTAGAGGCATAGTCATAAAAGGGAATAACGAAAATATTAAAAGTTAAAATCAATAAATGGAATCCTTCAAAGGAGTTTTAAGAGTTATGACCATCTAAACTTAATATTATAAAGGAGATTTAAAATGTTAATCTCAATTTAAAAAAGATGAAATATCGATGTGATCTGTCACGTTAAATGCTAAATTTTAATAAGCGAATAAATAAACAACTATGAATTAAGGCTATTCTCAGTTGCTCTGCTTAACTAGCTCAAAATGTTTTGACGTACTATTTACAAATTTATTTGTAAGATATATAAAAGAAAGATATAAAATCGGAAGTCTTTACTGTGGAAGCCATCCGGAAATGAATTGTGTTTTCCATTTCTGATAAACAAATTACCAAATTATAAGCGATTTTGATCACGTGAAAAAATATGTTTTTCAGCGTTTCTTGAGGGGTTATACTTCTTCGACTCGACGAGGAAATTCAGTTAAAAATGCCTATTTTGACAATATGTTCTGAAAAATCGGTTGCGTTACAAATAATAATAATAATAATAATAATAATAATAATAATAATAATAATAATAATAATAATTAATAATACTAATATATGTATTAAAAAAATTTCGCCATTTTCCCGCCTTGAGTTTGTTCTAAAGTTTTATAGGAACATACTTTTATTCTTAGTTTCCGTAATGTATTAATATTTTTAATGGCTAAAGTTCTTTTTATTTTATTTTATTTAACTTAGCATAATCTATTGATTATTTTCTTAAAAAGAGCTAGAATGTTTCTTGAATGTCAGTATCTTATTGCGAAGTCTTAAATTCATTACACAAATCCATTTTCTTTTTTAGAATTAAAAACATTTATCGAAATTTTAATTTTGTTTTATTATTTAATTAATCGTCTGCTAGTGAAATTCATACGCTTTTCGTGGGGCATATTACTCTACGGTTTACGCTATTTATTAAATAGTCCGTGCATCTAGTCCCGCCCATCAGCCAATAGTAGAGCGCGAGGTCGATAACCTTTACCTTGAAAACAATTCTAGTGGCTTTTTAAAAGCCTTACGTCAAAAGAGGAGGGGCAAGGTTAGCTTAGAATTTTTGAGAGAGTCATTTGGTTTGTCGGAGCGAATAGAATGCTTTTGACCTTCCAAGTACTAAGACTCACGTCTCTTCTCAGAATAATTTGGAATATTTGTGGAGTGCAATGTATTTCCGGCAGTCTCTTTTCAAAGTCCACTTTGTTTTTTCTTATACTTTTTGTGGTGATACGGGCTTACAACAAATGGCTTATTTGACTTAGTGCATTCTCTTTAATGGACATGATTGAATTAAAAACATTTTTTTATATATTATAAGTTTGTGGTGGTTGAAGATGTGTAGAATAGCCACTGAAAGCGCTCAAAAAGAATAAAGGACTAAAAACTGATCTCTTGCATTATTTCTGGAGAAATTCCTATACATGTCATCTCAACTGCCTTTAACTCCGGCCGCTAAATCAAGAAGAAATTCTCCTATGACCAATGATCTTCATCGCATTTATCGACGACAGTTTCTTTTCGTCAGATCATCAGGTGTTATTCCACGATAATCTGCTTATTATTTTATATATATATGTTACAGAAACACAACCCGATTTTAGGCCAAACTAGATTGGCCTAGTACAAACTAGTCTATCCTAATGCCCATCGGATAGACTAGTTTTTCCTAGGCCAAACTAGTCTATCCTAATGTTCATAGGATAAACTAGTTTTTCCTAGGCCAAACTAGTCTATCCGAACGCCCATCGGATAAACTAGTTTTTCCTAGGTCAAACTAGTCTATCCGAATGCCCATCGGATAAACTAGATTTTCCTAGGCCAAACTAGTTTGGCCGAACAGTCATTAGGATGAACTAGTTTAGCCTGCTACTCATTGGTTTGAACTAGTTTATCCTAGGCCGAACTAAATTGTACTAGGCCAATTCAATTTGGCGTGATTTTATTGAATCAAAAGATCGCCATGGCGGCGCCAACTTTCTAGTTTTGATCTATTTTATCCTAGGCCGATGCAGTTTGACGCGATTTTAGCTCACAGACTATCAAAGCCTGAGAGCTAATGTGCTCGTAGATTCTGTGTGTGTGTATGTAATCATGTACGTATGTATGTACGTACGTATGTACATACTTATGTACGTACGTACGTATGTCCGACTAATATATCGCAACTAATATAACAGACTAATGTGGAATTAATATAACACAAGCACCCAAGTGTTGAAATTTGGAATTTGGATGCGATTTAGTTCAAATCAGCCGGCTTCGCCCCCTATCGGGCCACTTGTTTTATATAAAATCTCGAAACAGGCGTATGTTGAAGCGAATGAACTTCGAAGAGAAAAAACATAATGATAAATATTTAAAAAAAAAGAAAACCGCATCGAAATTTCCTAATAGTAATTTTTGTAAAAATTTTATATTCTTGCTGTAACATTTTAAAACTTTGTGACAGTTTATGGCATTTGATATAAATTTATAAAAAAAGTCACATTTCGGCGTGAAAGAGGGTGTGGTTGCGAACAAAATCGGGAAATATAATGGAAATTCTAGCTTTTAAAGCACCGCGAACTCAAGTAACATATCTACTAATAGAGTGCGCTCCTTGGTGTTGGAATGAGGAACTAATATAAGGGGAAAATCTGTGAGCAAAAAATTTACTGTGCAAATTAAAATCTGAATCTCAAAAGCACGGAGTTGAAACCGTTGCTGTTGCTGGAGCTGGAGCATCAAATAGTCCAAGAGACGAGAGCACAAAACCCTATGTCATCGAGCACAAGAGAAAAACATTTATTTTATGGAAGAGCAGTAAGGCTCGAAGCGAACAGCAGTAGTTTTTATTACACTAAAGGAGCAATCAATCAATCGTTGTTGACCAAACGAAACAAGGGTAAAATCTCTTTAAATGATTTTTGAGGGCTGACCCTCCCAAATTTACAAAGGAAGGGGAACTTTTATCTCCCCACATCTCCTCACATCTAAAGCTGTCAACTGACTTCGCGATGGATTTCTCTCTTGAAGTTCGGATTCAATGCACTGAAAGAACAAAAGCGCCGACACGAAAGATCAAAGATAGCTCAAGAAGTTAGTGCTATGTGCGTAGACCTTAACGTGGCTTAGTTAAAACTTGCTGGCTTCGGCCGCTATCTGACTGGCGTGAGCAGCGGGGATATGCTTGGAAATTCGTTCGCTTCGAGGTTCTTTGGAAAAGGAGGATTACATTCGGCGGTGCGTACTCAACACGCTTGCTACGATTTGAATTTCGTTCGCATCGAAGTTCGTTCGAAAAGGAAGAGGGCATTCGGCAGTACGTGTGCAGCACACTTGCTACACGCTGTCGCAAGCTGCAGGGATGCGGCTGAAGAACTAATGCACGAAATTTAATAAAAATTTATATTCAGGTAGTCTCTGATCTAAATTGATGCTGATTAATTTTTTGGTGTAAATCGCTCATCAGATGGAGCTGCTGTTTTGCATTTTTTATGATTTACGCATTAGCTTTATCTTAATAACTAATACACAAATTTCCATCAAACATCAGATGCAGTTCGTCCATGAGATGAGTTGGTGCTGTTTCTATTTTGAAGTAAATCACTCATCATGGCTATGCTATGCAGCATTTTTAACAATTTTTACAATAGCTGTATCTCAAGAACTAATGAACGGAATTTAATACAAATTTATATTCAGATAGTCCCTGATATAAATTGATTCTGATTACATTTCCATGTATATCGTTCAACAGATGGCCCTTCTAAACTGCATTTTTACCGATATGCATCAACATTATTTCAATAACTTATTTACGGATTTTCATCAAACTTCCGGATTCAGTAAATCCGTGATATGAACTAATTCTGTTTACGTTTTTATATTAGTTGCTCAATAGGTGGCACTGTTGTGCTCAAATTTCCCGATTACTGAAATAGCTCTGTCGCAAGAAATAATGCACGAATTTTCATCAAACTTTAGATTCAGTAAGTCTCTGATAAAAATTAGTATTCTGTAGTTTTTAGAGTAAATCTCTCGACAGGTGGCACTGCTAAACGATATTATTCGTGATTATTGCAATAGCTCTATCTCAGGATCTAATGCATTAATTTTCATCAAACTCCAGATTATGATAGTCCTTGATATAAAAATTACAAAAGTACTTTTTAGTTTTTGGAGTAAATCTTACAACAGGTGGCGCTGCTATGTGGCATTATTCATAATTATCGCAATAGTTCTATCTCAAGAACAAATGCACGGATTTTCATCAAACTTCAAATTCAGTTAGTCCCTGATATAAATTAATATTCTTTTGTTTTTAGAGTAAATGGATCAATAGATAGCGCTTCTATGCAATTTTTTTTATGATTTCTGCGATAATTCTATCTCAAATAGTACTAATACACAGATTTTCATCAAATTTCAGATTGAGTTAGAATTTGAAAGACGTTGTTACAGATTTTTCAAAAAGTTCCGGCAAGAATTTAACATTTAAAAAAGAAATTACTATTAAAAAATAGTGATATTTCGATGCCGCATCTTTTTTCTTAAATATTTATCATCATGGTTCTTTGTCTTCGAGGTTCGTTCGCTTAACATACGTCCGTTTTGAGATTTTATATAAAAGAAGGAGCCCAACAGCAGGTGAAGCCAGCTTGTTTGAACTAGATCGCGTTGTATTAGTTTCAAATTCCAACACCAGAGTGCTCACGTTATATTTGTTCCACATTCCATCACCAGGGAGCGCACCCTATTGCCAACAAAACTGTATATGAAGGAAACTCCGTTAAACAATCTATCAGTAGATATGTTACTCGATGTCGTGGTGTTGCAAAACAAGAATTAAAGATTTTTGCAAAAATCACTATTCGTCAATAGTGGCATTAAACGCGGAACATATTTCTATAAATTTATATCATGTGTCATAAACTATCTTAAAGTTTCAACTAGATCAACCTAGAATTTCCATTATATTTCCTGATTTTCTTCACCCCCCCCCCTCTTTCCCTTTCGTAATGGGACTTTTTTTACAATTTTTATGATGTGTTATAAACTAGCACAACGTTTCAAACAGTTCCAACAAGAATTTAACATTTTTACAAAAATTACTAATAGAAAATAGTGGTATTTGACGCGCCATCTTTTTTCTTAAATATTTAACATCATGTTTTATTATATTTCTAAAAGTTTCAAATAATGGTAATATTTAATTATCAGCTAAAACCTTAAAAATTGCTGAGATTAAAAAAAAAATCTAGCGTCCTCTTACTCTACCCCCCATCCTAAATTTCAAGTGTCGTGCTGTATTTAAGCTTTTTCTTATTTTTAAAAGGATTCGGATATTTAGTTTCTTAATATGAACAATTTCGCCTGAAGTGATGTGCGCAAAAACCAATATCTGTTACGAATTAAAAATCTTTTCATAAAACCGAAAGTTTCTATCCGATTGAAAAAAAATCCGTTCTACGTTTATATTTAAACTCAGAACCCCCCAAATTAATCAGGTAAACGCCTTATCAGAAGAAACCTATATCCAAAATTTAAAACAAATCGGTAAATTCTCTGTGAAAAACCTATTTATATAAATTAAGAATGTTACCTCCCATTGCTCCTTTCTTTATACGTAAACAATGAACACCCACAACTGATCATGGATGTACATTATAAAAATGATATTATTCCTAAAATTTTAATAAAATCTGATCATTTTGCATGGAAAACTGACTTAACAAAATTAAGGAGGGGGGGGGGGTGCGGATTACCCTTTTGTTAACCTCCCCTTATTTTTATTCAATGAACCCTTGAAACTAATCAGGAAAGTTCATTATCAGGCTAAATCTATGTCCAAAATTTGAAGCAAATTGGATATTTCTATCAGGAGTTATCGCATTAAGTACACACGTACGTACATACGTACGTACACACGGCCATACGTACGTAAATGGTTACATACACACACACAGAATCTGCGAGCACATTAGCTCTCAGGCTTTGATAGTCTGTGAGCTAAAATCGCGTCAAACTGCATCAGCCTAGGATAAAATAGATCAAAATTAGAAAGTTGGCGCAGTGGCGGTCTTTAGATTAAAAAATATCACGCCAAATTGAATTGGCCTAGGACAATCTAGTTCGGCCTAGGATAAACTAGTTCAAACCAATGAATAGCAGGCTAAACTAGTTTATCCTAATGACCGTTCGGCCAAACTAGTTTGGCCTAGGAAAATCTAGTTCCGATGGGCGTTCGGATAGATTAGTTTGGCCTAGGAAAAACTAGTTTATCCGATGGGCGTTCGGATAGATTAGTTTGGCCTAGGAAAAACTAGTTTATCCGATGGGCGTTAGGATAGACTAGTTTGGCCTAGGAAAAACTAGTTTATCCGATGGGCGTTAGGATAGACTAGTTTGGCCTAGGATAATTTAGTTTGGCCTAAAATCGGGTTTGGCCTGTAACATATATATATATATATTTATGTAAGTGTGCTGTATAATTTTAAGTATCGTATTTATCATAAGTTAATTAGTTTTGGCGAAAGAAATAAAAAATAAAATTATAGTAAAAACTGAATTTATTTTACATTTTTATGTGCCAAAAAGTAAAAAAGAAAAGAAAAACTTCTTACTTTATTGTATTTCCCATCCTTAGTTTTATTGAATACACCATACGGAACAACTCCCCAAAAATTTCGAGTCAATTGAACAATATACATAAAAGTTTTATCACTTTGAACATCCCCATTCGTCGAAAAAACACAAACTTAGAAAAATCCCTTTTAAGTTAAGTGGATTGGGACACTTAAAAGGCCATTGATTTAATAAAATCACTTGAAACTTTAGATTACTCGGAACTTCACTGCAAAGACTCAAAACACAAAATTAAATTTCGGAACACTTCTGTTCTCAAATTCACAACACATTATTGTGTTGTGAATTTCCGACTTGCTGTCAATTTGGTTGGAGGTGGGGGGGGGGGGGTAATTTATACATTTTACCGTTTTTAACACTGAGGAAGCGAGTCCCCAATACTCCCGAAACGTTATATACGTGTGTTCAGAATTTTTAATTATTGTGTGTTTAAACGTTGTATTTTAATGATTGAGTTTCCCACACAAGGTTTTTATTGATTGTACTCTGTAATGTTATTTAAGGGTGCATTCGAAAAAACACTTTTCCACCTTCAACAGCTTGAAATTTTACGATTTAATTTCAGACGCACTTTTAAAAGTAGAAATATGAAACTTGCTGAGGGGATTTTTGAAGAGACGTACAAGGTGCCTTATGATGTCATTTTACGCTCCATTCATTATAATTTGATTCATGAACAATTATCTACTCAGCATGACACTTTTTTTCGTCCCCAAATCTCCCGCTTCGGAAAAATCTGTTCAAAATGCCGTTTTTGATTGCTCTTTTTCCAATATTTTCTGCATTTATCAAAGAATCGGCAGTTACGGCACCTTGTGTACTTTCTAAATAAGAGAATCTGCGAGTTTGATGAGTTTGAGAGCAAAAGTGGATTCAAAAATAAATCGGAAAATAAGCAGTTTGAATCGAAATACACCCTTAAGAAGTCCTACAAAATTTAAAGCGAATTTTCAAAGAGAAAGAAGAAAACAAAACATACAAGCAAAACTTAGACAGGCGTTAAAATAATAAAAAAATATCTTATTTAAGGCGAAGATGGACCTTCAAATCGACGAAAATCATCCAAAATTTCGAAAAATACTTTTTTATTTCCCAACTCATGAAGCGCTTATTATGAGTTTATTATAAGTATATTATAAGTGTATTATAATCAGGGGTGCAAAAATCTAGGCGCCAGCAGGCAGTTTCTCACCACAAAATTTATTTCGTTTTTCTTCATCTAATATTTCGTGTAAAATTCCTGCTAGAATGCTATTAAATTTTGAGCGAAAAAAAACTTTAAAATTTTAGTGGTGAGAGACTACCTTCTGGCACCTAAATTTTTGCACCCCTGATTATAAGTAATATTCATTTATTATATGGTATTTAATGTTCTTTATTATTGAAATACTGATATTTTTAACTTAACAGTGGATTTTCTCGAAATAAAAAATTCGGGATAATTTCAATTTTCAAAATGTTCCATGCGCATCCCTAATTTTTTGAGTTCTTCAAAATTTGTTAGTTATTACCTCATAGTACATAGAAAAAATGTTAGTTAAAATAATTGTACTTCGGACCACATAAGCGGTAAATTCTTCATCAAAAGTATGATTTACAGTGTTTTTTCACTATAAAAATTGGTATTTCGATTTATTATTATTATTATTAATTTTTATTTTCTATTTATGTTTAGGATTTCAACTAAGTTTTACTCTTAGGTCTGAAAGGTATCTCATAAATGAAAATTATTATTTTATATGCAAAAGAAATGCGCATGGAGCATTTTTAATTAATTATTTCAAAAATTAATAATTAATAATTACCAAAGTAATTAATATTTTTCCTTGCAATTTTAGCTTTTCGCAAATAACTACAATTTTAATCACATGTTTTATTTTCAAGCAAATCGTTTCAAAAGAAATTTTTTTGAGAGTCCACCTTCGCCTTAAAGAGGAAAATGTACAGGAGGAATTTTGTAGGAATCCATTAAAATAATATGATAAAATAAGTATACGACTTAAAAAAATCTGTTAACAAAATTTTTTCCAGGAAATTGTGATTCCTAGAACCTTTTGTGTACCGGAAAGAACAAAAATTCTTGTAACAGATACACGTTTGCACTGCAAATCAAAAAAAATCTGTAAGGTTACGTAGAAATTTTTAGAAAATTGGGATTGTTAACAATTTACGTAAACAGATTGCCAACAGACTGTTGGGATGCCAACAGATTTACGTAATTTTACAAAAATCTATTTAGTTGATTACATCTTTTTTGTACAGTGTACACATAAAATTTTAGGAAGCATACAGATTAGCATAACATCTGTAGAATTTGTGATTTTATTTTATCTTATTTTATTAATTTTTATTTATTTATTTTTTTTACAGTGTGTTGCGTACTGAGAAAAAAATCTGTAATTTTACTAAAATTATTCTGGGAAACTGGGATTTTAGAACTTTTTATGTACCGGCAACAACAAAAACTCAGGTAACAGATGCACGTTTGCATTGTAAATCCAAAAACCTGTAAGGTTATTAAGAATCTACTTATACTAAAATGCGACTGGAGGTAAGTGTAGGAACGGTTCCGGGACGAACCATTCTGATCTGGGAATCGACCGTAACTAAGCGCCACGTTAGGCTTAGTTGAAAACAGATGCTAAAATGATACTTTTAAAATTTCTTCCGCTTGAAATAATGTTTGTTCAGCATATTTTCATATAAAACATGCATATGATGCCCAATTATAATACATGAAGATAACAGTGGAAGTGTAAACTGATAAGTTTTTTATCATCTAAGAGTACGGCACAGCCTATGAAGTACGATTGTATTTTAACAATTCAAGGCGCCGTCTCACCTTCGTCATAATATTTTAGTGCTGCCATCTATGAACTATTTTAGAAGCATTTTTTCCAGACGATACTGGGAAACAAAGGACTCGCAAACCTGTTTTTAAACCATTGTGCTACTCAGTGGTTGCGGATTTGAATTTAAATTTAGTTTTATTATTTTTTTATGATAATAGCCTTTATCCGCTTAATTTTTTTAATTTTGTTTTCTATTATAAGTAAAATACCCTAATAGCATGCATGGTCACTGTGAGTCACTTTGGTCACATCACACCTGTGACCAAAATGCCACCATTCAGTGACTGAGGTGTGACTTTCTTAAAAATCTTTAGAAAATTATAAATATCCTTTAAAACATGTTATTTACTTTAAAAAACATGTTTCTGGCAATTTAAATATCGTCGCTTTTGTCAGAGTTTCGTCACAATGTTAATGTCAAATTAGTCACAAATGACACATTTTTCACAAATTTGTCACATTGCGACCACTTTGTGAAACATCACAAAAGAGCTCTAAAACGGCCATAACGACTTCATATTTTAGTCACTGTGACTTCACATCGACGTCACGTGACGTCACATGGACAATCGATGGTCACAAAGCCACAATGTAACTTCACAACGACGTCGCAGTGACGTCACCATGCTTTACGGGTAAGCTTTTTTTCCTTTTAAGTCGTAATGGATATATAGGATATTATCATGACTGCATTAATATAACTGAAAATTATTTTTTCACATGCTCTTAAGTCAAAATTTGATCTGCTTTGATGTCATTAATATATTTAGTGCATGATATTATACATTCCTTACATTTAAATGACATAAAATATGATTGATATAAAATATAAATTTCGTTTACAATGCAAACAAATTTCGAATGGATATAATCTAAGCTTTTAAAAACTGGTACATTTAATTTAAAATTTTACAAAAGAAATAATGTATTTTTTTTCATAATTTACGGGTTGAATTTTTAAAGTTGCTTAGCTGAAATTTTTATAAATAGATTTTGATTTAAATCAATGCCTCCTGCTTCTGCTATTTTCTATAAGAAACTGCGATTTTTTAAAAAAAAGTTGTTTTGTTTATATTAACTGCGTATAGATGGCGCCAAATCCAAATTTAAAAACAAAACACAAAGCTTCGTAATCGATGACTAAAAGCATTGAACTAAGAATCTATCATATACCCATGACTCAAACCGCTGCCGAATCACACTTTTAATAAAAATAATGTATTTTAAAATTTAAAAAACTTCATTATTTAATTTTAATGTTTTGTGAAATCTTCAGAAATTGAGTTTTATTTTACTAATTATTATTATTATTATTGCAATAAATACTGCTCTTTGTTTTGAAAATAAAATTTGTTCAAAAACTAAATATATATATATATATATATATAAATCTTCATCATTTGTATTTGTAGAAATTTATTGCTATTTTTAAAATGTGCTTTTCTACAATACAAACTTTTCAATAATAAAATCTTCACTCTGTTTATTTGTATGAAGTATTATGAAAATGAAATGCAAGTGAAAATTCCGTCATTTTTGACGGGGTTACATGCTAATATTTTAAGAAACTGTATCGCCTTGTTTTTAAAGCAATTGCAACTTGGGGTACTTACGTATTAATGCCACCGCAGCAGAACTTGTACCAATAAAGAGCAATCTTGTTGTTCGCACGTGCAGATGGATTCAAAAAATCAGCAAAAAAATGCACTAAAAAAAACTAAAACATAGCACCAAAAATCAGCAAAATACAAGGCAAAAAATAATCCAAAAGATAACTGCGGTGGCGTTAATACGTAAGTACCCAACTTGGATTGAAGATAAAACTTTAGTAATATTATTGCCTTTTTAGTAGATTCTTTTGCATCGTTATCTGTAAAGTGTACAGAAAAAAACAATAAAAATACGAAAAAAAATCATGCAATAGAAATACGTTTGCGTTGTAAATAAAAAAAATCTGTAAGGTTACTAAAAAATTTTTAGGAAATTTGAATGCCGAATAAACATAGTTTTAGTAAGCATACAGATTTCTGTAATTTTATATCTATAAAATATATATTTTTAAAACAGTGTATAGATAATAATTATAATGATAATAATAAAATATTTCAGAAGAATAATAAGCAGTTATTATATTTGGACGAAACTTATAAATAAATCCTTACTAATATTATAAATCGGAAAGTGAGTTTGTTTGTTTGTTTGTTCCGCTTTCACGCCGTAACTACTGAACCGATTGCTTTGAAATTTTGCAGACGTAAAGTTAGAAGTCCGGATTAAATAATAGGGTACTTTTTATCCCGGAAAAAATTGATATTCCCGAGGGAAAACAAAAATATAGTTTGCTTGATGGATGGATTGGAGATGGCGCTGTGTGTCGTTTAAAACAAGATAAAATATTGCAAACGAATATAAACATGCAAATTTAGAAGCTAAATGAAACGATAATGAATCCCCGAAAATGAGGAATTCCCGAGGGATGACGTACAATTTGTTTTATCGTCTAAACGGTTTTTTTACATCTACTTTAGGGATGGGCATTATTTATCGTATTAGGATAAATAACAGTGTTACTACGCTAGAACCTAATATTGCATTAATATGTTACTGAAAAGTCCCTGTTAAATAAATAACACATGGTTCAATGACAGCATCTTCCTTCACTTGTTTTAATCAAGATTTCATTTTTTGTACCTCTAAAATAATAATAATATTCATTAAAAACGTCCTTAACCGTTTCTTTTGAGACGTTTGCCGAACAATGTTGAATGTCCGGGCTGGGTGCCCGGACAGCGCCCCCCCCCCCTCCCTGCTTGCGCAGACCCATTCACAATAATTTAAAAAAATTGCGTCCCCCCCCCTTATTAAAACACCCTTATTAAAAAAATCTCACAATTATACACTCTAAGATAAAAAACTGTCTAAAACGGAATTTAAAACTGTTTTATAGGCTTCCGTTTTAGAAGGTTTTACTATATAAAATAAGATATTGTTTGTATCCAGCAAGTTCAGGTTAAAAATTCTGGGCACCCACCCGTTCAAAAAGCTGGTTACGCCTATGCAACCACAGAAGAAATAATTCCTTAATATTCGCTAATTCAATAACTGTTAGATTTTTCACCAGTTTTTCAATTCAGTTCAGTTATGTAGTTCTTTTCTGTTAAATTTTCCACCCGTTTTTGAAAAAATGTAGTTTTTTACATTACAAAAGAACATTTTATCGCTTCGTAACTGTTGTTTATTTTCAAACGTTTTGTCTGAGGATAATTTTGTTATCGTTAACGACTTTTGATTTAAAGTTTCGTTTCCTGTCCCCTTTCGCGGTTGTTGAAGAAAGAGGATAAATAAAAAATGATTTCGTCTCTTTTTTATTTAATATCAGAAAGACTGAATTTGAGATTTGTGGATTTGATTTCTAAAGGGTTTTCTGGGGGGGGGGGGGTTCACCCCCCAAACATACACCTTCAAATTTCGCTTATTTAGTTCTCTACCATTTTTAACATGACACCCCCCCCCCTTTCGGTGACTCACCTAATTTTGCTCATTTCTTCACTTCATTTCAATCTTTAAAAGGCTATAACTTTGCTTCTATTGGAGCTAAAGCGGAGAAAAAAATTCTAGCTTAGCTAACTTTTACTTGCCATTCTTTTTGCTATTTCAATTTTCCGGTTTTTCCCTATAGGACCATTTTTTGGGAGGGGGGGGGCGTTTCTCATTTTTTGATGTAATATGTCTATCGAAAGCTTATGCTTCATACATTACAAATCTAGCATAAAAATTTTCTCCCGTTATTCTGGGTCACGTTACTGACCCATAATGGGTTGAAATTTAAATTTCTCAAACTTCTTCGAGGTTTTTTGCCAAATCGGTATCAGAAAAAAATTGTGCCAACGTGATGTGTGTATGACATCTGCGCCATATAAATATTATTCAGTCTTTTTTTATTGCAATTTTTTATGTAAAACAATATGCATTATTTTTCATGCACAATTGCGCATTAAATGAAAATTGTAATGCAATTTTTGTAGTAGTACTTTATAATAATGAATAAAAAAAAACCACATTATTTAAAAGTATTTCCTGCACAATAAAATGTTTCCTGACGATTACAAAAAAATATGTCCTGACAATTCAAAAAAATAAAAACGTAATTGTCCAAGTTTTCACTTCTGTCGGCACTCAAAAATGTCACTTTTTTTTAGGGGGGGGGGGGTTGAAAATTTTGTGGAAATAAGTCTTATTTTTTATTTATGTATGGATCCATATAAAACAGTATGAGCTAGTGAACTTTGGAACCATTTTAATACAACTCATATTCCAAATATTAAAATAATTGAGAAAAATTATTAAAAAATTGTTTTCAATTTAATCATTTTTACACTAAGTAAATGCAATTAAATTTCTTATAAATTGAATCTGGAATGTTTAGATAAGATTTTAATATTTACAAAATATAAAATACAGTACAATATATTAGGTTTACAGCTTTCTGAAAGACATAAAAATAGTAAGATAAAATTTAGATGAGTTCAAAGTATTAGAATATTTTATTTTGCGCAACAATATTATCTTATTAATATGAAGTAAATGGTAGTTAATATTTTGTAGCACCCTCTTTTGCTTTCATAATAGCGTACAATCGATCTTTCATACTATACATATCTGCTATTAAGGAACTAGTAAAAAAAACTGAGTCTGGAAAAAATTTCATTCTCTACCATTTGTCCTATCTCATAAGTTTCTTTGTCCTATCAGTTAATATTTGTTTTATGTTTTGCAGCTGCTCTAGTAGTGGCTGCACGCATTGACTTGCTGTACGAAAATTCAGTAATGCATTTCATCTCAGATTTTAAAACATGAACAGTGCTGATTGAGAGAACGCGGTATACGGAAAATGGATTTTTGAAAAATTCGTTTTCCTCTGTATGTTAAAGAAAGTTTTCTTAATATGTTTTCTTGTACTTTCTAATTTTTCTGTTTTTCGTATTTCCTATTGGATACATTATTTTATATTCAAAAATATATGTGCTTATAGATATTTTCTTAAATGTTGTTGCCCCACCAGTGGCTGAGAGATTCTGCCCTCAAAACTGGTAGACGGCAGGCGCTGGATTAGAACAAAACCCAATCGCGGTCGTCAGCCCAATCATTCGGAGTTTTCCGTGGTTTTCTTCGAACTTTGGATTTCCTTGCGTAAATACGGGTTGGGTTCCCTTAGAAAGACCCCCCCTCCCTCCACGGAGGGCACCCACTTGGGGGCCCATATCCCATGTGTTGTCCGTTTGGGAGCATATTTAGCAATTGTTTATAAGTTGTTTATTGTATCCTGTTACAAAAATAACAGGATGTTGGAACCTGTTACCAGCGCTACTGTAGAATGATGTAACCTGTTAACCAAAAATAACCATACTTCCCATCTCTAATCTACTTATATATTGCAAACGAATATGAACATATAAATGTAGAAGCTAAATTATACGATAATGAATCCTCGAAAATGAGGAATTCCCGACAGATGACGTACTATTTGTTTTATCGTCTAAAATGTTTTTTTTTTACATCTACTTATCCTGAAATAACTATAAGTCAACGAATTACTAATTGGTATAAGTATTAGTTACGTTATTTAGTTCTTGAGGTATGCGATAGATGGCGCTGGGTGTTTTTAAAACGTGGTAACGATGTGCAGTAGTTGTATAATAGTTAGGTTAGGTTAGTTTAGTGCTTTTTTTCTAGGTAGATATCTAAAGTAGTTATTGTTTTTTCGATAGGTAATTACGTCGCTTTGTTCGTCGTTTAGATTGTTATAGTTTAGTTTGGGATTTTAGTTTAGTTTAGGTTTATAGTTTACTCATATTTTCACAATGCCTCGCAAACGTAAATCTAATTTGTCGAGCACCTCATCTAAAGCTCGGGCAATGAAAATTGCCCGATCACAAGAATCGTCTCTCCATGCTGAATTAAGAAGGCGCGAACAAGCAGAGCGTCAGGCTGCTTCGAGAGCTGCTGAGCTACCATCTCAGCGCCAGCAAAGACTTGAGGAGCAAGCCGCTCGCCAAGCTTCTTTGAGGGCTTCTGAGAATGATATTTGTACTCAAGTCCGTTTATCGCAACAGGCTCAACGTCAGCATGGTCAGCTCTATGTAGCGTGTTCCCGGGTTTCCAGTGCCCAAAATCTGCATGTTTTTGCTCCACAAGGGAAAACATATAATATAGTGTACCATTCAGTTTTGGTTTAACAACTAATCGTATCCAGCGTTACATCGCGCTTCTTACATTTTTCCGTGGAAATGAGAAGTTTTCTTATAGTTGTGCTTTATACCGCAATATAACCGAATTCCACGCGGGCGAAGCCGCGGGCGGAAAGCTAGTAAATAAATAAATATAAATAAAAAAATAAATAAATAAATAAAATAAAGTAACTTTAATTAGAATATGAAGCACAGTCTACTAAATATTTATATTCTATTTATATTCATAACACGAAAACGTCTTCAAATTTATGTATTTTTTATTAAGTTCACGCAGTGTTTGTCTAGACAGATTCATTAACTATTTAAAATTATTTTATTACTGATACTTTTAGGACATTTTTACATCGATGAGTATTTTGAATTATGTTCTTTTATACTAGTTTTGCACAGATATATATACATAATAATCATAATATTTCGTGATGATCCTTGCGTAACAAATTCATTGAAGATCGAAATTATAAAATACTATAATAAACTATAAATGATTCACATGACTTAAATGTTCTTCAAAAAGCAATATTATCTTATTTATTGCATATTTTTGAGACTTTTTATTATGGCGTTTGTTAATTTATAAAACTTTTTTGTTTAAGTGCATTAATGAAATTATAAACTGTTCCGTGGACAAATTTGTTTTGAAATGTGATTGAGAGTTCTTAAAATGTATTGTGTTTATTGAAACAAGTTGGATACAGGCTGGCATATCTATAACTTTATAAATTGGAGTGAGCTAAAAGAGATACAGAGTGAGAAAGATAAATTTCAATTGCTAAATTCTCTCCCCCTCCCCTTTAAAGGAAAAAAAAAAAAAAAACAAACACAGAAACGGAAACAGACATTGAACATTTGACTGGAAATCAGTCTTCTTTTTCTTGTTATTTATATTTAAGGATGTATTTCGAAAAAACGCTTTTCCACCTTCAACAGCTCGAAATTTTCTGATACAATTTCAGACACATTTTTAAATGTAGAAACACGAAACTTGCTGAGGGTATTTTTGAAGAGACGTACAAGGTGCCGTGTCATGTCATTTTACGCTCCATTCATCAGAATTCGATTTATAAACAATTATCTTCTCAGTAGGACCCTTTTTTTCGTTCCCAGATCTCCCGCTTCGGAAAAATCAGTTCAAAATGCCGTTTTTGATTGTTCTTTTTGCAATATTGTCTGCATTTATGAAAGAAACGACAATTACGGCACCTTGTGCACTCTCTATATAAGACAATTTGCCAGTTTGATGAATATGAGAGCAAAAATGAATTTAAAAATAAATCGGAAAATAAGCAGTTTGAATCGAAATACACCCTTAACCCTTTGAATTCCGCTATCGCCGCTGCTGTAACATTATCTTTCCTTTCCATCCGAAATTTATTTTTGGCACCAGTATAATAAATGAAAATAAAATTTGCCTTATTTAATCAGAGCCTTTTTGAATTGTGTACATGATGGAAATTTCTTTTTAAAAAGTAGTGCCAACTGAATAAAATTTGTGTTAGAAATTCTGGAGTCCAAAGGGTTCAAATTAAGCTTAAAATGTCGTTTCATATTGAAATTGTAGCAGTTCTGTATTCTGTGAAATTCTGTAAAAATTTCAATAAGAATATTTAATTTTGACGTCATATTTGGGCTTTTTCGGTAAATTTTATCTTAGAATACTAAGCGGGAAATCATTCGGTCGAGTAGTTTATAAAAAACATAAAGTTTGGAAGCCCTAACATTAATTTAAGGGTGTATTTCGATTCAAACTGCTTATTTTCCGATTTATTTTTGAATTCATTTTTGCTCTCAAATACACCAAACTTTCAAAATCTCTTATTTGGAAAATGCACAAGGTTCTTTGATAAATGCAGAAAATATTGCAAAAAAAAAAAAAAAAAAAAAAGCAATCAAAAACGGCATTTCGAACGATTTTTCCCAAGCGGGAGATCTGGGAACGAAAAAACGGGTCATACTGATAAGGTAATTGTTTATAACTCAAATTCTAATGAATGGAGCGTAAAAAGACATCACACGGCACCTCATACGTCCCTTCAAGAATCCCCTCAGCAAGTTTCATGTTTCTACTTTTAAAAATGTGCCTGAAATTGCATCGGAAAATTTCGAGTTGTGGAAGGTGGAAATTCGTGTTAAAAAAATCGGTAGTTTATAAGTAATATATTTTTGAAAATTTACTTTGAAAAAATATGTTTTTTGAAATAATTTTTCAATAATAATAATAAAATGGAAGAAAATAAATAATAAATAATAAATAAGTAAATAAATAAACAAAAAAATATATGAATTGTATCCAATGTTTTTTTCATCAAAAACCGCTTAAATTCTAATATTGAATATTTATATTATATTTTTTTAGAATGGTTCAATAATTGCTATCCCTAATGTATATAAAATATCTGTACTACAATGGGTTGATGTGGAATATCGAAGTCTAATATTTTAGATGCCTATATGTTCAAATTTGAACCATAGCTGCTATATTAACATATTAAGGGTGTATTTCGATTCAAACTGTTTATTTTCCGATTTATTTTTGAATTCATTTTTGCTCTCAAATACACCAAACTTTCAAAATCTCTTATTTGGAAAGTGCACAAGGTGCCGTAATTGTCGATTCTTTGGTAAATGCAGAAAATATTGAAAAAAAAAAAAAAAAAAAAAAAGCAATCAAAAACGGCATTTTGAACGATTTTTCCCAAGCGGGAGATCTGGGAACGAAAAAAAGGGGTCATACGGATAAGGCAATTGTTTATAACTCAAATTCTAATGAATTGACCGTAAAAAGACATCACACGGCACCTCATACGTCCCTTCTAGAATCCCCTCAGCAAGTTTCATGTTTCTACTTTTAAAAATGTGCCTGAAATTGTATCGGAAAATTTCGAATTGTTGAAGGTGGAAAAGCGTTTTTTCAAATACACTCTTAATGGAGAGAGGCATGAAGTTTTAAAAATTCTTTTTTAAAGGGTTTTTAAAGGGGGGGGGGGTGAGAGGAAAAAAAGCTGATGCTGAAGCTAGAGGGGGGGGGGGTTGATACAATTCTAATTATGCGAAATTCATCTAAGTAAAAAATGTTGTATGTATACATAATTTATCTTTTGTAATGATTGATTTTTGTAAATGATCATCTGTTATTGTAAAACATTCTGAAAAAGTATTCGAAACACTTCTGCAATTTCTAAGTAAAATATTTAGATTATTGTTGTGTCTGTAGCTTGTAATGAGTCCGTGAAAAGCGTCTTGAAAATTTGGTCGTATATGCGCATATTGCTTTATAATTTTCACTCACGTCTCGAGTCAGTCATGACCCGTAAAGCATGGTGACGTCACTACAACGTCGTTGTGAAGTCACATTGTGACTTTGTGACCATCGATTGTCGATGTGACGTCACGTGACGTCGATGTGAAGTCACAGTGACTAAAATGTGAAGTCGTTATGGCCGTTTTAGAGCTCTTTTGTGACGTTTCACAAAGTGGCCACAATGTGACAAATTTGTGAAGAATGTGTCATTTGTGACTAATTTGACATTAACATTGTGACGATACTTAAATTGCCAGAAACATGTTTTTTAAAGTAAATAACATGTTTGGAAGGATATTCATAAATTTCTAAAGATTTTTAAGAAAGTCACATCTCAGTCACAATGTGACGTCACTGAGTGGTGGCATTTTGGTCACAGACGTGATGTGACCAAAGTGACTCACAGTGACGTCACTGTGACCATGCATGCTATTAGGGGACTGAGAATTATAAACAGCGAAGTTCATAGCTATAAATAAAGGGTGTCTCATTTGAGACAATACAGATCAAATCAACAGGTTGGTAATGTTGGAAATTCTTAGAGGAGTAATCGAGATTTTTGGAATAAAAATAGCTTTGGTCAAGACGAATTTTCGGCAGTATTTTCGATGAAAGCGAATTTTCAGAAAAACTCTAATTTTGAATAGAAAACAAAAATAAAATCGCATTTTTGGTCGATCTTTAGTTAATATCAAGAAAATTCTGTTTATTTTCTACTTGTATTCTCAGTGAGAGAAACAGGGCCCGATTATCCCCTTAAGACCCAACCCGCACGATCGTGCGTTTAGACATTTTTTTAAATTGTTGCTTCTCAGTTGTATGTAATAAAAACTCAAATCGAAGGGTCATTCAGGTTTGCAGAAAGAGTGAAATATCATTTTTTATGAACAGATAGTGGATGTAGTACATGTTTTGCTTTCAATCAGCATGACTAGCTTTGTTTATAATTTCATCGGGTCTTAAAGGGTTATGGCTAATTGGGGACCTGGGCAAAGATAAATTCAGGAGCACCCATTCGAACTGTTGCAACATTATCCAAAAAAGGTAGAACCCGTGGAATTTCGATGAAAGAAAGTATTTAAGAAGGAACTGTTTCATAAAAAAAAAAAAAATAAACCTGCAAAATTAGTTATAATAAAAAATGTACTTTATATTGATAAATTATATTGATAACTCTTCAAAAAAAAAAAAAAAAAAAAAAAAAAATATTTAACTTAAAGTTAACAAAATACTGTTTTTATAAAACTCAGTTTAGAAATCATTAAATTAAACTTTAATCGTATATGTAGTCAATAAAATATAATGAAGATCAGTTATTATGGTACGGTTATCCGTTTTTATGCTTGGTATTCCAAAATGAAAAAGAGAAAAATTTATTCCACTTTGACTCAGTCATAGAATTTTTCTCCCGTGAAATCTAAACCCGGCATCAGTTTCACCATTTCAAAATTTATATATGTATCTCTCATATTCGTATTCACGTTAAAAGAAAAAAAAAAGGTACTTTAGTTTGATCCATTTTAAAATCATAAAGGAGAAAATAAGTCACACAACTATTCTTTAAAGTATATTTTTGTAAAGAGAAACTGTTGTATCGTGCGTAAAGTAAGTTTGTAATAAATTATAATTCCCCCATTTAATTGATAAATAAAAACGAAATAAAACCAGAATTTTTTGGGTTTCATAACAGACGATATTTTAGACATGTATAAAATTTTTTCACTTTTATGCGAAAATAGCAACAAAAAGATGCAGGCTTTTTTCTTTTTCTTTTAATAGAAATGGAATATTTCTGTTGCTACAATTACAAAAATGGCATTAAAAATTACAATAATAATAATAACATCTCAAAAATAAATTAAGATACAGTTTAAAAAAAATTGCATTTAAAATTACAATTTTTTCCCTGTACGATGGTGCAAAAATTGAAAATGTGCGATATTTAGAAGTTTAAAAATTTGCAGTAGCAAAAACTGCAAGACCGAAATTTCATTTCAAATTTCAAAGTGTTGCCATTCGCAAAATGATGTATACGTTATGCACAGATACGTTTCGTCTTTATAATATAGATAGATAGATAGAACTGATGGTGAGTCATACGTACAATGCAGAAACAATATTTTTTGCATCTTGGATTTTAAATAGAAGAAAATTCTTAGCTCCGTTAATTTTAAATTAAGTACCTTAATTTATAATAAATATAGTTAAAAAAAAACTAAAAAACACGCTTTTTAAATATATCAAACTAAAAAGTGAAAAATAATTCGTACTATAAGCTGAAAACGAAAATAGATGAAAAATACTATATTACTATAAAATCATTGTTATTATAGAAATCAATTAATAAGCAATAAATAAAATAAGAACTGATAGATGGAGCATGGTAGATGGAGCACCCCACGCTTTTTTTCCACGATAATTTTATTTATTGCTTATTAATTGATTTCTATAATAACAATGATTTTATTGTAATATAGTATTTTTCATCTATTTTCGTTTTCAGCTTATAGTACGAATTATTTTTCACTTTTTAGTTTGATATACTTAAAAAGCGTGTTTTTTAGTTTTTTTAAACTATATTTATTTTTCACTTTTTAGTTTGATTACTTTAAAAGCGTGGTGTTTAGTTTTTTAAAACTATATTTATATTTAATACAAAAACCAAATTAATCGGTTGGATAGTTTTAGAGTAATTGGTGAACATACATAGAAAAAAAAATACATATGCGTCGAATTGATAACTTCCTCTTCCTTTTCTGAAGCCGGTTAAAAATAAAAATTGTAATACGGAAATTTCCTTTTAAATTTTACATAGATGTAAAAAATGTCAGGAGTGGGGTTCGAATCCACAATCTCTTTCGAAAAACAGAGCTTCAATCCGGCGCCTTAGACCGCTCGGCCATGCTGTCTACACTCCATTCAATGAACGTATTCAACACTTTTAATTAGCGAAAAATCACTAATTTTATTAGTTTTTGCCTAATTACTAAAAAAGTACTGAACCAATTTCGATGAAACTGAAGTGGTACCAATTCGAGAGCATCGTCTTTCATTTAATACCAAAACCAAGTTAGTCGGTTGCATGGTTTCGGAGTAATTGGTGAACATATATAAAAATAGGAGAGTTACAAACTCAGAAACTCACAAACATACAGGTGAAGTTAATATAATAAAAGCGTGGTAAAAATACCTTTTTTTTCTTAGTATAGAACAAGACTCTTTTATAAAACTTAAGCAATTTGTTATACTACTTTAAGATGAATTCAATAACTTCGACTTGTAGAAGAGTCTTAAATATTCTAACATTTAAATGAGAATTAACCAACTTTCTTTTGCATCTTTTAAAGTTGTACTACACATATTATTTTCAAACACTAAAATTTAGATGTCATTAAAATTCATTGATAATATACAATCTATTAAAATCAAAATAACATTATATCTTATTTAATAGTGGTTGAGATTAGTTTTGCGAAAGCATTGAGCTCTGTGAGCTCAAAATGAAATTTGTTTTTCAGAAAGTTAAGTCAAACCTCTTAAAAATTAAATTTGTTTTTGAAAATTTTCAGAGTTGGAATGGAGAAATAAATGAATATTTTGTAAATTAATGTTTGGAATTAGGGGCTGCTTGAAGTCCAGGGCTCAGTGGAACCAACTTATATAAGCCCATGGGGAGCAAGCCCTTCCAATAATTTGATCTCTTCCCTCTACCCAGTTTCAACTGAAATATTGATTTTTTTCACTATTTATTGATTTATTTATAAAAAGTATTTTATTTATTTATTTTATCACTGATTTGGTTTTATTGAATTTCTCCAATAATTTGAAAAATTGTAAGGACATCAATTAAACTTATATGAGTGCTGAAAATCCCATCAGCGATGTATAATAAGATTTTTCTTAAAAACGGATTTCCTTCATATTTTCCCCTCTGTTTTAATTTTTTGTAGTAGTTAATCATACAGGTGACTAATTTTTTAGTTTTTTGCACTTTAAATAGTTAGCAAATTTTATGTTATTTATAGCAAAACTTTAATGTATTTGTAAGGAAGAACTTATATGAATATATTTCATTAAAATTATTAAATTATAGTTTGTTGTATGGCTAGAAAAACATAATTTAACTTCAAATTATCATCTTTTGTAACTCGCTCCTCCCCATCTCTGTCTCTATGGATAGAAATTGTGTTATTTTACTCAACATTTTTTGAGTCCACCCAATATTTTTCAAAAGTTGGCGCTACTGTCAGGGCTCATGGGCAAAGTCCCGATTAAAAGTCCTATGGGATAAAAAGGGCCTAGAGAGAACCAGGCCCCGATTATGAGTGATTGGGGCCGTGGGCAAAGATAAATTAAGGGGCCCCTTTCGAATCTCTGCAACGTTATTCATATAATTACGTACATATATCTATATGTATAAATATATTTTTGGACCTTGAATATAAACAGAAGAAAATTCTTAGCTCCGTCTATTCTAAATTAAATAATAAAATACCTTAATTAATAAAAGTATACCTATTCTTTTTCGCTTACTATGGAAGAAAACTCTTTTATATAACTTTATCAATTTGTTATATTATTTTAAGATGAATTTAATAGCTTCAACATATGGAAGAGTTGGAATTGGAAAAAGAAAGTAATTATTTTATAATTTAAATTATGGATTTGGGGACCCCTTAAGGTTCGGGCCACATAGGCATAGTCCCGATTTGCCGATGCTGTAATAAAGGCCTGGAGAGAACACAACTCTATTCTCAGAGAGCGATGTCAAATTTCATACATTTCATTTTAGCTGGGTCATCCTTTCAAGAAAATACAAGCCGCGCCCCCACATCGCGCCTCCTTGTATTTATTTTTCTTTTACCCTATACAAAAAATACTCAGAAAAACCACAGAATGAAAATATCTACTTCTGCGAATATGTTACTCGCCATTTTCTCTAAACGAAAAGATACATTACGCTAATTGGTTCTACAAAAAAACGGCGTTGCTCTGGAGAGGTGTAGATTTGTTTTATTAGATTGTTGAGTCATTTGGTAACCTTGATCATCAGCCAAACGATCTTCGCGTGGCAGACATTGTTGTGATTAAAAAGTGAATCGTTTATGTTTTTCTTTCTTTTAAATGGTGAGGGTTAGACTGCGACATAAGAAAAACGACGTCTAACTGTTGAAGAAATTAGAAAAAGTCGTCAGTTGTCAAATATCAGAGACGACCATGGGAAGTAACTTTAAGTAGGGCACGTTCTACTTTTTTTGTGTGAAAATTTTCGCTTTTCTTTTGTTTTGTATTTTTTGCAGTCCTCAAGTATGTAGATAATTGTCCGAAAGCGGTTTTGCTATATTATAGTTCTTTATAATATTTTTTGCTCATTAAATATTAATATAACGCCGCTCGTTGTACATAATGCAAATGTAAAGTTTTAAACACTTTTTCTTGAAAAATACTTTTTTAACTAAGCGAAAATTTTCTATATAACTATTGAACCGATTTTTTAAATTTTTTATTTGAAAGAATGCTAGTCATTTTTTCTGGAACTTACACTATCGAAAAACATATTTTCGTTAAATAAATAATTTTTAGAGGAAAGAAAAAGTGATTTGTTTTTTGAATGACTGCATTTTATTAAAATCAACTTTTTAAACTACATGTTGGTATAAGATCCAGAAAATTAAATGAAGTTTCATAATATAGTGATCTAATTTGTTTGAGATGCTTGTGACTGCCGAAAAATGGTTGCCCTATCAGAAGTCCATGTCACACACCTGCAGTCGCAAAAAATATAATATTCCCTTTTCTTTGCAGGAAAAATTAAATATATAACTAAAATGTCATAAATATAATTAAAAAAATGCTCGCTGGCTGTTTTCTTAGTAATAAAAAAAATATAAAAGTCATGTAAATTTTAGGCCATAAAGGTAGAACCTCCTTAGAAATTATATGGAATCTTATAAATTTGAGAACGAAATATCGTGTCACACAGCTATTTATTTAAAAAAATTGAACTGCATACATCCTTTGAATGAGGACGGTTGGACTGCTACACACAATAAATGATGTCTAAATAACTGTTGAAAAATTTAGAAGGAGTTCTAAGTTGTCAACTGCCTAAGGTGACAATATGAAATAACTGTTCAATTTGAAATTTAGTTATTTTTCTATGCTATAGAGCAGTGGTTCCCAACATTTTGTTAGGGATGTAGGAAATAGGGGATTTCTAAATTTTGAAGAATTTAGAAGAAGTTTTCAAATGTCAAGAACAACGATGTGATATAAATGTTAATCTTAAAATTAAGATTATTTTTTTCCGTGTTGTAGTGAAGAGAATTTATGTAGAACTTTATGATTTTAAGAATTAAATATTGTGAATAAAGAATTGTTTGTGATGAAAAATTGAACTGTTTAAATGACGATGGCTAAACTGAAACATAAGACAGACAGAAGTCTAAATTTTGTTAAAATTAGAAGTTTCTTGTTATCACATGTCACTTGCTACAACTTACATAACTTTCCTAAATTAAAGTTTTTGTAAAAATTGAGTAGAATTTTATTGTGTCATTTTTCTGGCTTCCATAAATTAACAAATAAAACTGAACATTCATGGAATTTGAGCTAGTATATTGAAAACATGTTTCTTTAAACAAAATTCAGATGTTAGACCTGGGAAAGAACAGAGATGTAAATAATGTTTTAGAATGAAATTATCATTATTCTGGCATACATATGCCAAGAAAAGATATATAATTGCATAAAAATTAAGTTAGTATTCAAGTTCTTCGGAATTTAAAAATTTTACATCGAAAATATTTTATTCTCTAATAAAAAAATAAATTTACTTGTTGAAATTTTGAGTTGTTTTCAATTGATACTTTTAACATCTCAAATAATCAAAATCTGACATTTCGTGATATCCACATTCAAATACACTTTTTATATCTCAATAAATTTTATAAATACGGATAAATGATTATGTGTCAGGCCGCTCATTGAGTATGGATGCTACAGCGGATCTCAAATAATCAAATCTCATACATCTCAAATAATCAAAATCTGACATTTCGTGATATCCACATTCAAATACACTTTTTATATCTCAATAAATTTTATAAATACGGATAAATGATTATGTGTCAGGCCGCACATTGAGTATGGATGCTACAGCGGATCTCAAATAATCAAATCTCATACATCTCAAATAATCAAAATCTGACATTTCGTGATATCCACATTTAAATACACTTTTTATATCTCAATAAATTTTATAAATACGGATAAATGATTATGTGTCAGGCCGCACATTGAGTATGGATGCTACAGCGGATCTCAAATAATCAAATCTCATACATCTCAAATAATCAAAATCTGACATTTCGTGATATCCACATTCAAATACACTTTTTATATCTCAATAAATTTTATAAATACGGATAAATGATTATGTGTCAGGCCGCACATTGAGTATGGATGCTACAGCGGATCTCAAATAATCAAATCTCATACATCTCAAATAATCAAAATCTGACATTTCGTGATATCCACATTTAAATACACTTTTTATATCTCAATAAATTTTATAAATACGGATAAATGATTATGTGTCAGGCCGCACATTGAGTATGGATGCTACAGCGGATCTCAAATAATCAAATCTCATACATCTCAAATAATCAAAATCTGACATTTCGTGATATCCACATTCAAATACACTTTTTATATCTCAATAAATTTTATAAATACGGATAAATGATTATGTGTCAGGCCGCACATTGAGTATGGATGCTACAGCGGATCTCAAATAATCAAATCTCATACATCTCAAATAATCAAAATCTGACATTTCGTGATATCCACATTCAAATACACTTTTTATATCTCAATAAATTTTATAAATACGGATAAATGATTATGTGTCAGGCCGCACATTGAGTATGGATGCTACAGCGGATCTCAAATAATCAAATCTCATACATCTCAAATAATCAAAATCTGACATTTCGTGATATCCACATTTAAATACACTTTTTATGTCTCAATAAATTTTATAAATACGGATAAATGATTATGTGTCAGGCCGCACATTGAGTATGGATGCTACAGCGGATCTCAAATAATCAAATCTCATACATCTCAAATAATCAAAATCTGACATTTCGTGATATCCACATTTAAATACACTTTTTATATCTCAATAAATTTTATAAATACGGATAAATGATTATGTGTCAGGCCGCACATTGAGTATGGATGCTACAGCGGATCTCAAATAATCAAATCTCATACATCTCAAATAATCAAAATCTGACATTTCGTGATATCCACATTCAAATACACTTTTTATATCTCAATAAATTTTATAAATACGGATAAATGATTATGTGTCAGGCCGCACATTGAGTATGGATGCTACAGCGGATCTCAAATAATCAAATCTCATACATCTCAAATAATCAAAATCTGACATTTCGTGATATCCACATTTAAATACACTTTTTATATCTCAATAAATTTTATAAATACGGATAAATGATTATGTGTCAGGCCGCACATTGAGTATGGATGCTACAGCGGATCTCAAATAATCAAATCTCATACATCTCAAATAATCAAAATCTGACATTTCGTGATATCCACATTCAAATACACTTTTTATATCTCAATAAATTTTATAAATACGGATAAATGATTATGTGTCAGGCCGCACATTGAGTATGGATGCTACAGCGGATCTCAAATAATCAAATCTCATACATCTCAAATAATCAAAATCTGACATTTCGTGATATCCACATTCAAATACACTTTTTATATCTCAATAAATTTTATAAATACGGATAAATGATTATGTGTCAGGCCGCACATTGAGTATGGATGCTACAGCGGATCTCAAATAATCAAATCTCATACATCTCAAATAATCAAAATCTGACATTTCGTGATATCCACATTTAAATACACTTTTTATATCTCAATAAATTTTATAAATACGGATAAATGATTATGTGTCAGGCCGCACATTGAGTATGGATGCTACAGCGGATCTCAAATAATCAAATCTCATACATCTCAAATAATCAAAATCTGACATTTCGTGATATCCACATTCAAATACACTTTTTATATCTCAATAAATTTTATAAATACGGATAAATGATTATGTGTCAGGCCGCACATTGAGTATGGATGCTACAGCGGATCTCAAATAATCAAATCTCATACATCTCAAATAATCAAAATCTGACATTTCGTGATATCCACATTTAAATACACTTTTTATATCTCAATAAATTTTATAAATACGGATAAATGATTATGTGTCAGGCCGCACATTGAGTATGGATGCTACAGCGGATCTCAAATAATCAAATCTCATACATCTCAAATAATCAAAATCTGACATTTCGTGATATCCACATTCAAATACACTTTTTATATCTCAATAAATTTTATAAATACGGATAAATGATTATGTGTCAGGCCGCACATTGAGTATGGATGCTACAGCGGATCTCAAATAATCAAATCTCATACATCTCAAATAATCAAAATCTGACATTTCGTGATATCCACATTTAAATACACTTTTTATGTCTCAATAAATTTTATAAATACGGATAAATGATTATGTGTCAGGCCGCACATTGAGTATGGATGCTACAGCGGATCTCAAATAATCAAATCTCATACATCTCAAATAATCAAAATCTGACATTTCGTGATATCCACATTTAAATACACTTTTTATATCTCAATAAATTTTATAAATACGGATAAATGATTATGTGTCAGGCCGCACATTGAGTATGGATGCTACAGCGGATCTCAAATAATCAAATCTCATACATCTCAAATAATCAAAATCTGACATTTCGTGATATCCACATTCAAATACACTTTTTATATCTCAATAAATTTTATAAATACGGATAAATGATTATGTGTCAGGCCGCACATTGAGTATGGATGCTACAGCGGATCTCAAATAATCAAATCTCATACATCTCAAATAATCAAAATCTGACATTTCGTGATATCCACATTTAAATACACTTTTTATATCTCAATAAATTTTATAAATACGGATAAATGATTATGTGTCAGGCCGCACATTGAGTATGGATGCTACAGCGGATCTCAAATAATCAAATCTCATACATCTCAAATAATCAAAATCTGACATTTCGTGATATCCACATTCAAATACACTTTTTATATCTCAATAAATTTTATAAATACGGATAAATGATTATGTGTCAGGCCGCACATTGAGTATGGATGCTACAGCGGATCTCAAATAATCAAATCTCATACATCTCAAATAATCAAAATCTGACATTTCGTGATATCCACATTCAAATACACTTTTTATATCTCAATAAATTTTATAAATACGGATAAATGATTATGTGTCAGGCCGCACATTGAGTATGGATGCTACAGCGGATCTCAAATAATCAAATCTCATACATCTCAAATAATCAAAATCTGACATTTCGTGATATCCACATTTAAATACACTTTTTATATCTCAATAAATTTTATAAATACGGATAAATGATTATGTGTCAGGCCGCACATTGAGTATGGATGCTACAGCGGATCTCAAATAATCAAATCTCATACATCTCAAATAATCAAAATCTGACATTTCGTGATATCCACATTCAAATACACTTTTTATATCTCAATAAATTTTATAAATACGGATAAATGATTATGTGTCAGGCCGCACATTGAGTATGGATGCTACAGCGGATCTCAAATAATCAAATCTCATACATCTCAAATAATCAAAATCTGACATTTCGTGATATCCACATTCAAATACACTTTTTATATCTCAATAAATTTTATAAATACGGATAAATGATTATGTGTCAGGCCGCACATTGAGTATGGATGCTACAGCGGATCTCAAATAATCAAATCTCATACATCTCAAATAATCAAAATCTGACATTTCGTGATATCCACATTTAAATACACTTTTTATGTCTCAATAAATTTTATAAATACGGATAAATGATTATGTGTCAGGCCGCACATTGAGTATGGATGCTACAGCGGATCTCAAATAATCAAATCTCATACATCTCAAATAATCAAAATCTGACATTTCGTGATATCCACATTTAAATACACTTTTTATATCTCAATAAATTTTATAAATACGGATAAATGATTATGTGTCAGGCCGCACATTGAGTATGGATGCTACAGCGGATCTCAAATAATCAAATCTCATACATCTCAAATAATCAAAATCTGACAATTCGTGATATCCACATTCAAATACACTTTTTATATCTCAATAAATTTTATAAATACGGATAAATGATTATGTGTCAGGCCGCACATTGAGTATGGATGCTACAGCGGAATATTATCACATTCAGTGGCACCAACTTATACGGGCCCATGGGGCTCACCCAATAATTTGATATCGCCACTCACCTATCATCAATTGAGCCCACCCAATATTTTTAAAAAGTTGGCGCCACTGATCACATTAGTAAGGTATTATTCTTATTAAAGAAGAATTTAGAGTACTACTAGGTTATCCCGTCGACCAAAAAATTATCTCCAAACTATAGGATTACATGCCAATAATGGATGATCGTGAATGTCACATTCCCTTGACATTAAATGCGATTCACGTGTTTAAAATGTCATTAATTGATTTTTATTTCGACTTTTTATTAATATTTTTAGGAATATTCTACTAATTATTTGTTTTTTCGTTATTTAAAATAAAAATGTCAATATGTATAATTTGGCGAAATTGGTCGACGGGATAACAGAGAAGCACCGAATTTAGTTATAGCAGTAATAACAGTTAGAGCGAACTTTATATTATTTTATTTATTATTTTATTTATTATTATTATTATTATTATTATTATTATTATTATTATTATTATTATTATTATTATTTATAACTCAATCATTGCTTCCTTATACACTGAACATTTAACAACAAATCTCTTAAAACAGTGGTTTCTTTTATAAAACAGGAATCGAACTTTCTCAATATTTATTCTAGAAGATAGTAAAACAATATATATCGATATCTACAAATTTATCTCATTTCCAAACAACCTAAATGACACTTAGTATCTTTGTTTATTCTCCGTCACATCCCCGTATTCCAAAACTTCGATAAAAGAAGAGCTTTTCCTCTGTGTTTACTGGAAGATGCTGAGTGCAATGACCTGCTCTCCATCCGGTTGAGTTCGTTCATAAACGAAGAAATTTGTGACTCTGACGCTCACGTTCGCCAACATTTTATGAATTGAATCAAACGTGGAGTGGAATCATTCCGATTCGGATGGAGAGATGGGAGTGGATGAAAGGGTCAAGAGAACTGAGAGGATGTGGCAGGTACTTGGGAATAAAGAGAAATATTTCTCTTTGATCAGCGAGATTTTTTGAAGCGTGAATTCAAAACGCTGTTTTTTTGTTGCTTCTAAAATTGATTTAATTTTTAAACAAGAAAGAAACGTCAAATATCGCGTTCAGTATCTAGAAATATACAGATTAAATTCCTCAGCTTTCTGATCTTGCATCTATAAAAGATATACTTCTGAAACTTATTGAATCTTTTTTTAATTGCAAAGTTTTAAGTGAAAATGTTGCTAATTACTTTATTGTCCTGAAAACTCTATGCTATTTATAATAAAAAATAATCCCATTAGTAGGAAAACCCTATTTTAAGCAATTACCGCAATATGGATTACGATTATGGAAGATTCCCACAATAAGAGACAAAGTTACTTACTACTTTCAATTTTTGTGCAAACGTCATGTCATTTATAATATAAAAGAACCTCGATCATAGAAAAAACCAGTGTTTTAAAGGTTTGCAGTTCATGCTTTGCGATTATGGAAGATTTCGTATTTGTCAGTGTAATGTTTTTTCTTTAATTAAAAAGAGATTGTCAGTTTTACTTTTTAGAATGAAATTCATTGAATGTAAGTGTCATATAATAAAATGTATGTGAATATTCAAAGATGCAGAGTATAATGACCTGCTCTCCATCCGGTTGAGTTCGCAAACGAAGAAATTTGTGACTCTGCCGCTCACGTTCGCCAGCATTTTATGAATTGAATCAAACGTGGAGTGGAATCATTTCGATTCGGATGGAGAGATGGGAGTGGATGAAAGGGTCAAGAGAATCGAGAGGATGTGGGAGGTACTTGGGAATAAAGAGAAATATTTCTCTTTGATCAGCGAGATTTTTTGAAGCGTGAATTCAAAACGCTGTTTTTTTGTTGCTTCTAAAATTGATTTAATTTTTAAACAAGAAAGAAACGTCAAATATCGCGTTCAGTATCTAGAAATATACAGATTAAATTCCTCAGCTTTCTGATCTTGCATCTATAAAAGATATACTTCTGAAACTTATTGAATCTTTTTTTAATTGCAAAGTTTTAAGTGAAAATGTTGCTAATTACTTTATTGCCCTGAAAACTCTATATTATTTATAATAAAAAAGAATCCCATTAGTAGAAAAACCCTATTTTAAGCAATTACCGCAATATGGATTACGATTATGGAAGATTCCCACAATAAGAGACAAAGTTACTTACTACTTTCAATTTTTGTGCAAACGTCATGTCATTTATAATATAAAAGAACCTCGATCATAGAAAAAACCAGTGTTTTAAAGGTTTGCTGATCATGCTTTGCGATTATGGAAGATTTCGTATTTGTCAGTGTGTCGTATTTGTTCTTTTTAATTAAAGAAAAAATATTAATTTTTTCTTTAATTAAAAAGAGATTGTCAGTTTTACTTTTTAGAATGAAATTCATTGAATGTAAGTGTCATATAATAAAATGTATGTGCATATTCAAAGATGCAGAGTATAATGACCTGCTCTCCATCCGGTTCAGTTCACAAACGAAGAAATTTGTGACTCTGCCGCTCACACGTTCGCCAGTATTTTATGAATTGAATCAAACGTGGAGTGGAATCATTTCGATTCGGATGGAGAGATGGGAGTGGATGAAAGGGTCAAGAGAACCGAGAGGATGTGGGAGGTACTCGGGAATAAAGAGAAATATTTCTCTTTGATCAGCGAGATTTTTTGAAGCGTGAATTTTTTAAACACTGTTTTTTGTTGCCAGTGAAATTGATTTAATTTTTAAACAAGAAAGAAACGTCAGATATCGCGTATAGTATTTATAAATATATGCAGTAAATTACTGAGCTTAATTACCTTAGGTCTATAAAATAAAAATTTTAGAAACTTGTTAAAAATTCTATAAAGTTACAACATTTTAAGTGACAAAGTTTGTTATTATTTTCAATTGCCATAAAAAAATGTCTTATTTTTTATAATGAAAATACTTCGATCATAGAAATCCACTGTTTTAACAATTGTTGTGTTATAGATTACGATTATGGAAGATCCCCCCCCCCCTCCACAAAAAAAAGACAAAGTTGCATGTTATTTTCAATTATCATGAAAACATGATTTCATTTGTTACAAAAAGAACCACAATCATAGAAAACGCTACTGCTTAGATTGCTGTTTATGGAATATGATTATGGAAGATTCCTTGTTAGTGCTTTTGCTTTTAAGTTGTCATATATGTTTATAATTTTCATCAATAATTATTCTATAAGTATGTATGCAAGAAGTGCATACTAGAAGATGCAGATTGCAATGACCTGCTCTCCATCCGGTTCAGTTCATAAACGAAAAAATTTGTGACTCTGACGCTCACGTTCCCCAGCATTTTATGAATTGAATCAAACGTGGAGTGGAATCATTTCGATTCGGATGGAGAGATGGGAGTGGATGAAAGAGTCAAGAGAATCGAGAGGATGTGGGAGGTACATGGGAATAAAGAGAAATATTTCTCTTTGATTAGTGAGATTTTTTAAAATGTTAATTCAAAACTCTGTTTTTTTTCTTCTGTTTTGGTAAAGTTTATTTAATTTTTAAATAAGAAAGAAAAATGCTGATATTACTCTTATAAATAAATGAGGCTTTTTCTATATTTACAGACATACGAATTAAATTCCACAGTTTTCTGACAATAAATCTATAAAAGTCATATTCCTGAAACTTATCAAACATTTTCTTTTAATTCAAAGTTGTGAGTGACAAAATTGTTTATTACTTTCAATTGTCACGAAAACGTCACGTGTCATTTATAATAAAAGAGAGAGAGCGAGAATCCCAATAGTATAAAATTCCAATTTTAAACAATTTTTGCAATATGGATTACGATTATGGAAGATTCCCACGATAAGAGACAAAGTTATTTACTGTTTTCAATTTTTTTGCAAACGTCATGTTATTTATAATGAAAAATAACCTCGATCATGAAAAAAAGTCAATGTTTTAAAGGTTTGCTGTTCATGCATTGCAATTATGGAAGATTTCTATTAATCAGTATATATTCTTTTCTCTTTCTTTTTTTTTAATAAAAGGATGTCATTTTTACTATTTTCAATGAAATTTATTTATGTGATAAAATGTATTTAAATATATAAGATGCATAGTGCAATGCCCTGTTCTCCATCCGGTTGAGTTTATAAATGAAGAAATTTGTGACGTGCCGCTCACGTTCGCCAGCATTTTATGAATTGAATCAAACGCGGAGTGGAATCATTTCGATTCGGATGAAGAGATGGGAGTGGATGAAAGGGTTAAGAGAACTGAGAGGATGTGGGAGGTACTTGGGAATAAAGAGAAATATTTCTCTTTGATCAGCGAGATTTTTTGAAGCGTGAATTTAAAGTGCTGTTTTTTTTTTTTCTGGTAAAGTTCATTTAATTTTTAAATAAGAAAGAAAAAAATCTGATATTACTCTTATAAATAAATGAGGCTCTTTCTATATTTACAAACATACGAATTAAATTCCACAGCTTTCTGACCATAGATCTATAAAAGACATGTTTCTGAAACTTATCAAACATCTTCTTTTAATTGCAAAGTTTTAAGTGACAAAATTATTTATTGCTTTCAATTGTCATGAAAACGTCATGCCATATATAATAAAAAAGAGAGAACCCCAATAGTGTAAAATTCCAATTTTAAACAATTTCTGCAATATGGATTACGATTATGGAAGATTTCCACGATATGAGACAAAGTTACTTACCTCTTTAAATTTTTGTGCAAACGTCATGTCATTTATAATGAAAAAGAACCTCGATCATCGAAAAACCCAATGTTTTAAAGGCATTGCGATTATGGAAGATTTCTTATTAATTACTACAGAGTTTTTCTTTTTTAAAAAGAGGTTATCATGTTTATTACAGTTCTCAGCAAAAGTTTAGACAATGATCGATTACACATCTGTACTGAGAAATATGCAACGAATTGTTTTGATTCAACTGTCACATATTATTTGTGATTTATCCTTTAATCATTAACAATAAATTTTAAATTACACACGTTACATAATATATAATGACAAAAAAGCAAATTTAACATTGTTGCAAAAGTATAGACAATTTATATATATGCAGGGAAAATAACCATAAATTGAAATCGAACTGAAATCACATTGTCTGCAATTAGTAAAAAAAAAAATGTGACTTTTTATCGAAGAAACTAAGTCCTGCATCACTTAAGGTCTGCTTTGTACCAAACACGTTCAACAGCAGCTTGAAGATCATTAACAGAAAAGTCAAAAGAGTATTGTCAATAATTAAGGTAAACCTTACAAGATATGATGCCACAAATACTTTCGATTGTGTTCAGATCAGATATACACGTCGTCCAATTAAAAGCAGTAATATTTTGAGAGTTAAACCAATTTTTTGTTTTGTATGTGACATGAATAAGCGTATTTTCTCGCTCAAATAATATTCTGGGCCAGCTAAAAGTTCATTTAATGGCTGTAAATTGTTCTCCAATGTATGTATATAACCTTGCGCTAATTGGCAACTATCGAGGAACTACAGAGATGCTTGAACATTAAAGTAAAGTGAAGCCCAAATCATTAAAGAGTCATCTCCTTGCTGATGACTAAAGAAAGTCCAAGTCTCTTTACGCAAGTCGTACCAATAGCATGCGCAACGATCTGAACCATCCAAATTGAGCTTTGTTTACCTCACTGAGTATCACAGTACACCACTTAGGTCCATATGATATATGTTTGCGAGTCCACTGTATTCTCATTAATTTGGAGGAAGATTTCAAAGCTAGTTGTTTTAAGATTTCAAAGCTAGTTGTTTTATCATTTTCGTGTAAACTATTTTTTTTAAAAAAATCTTTCTTTTATTCATCTATGAATCGTTTCCGTCGACACATAAAGTCCTGACTAACAACCATCATTTGTGTAGATGCCAGTTTATGGATTCTAATACCAACTCGTTTTCTGGTCACAAGTGGGAATTCTAGATCTATATTTTGCTGTGAAAGAGTCACCCTTAGACAATACTTGATAGACAGATGTTTTTGGACAATTCAAATTAGCTGAAATTTCTGCAATAATATTCCAATTCTATTTCAGCTTCCATACTGCTCTTACTTCATCTGACTGAATATTTCTGGCTTGCAGCATCTTCACAAACCGATGCTATTGAGAGAAACACTTAAGATACTTCACTTGAGACGTTTTAAGTTTGTGACGTTTTACTTGTGACGTTTTAAGTTTGAAATTTGCATTTTTCTGTGAACAGTTGCCAAAAATGAAAACAGCCTTCTAATTAATGTAAAATGGCTATTTTAATAAACTGAATAAATTAAAATTGGCTAAATGGCTATTTTAATAAACTGAAATTAATTAAATAAATTAAAATTGGCTAATTTTCGACATTATCTGAACTGTGGTTCGCGTAAGGGTTTCCGGAACCAATGCAGGATTTCAGTTCATAAAAACAAACTTAAGGGTGTTCTTAAATCAAAAAGGGCAACTTTGTGACACATGCTTTATTTTATTTTTGTTCGGAAATGCATGAAAATAGCAGGTGTTATTATTCAGAAACTGTCTAATTGCACTCAATTTTCTGTTTTTTAAAAAACACAATAGATTTTTCATAACAAGCATTCAAAGTTGACACTTTTGAGCACATTTCCCGACGAAAGCAGAAAAACCGGTCGAAAAGAAGAAGAAAAACGAGTGATCACGATATTGAAATAGCTTAGAACTGGATAGGTAATTTAATTATCATAAAATGGAAAAATAAGTTCGATTCGAAATCGCTTCCATAGTCAGGCACTCCAATTTTTTATATTTCTGTTAAAAAATGAATTTGTAAGTGTGTCAAAACGTTTTGCGCTTGTTGAGAGGAACACCCTTAAGATTTTGTGAAATAAAATTAGAATTCATGCGTGTGAAGAAGATGCGAGTAAAGTTATAATAACGTAAGATATAAATGTCATACGCAAGTCATTTTTTTTTTTCCCTGATGAAACACTCAATCAGAACGGAAATATACTTTGAAGACAAATTTAAAAAAAGCTACTACTTGAAAACAGTTTGAAGTAAGCTAATTAGAAGCAGATCAAAAATTTTCAGACGGTTATGTAACTAGCTGCGTTTTATTTGTAGCTAAAATAACACATATTTCACAAATGATATTATGCAATTCTGTTAGTTATGTACTAGATTAAAGGAAATGTTTTTATTTCTTAAGAAAATGTTCTTTTTAATGCAAATTCAGATTTCTTTATCACATGTAAACAGATTTTCTTTGATCGCATCGCTAAACTTTCATTTATTTTTCTGGATAATTTGTATGTAGTGAAAATTATAAACGAAGCTATTTCAAACATATATATATATTATAGATAAAATTATAAAAAGTAAATAAACTAGTCAGATGTGGCAATCCCAAAACTTTCTTCTATCTTATGTATGTTAATACTTCCTGAAAAAAGCAACATAGCAGCGCCACCAGTTAGGTGGTTTAAACTAAAATCTAGTCAGTAGCAACTTAGGTCAATTTATAACAACTTATCCATTTTTATTATTGAATCTGAAGCTTGATGAAAATTAGTACATTAGTTTTTAAGATAGAGCTATTGGAAAATCTTTTAAAAAAACCTACATAACAGCTCCACCTTTTGAGTGGTATACACCAAAAAATTAATCAGATTTAGTTAATATCAAGGTCTCACAGAATCTAAAGTTTTGTGAAATTCCGTGCATTAGTTCTTTAGATAGAGATTTTTACTTACGAGATTTATTTTTTTATTGTAAAGATAGAAGAAAGTAAAAATAAAACACTTACATTAATTTATGTTACATTCCTTCTTTAAAAAAAGTAATTCCAAAAAAAAAAAAAAAAAAAAAAAATTAAACGTTTCATCAGAAAAACTATTAATCCGAAAAAATAATTTTGGGTAACTAAGGTTACTGAAATTTAATAGGCTTTGTCGCACTATTTCATTCTAAGTTCATACTAAATTTCAAGCTTCTATCTAGAGCTGTAGTTAAGGGGGGGGGGGGGTGCTAAGGGTAGCCCAGCACCTTCTCTCCCCCCCCCAAAAAAAAACATTTTGAGCCTCCTCTGAAAAAGATTACAAGGCTACTAAAAGAATTTCTGTTGAAATTCTGCTCAAAAATCTAATTTAGTTTTGTGGCTCTTTTGCACTTTTGTAAAAAAAAAAAAAAAAAAAAAAAAAAAAAAAAAGTAACTGAAATAAGTATTTCAACACTCGCTCTTTCTATTTGCACATATGAAATTTACATGATGTTTAATTTTGCACTAGTTATACATTCAAATTTTTCATCATATTTTTTTTCTTAGCATAAAATGAAGTTAATATAACAGTTTAATAAGAAACATCATATCTAAACTGTGAATATGCACTAATTTATTTTTGTGCGTCAAAAAGAGAGAAAATATGAGCCTCTACTACATTTTTTGACACCCCCCCCCACATTATTCATTTCTAGTTACCACCCTGTTTCTATGAGATAGAAGTAGTAAACTTTAAATGCTCTATTACTGAACTGAGTGAAAGAAACATCCTTATAGCGCCAAAAATGATAATCATATCAAGTAATAATTTACTAGTACAGTTACCTTTTATAAAAACGAATATTTCGAAAGCCCGAAAAAAAAAAAAATAGTTCTGCTTAATCGAGGTTATTGATATTCAATAAGCTTCTTCCCATTGTTGCACGCTAAGAACATACCGAATTTCAAATCTCAATCTCAATTTGTTCGGGTGATAGAGCACTTAAAGTTACACTGACAGAGAGACAGACAGCATTTTTCTTTTCTAAAAATATGCTTTTTGGAAACTCCAGTGTCTGAAACGTCTAAATCCGTCATTTTTACTTTCTTCTATCTTCAATAGGAGAAAGTATTGTAATCGAAATTTTTTCGACTTCCAGTTTTCGACGGATTTACACGTTTTAGGGGTCAGAGATTCTAAAAAACATGTTTTTGCAAAAAGGCTGTCTGTCCGTGTGTCTGTGTGTCTGCCTGTGTGTGTGTCTGTGTGTATGTCGCCATTCTACCATCAAAAAGTGTATGAAATTATGCATAGAATTGAACCAAATTTTTTGTGAATGTTTTTGACTGTGGCAAGCAGGTCCTCCTTCAGTTTTGAAATATTCCGCTGGAAGGGGGCGCTGCAGTCGCGATTTTGTACTATTTTCAATGTTGTACCAACCAAAAGTATATGAAGTTATGCATCGAATTGAACCAAATTTTTTGTGTAAGTGTATAACTATGGCTAGTTGATCCTCCCTGAATTTGAAAAACATCCGTCGGAAGGGGGCGCTGCAATAGCGAATTTTATGCCATTTTCAATATTGCATCTCTTAAAAGTGTATGAAGTTAGTTCTAGAACTGAACTAAATTTTTTGTATATGATTTTTTTTGGTAAGGCAAATAAGTCCTCCCTGAATAATAATAATAATAAAATCTGCCTAACATTCTATTGTTTATCCGCTCGTGTAGAGACGGAAATTCGTTTTTACTCCAATTAATTGATTGAAGCAAAAATTTAAGATGAAAATCAAAGTTGATATGGCCCAGAATTAATATTATTAAAGCATTAAAATGAGTAACTATTTTTTTAAAATATTAAAATGTACGTATGTGATAGGAGAAAGTTTTGGGATTGGCACATCCAACTAGTTTTTTCAGTTTTTAAAACATTTACAAGATTTACTCTATAATACATATGATGGGTAAGTAAAAGCAATTAATCCCTTGGGGACGAGCGACACGTATACGTGCCACAAAAACGCCTAAAAATCCTCGTTTATCCCCACCAGTAAAGTTTTACTGTAAAATTTGCCATCTTTAATCGGAGCATTTACTCGATTTAATAAGACACAAATTTCTGTTTTTAAAATCCGGGGATTAAACATTAAAAATTTCTTAAAAAACTTCCGTTACGAAGGGGGCTAAATATTTTATGAAATATGTTCCAGAAAATCGATCATGCGGGAACTGTAAGGTTAAACGTAATTTTCAAGAACCACCACTGGTTTTGTTAAGTTGCCAAGAAATATAGATTAAAAAATTATCTCCATTTGCGGTGACATTATTTTTGATGACATCTGAATGTCACATATTTCTTGCATAATTCCACCAGCCCCTGCAAATGTTACCACCAACGAACTGTGGCACATGATTCTAACTATTACAGAGATGAAAGGAAATAAAAGCCTACGTTTAATCGTTTGCTCCACAGCTGCCAGGATGCAAATTTTTGAGTCTTCCTTTCATCAACCAATGTTGCGGTTTGGTGATTCAAGAAATCACGTGACCCTGGAGACTCTCCGGCACTGCAATTTTGTCAATAAGTGAGTCAAAAGACAATATTTAAGGCACGTGAACCTCCTCCCTACGTACTAAAAGAGAGATTTTAGGGACTGTGCAAATATAATGTTATCAACTTTTTGGTAATTTTGGATCCCCCTTTCTCCCTTCCGATATCATATGTTATCATCCCGTGAACCCCCCCCCCCCTCCCTTAATGATATCGTTATCAAAGTGTAAAAAATTGTTGATTTTTATAATTCATTTCTTTTGCTTACAAAACTGGTTATATTTATTTTTCGCATATTTTATTGATTCAAATGAAGAGAAGTCGATAAAATATCTCTTTATATCAAATAACATTGAAAAGGAATAGTTACTATTTAAAAGTATTTTATATTGTTTTTTTTATTACACAATGCATTCAACAGAATTAAAGCCTTATTGCACTTGTGTCGAATGGAGGAGGGGCAGGAAGTAGATAGAAATTCTTATCAACAAAACAAGTGGACAACATTCTTTCTCTTTTATTTATTAACAAACACAAGCTTCATTTTAAATATACTTCACATATGGTTTCTCGAACCGTGATTATATGCTCATACACATATGAAGAAGAATAGTAATGCCAAACGTTGGGGTATTTCGATTTTCAGAATTGAATAAGTTTTTAATAATTTAAGGATTTTAATAATAACTGTATTTTCATAAAAACAGATAACAGATTTAAATAAAAGATAGCATACTATTATGACCCAAAGATTATTCTAGAAATAAATGAAAAAAAATTATTTGTATCAAAAATGATATCGATACCAAGAAACAATTCCTTTCCCCCTAGAGATATCTTACGATATCATGTACCAGACCCCCTCCTCCCCTAAAATGACATCGTTATATATGCAAAGTCCTTTACCGAAAACAACTAATAAAGAATAAAATAAAATGTGATATAATTAGAGGTCGAGCGAAAACTCAGTTTCGTTTTCGTTTTCATCCCCAAATCTGAGTTTCACCGAAAATTCGTTAATTTGATGGAATTAGTATTATTTAAAAATCATTTTGTGTATTGATGAATTTATTACATTTTAAGTTAAAGAAAATAAAATGTTTCTGTCTGAGCTACAGTGCAGGGATGTAGTGGAGGATATACGGGGGTTACGCTGTATACCTTCTGGATTTTTTAAAAGAACACCGAATCTGTTTTCCAAGAAAGCTATAATATATACACTCTAGGGTATACCCTCTGTCTTGCGTGTATGTTCTCTGCTTAGAGCGTATACCCTCTGGTTTTTCTACGACTACACCACTGACCGTGTCAACTTGAGCTACCGTCACAATTAATAATGTGACGGTAATTAATGAATTATGTACATTTACCGTATGCATTAATTACTCAAACTATTTTTTTGGACATTTTCGTTTTTCTTTTTAGGTCGAAAATAGTTAGTTGTGAAATTTGGTTTCGTTTTCAGTTTCGGTCGTAAAAACCTGTTTTGGTATATCCTTAGAAAAAAACTGCAGGGAAAAACGACTGTAGATAAGATTTGGGCAGAAAAATAAACAAATGCATAAAAATCCCGTCTTTAGCTCAAACACCAATTTTTATAGGTAGATTTCGTAAGAAATACTATAAATTGCAGTCATTACCATAGTACAGCCAATGAAAAATTTCTTCATAACTTTATATTATATGACCCCAGCACCCCAAAACCACCCCCATCTAAAAAGTTTATATAAATATATATATAATATACATATGTATGTATATTATGTATTAAATTTCGTTCGCAGATAAAAACCACAATTATGCACAAACTTGCCAAATACATTGAGACCGTTAATATCTCGGTGTGTCTGTGTGTGTGTGTGTGGGGGGGGGGGGCAAATGGGCAAAATCGGCCCCAAAAGGTGGAAATGGGGAGTTTTAAAAAATCTGAATACCACCTTAACATGGCTCTGACAAAACTAACTCGTCCAGTACAATGACAGGAAAAAATAAACGTTTTCGTTATAGCAGTTGCCAACAAATAAAAAATATAAAAAATCAATAAAATTCTTACTACAATTACTTTACTATTGCAAGATTTGAATGTGAAAAATGGAAAAAAAAAATAGTTTGACGAATTTTAGAAAAATTGAATATTACGTCATAAGTTATTTATTTCAAGATTTCCACATGGAAATACAATACTAGAAAATATTGTTATTATTTTGAACAACACGGTTAAAAGAAAGAGAGAGAGGAGAAAGATAATTTAGTAATTTTTTTTTTTTCATCAGAATTAACTGTTTTACTTTCACTCAATAACATATCCATCAAAATTTTGAAGAAATGTAATTATTTGAACTTTTTAATTTCATTTAATTTCACGATTCATTATTTTAGAAGGGTTAGAGAAAATTTGCGTTTTTATTTATTATTATTGCTTTTACAATTGTCCGCCTACACCTTATCTTACTCCATTTTTTTCTCCATTCAACATTTCTAGTTCGTGTCGCATTGATGGGGGATTTTGGGATTTTATGTGGGTTTCACTTTTTGAAAATTTAATTTATTCAGTTTGCTGCTACTGCCATCTGTAAGGAGAAATATGAACTACAATCAGCTGTTATGACATTTTTAAGTATTTAATTTCTAAAATTCAATCAGTCGCTTTATCAATAAAGTAACGCTTCGAAATTTAATTGATAAAAAATTAATTTAAAGAAATAGTGATCGTAGTAACCAAATATATGTATAAATTAGGTAATAATTTGACTGATTTAAAGTTTATTGTAAATTTTAGGAGTAGTTTTTAAAACTTATTTTTATTTTTTCGTTTTCTTTATTTTATCTGTAATAATATTTTTAAAAAAATGATAAAAGAAAAAAAAACTACTCGTTGGGAGCCACCGTAATACTTACCCATCATAGATATGCATACTATAAAATATGAAAATAAAACCAAGTAACAGGAAATGGCGTAAAAGAAGCATTCTTATAACTCCAAAAAATGATCATTATATTAACTAACAGTTTACTGCACTAAAATTAAGCGTTCCATTTCTAATTAAAACATATCTTTGAATTGAAATTTGAATAAAATAGAGGGTTATGAAAAATCGAAGAGTATGGAAAACATGATTACAAATATCTCGACTACTAATTATCCGATCGACTACATTCTTTATGCAAAATTTATGTTTTTTATTGTCTTTTACATTCATTTCTTTAAAAAAAATTCGAAAATTTTCCTCTGCCTTTCACCAGAATAAATATTTCGAGTGTCCGAAAAAAAAAAAAAAAAAAAAAAAAAAAAAAAAAAATCGTTCCGGCTAATCGAAGTTACTGATATTAAATAGGGTTCTTCCCATTCCTACATACTATGTACATACCAAATTTCAAGTGTCTATCAATTTGTTCGGGAGATAGAGCGTTTACAGATACACAGATAGACGGACGGCAAAATTTTTTTTCTAAAGATATTTTTTTCGGAATCTCCAGTGCCTGAAACGTGTAAATCCGTGAAAAAATATGTTTCGATTATCGAAACGACTGCAAGACTTACCCTATACTTACAATATGATGAGTAAGTAAATAAATAAATAAATAAATAAATAATAAATAAATAAATAAACAAATAATAATAATAATAATAATAATAATAATAATAATAATAAGTCTGTTCTTATATCCATACTGTTAAGTGCTTCTTAGGTGTTCGGGTCCATTTTGACCCAAAAGTCATGTTGAAAATGTTTGAGTCTGCAGCTTTTTGCACACCACTGGTTCATTCCATGGTAACTTACGTTACATTTAGAATAATTTACTGCAGTAATTTTAGTAATATAACACAAAAAAAAAAAAAAAAAAAAAAAAAAAAAAAAAAAAAAGTATTCAAATGTAAAATTAAAATGATTTGACGAAGAAGCCTATCTAAGTGTCTATTTAGATGAAAATTAACTAAAAAATAATAACGAAAATTACACTTTATTATATGATAACTTACATTCCTTTTTTAGCAATGTCAGTTACCATCAGTGTTCTCGTTGTCGCTTGCCAATGCGCCAAATTGCGACAAAATTCCTCACTCGCGAGTAAACAAGCGATTAGATTCGCAAAATTGTTAGTGCTCAATTTTTGCCTTTTCTTTTTCGTTTTCATACATTATCTACCAATAAGTGATTGAAACATTTCGATTTTTGACTTTTTCTCAAATATTTAAAAAGTATACTTGTCGGATTCTTCTGAAACTTCAGGATTATGAAGATTATGTCTGACCTCATATTTATCAACATCCATTTGATAAGCAGGGCAATTAGGGGGCCGACAAAAAATGAAAGAATAACAGAAATATTTGGGATCATCCTGTACATGAAAATGCACGAAACGATTTATCGCTGCAGAATACAAATATGTGGATACTGCACAACATGTACACTGATTTTTGTAAGAATAGCATGTATATTCATGGAAAAAGAGTGATTAAAAAAAAAAAAATTCAAATATTATGGTATGTTTTTTGTTTATATCAAGCAGGGTTTTTGACCAAATTTTACGCAAATTTCAGAAATATTGGCAAAATCTATTAGAAAAAATATAGCGCAATTGGAATATAAATATATTAAATATTTTATGAAATATGAGTAGTTTTATGAAATAATTTTTATCTGCGCATGCGCGAACGATAAAAACGATTCTTTTACATCATTTAATAGCCAATTCTATGGAATAACTTATAAAAAAAATCTAATCAAATATCGTGAAAATTCAAAAAGATATCATTATTATAAGTAAGCTGTTTTTACATTGCTCTCTAAAAATGGGTGAATGATAAGGGATTCTCCACAAATTGACATTTTTTATTAACTGACTTTTAGGAAAAAAATAGTATTTAATGTATACAATATCTAATACAATATTTCTGTTAATAAGTATCTTGACATCTGTGATAGAAAAGAATAAAAGTTCTTTTCCTTTTTTATCACAGGTGTCAAGATACTTATTAGCAGCAATATTGTATTAGATATTGTATTCATTAAATAGTACCAATTTTTTCCTAAAAGTCAGTTAATAAAAAATGTCAATTTGTGGAGAATCCCTTATAATTCAGCCGTTTTTAGAGAGCAATGTAAAAACAGCTTACTTATAATAATGATATCTTTTTGAATTTTCATGATATTTGATTTGATTTTTTTTATAAGTTACTTTATAGAATTGACTATTAAATGATGTAAAAGAATCGTTTTTATTGTTCGCGCATGCGCAGATAAAAATTATTTCATAAAACTACTCATATTTCATAAAATATTTAATATATTTATATTTCAATTGCGCTGTATTTTTTCTAATAGATTTTGCCAAAATTTCTGAAATTTGTGTTAAATTTGGTCAAAAACCCTGCATGATATAAACAAAAAACATACCAGAATTTTTGATTTTTTTTTAAATCACTCTTTCTCCATGAATATACATGCTATTCTTACAAAAATCAGTGTACATGTTGTGCAGTATCCACATATTTGTATTCTGCAGCGATAAATCGTTTCGTGCATTTTCATGTACAAGGTGGTCCCAAATATTTCTGTTATTCTTTAATTTTTTGTCGGCCCCCTAATTGCCCTGCTTATCAAATGGATGTTGATAAATATGAGGTCAGACATATTATACATACATATATATACATACATATATATATGTATATATATATATATATATATATATATATATATATATATATATATATATATATATATATATATATATATATATATATACAGGGTGTCCGAAAAGTCTGGAAACGGTCGAATAACTCGAGAAATACATATGAGATTGAAAAACGTAATTATATGTGTTAAATATTTTTAAATAAGCTACTCAGTGATACCAAATTTGACCTTCGTAACCGACCCCCTGGGGGTCAGAGGGGGTACAACTTTGAAATCTTAAATTATAACCCCCATTTTTTATTGCAGATTCGGATTCTACGGACAAAAATACATAACTTTTGTTTTGATGTTTATTTCGAATCCTCGTTTATCACGGTGTAATTGAGCATATTAAATCGATACATATTTCGGCTTTTCCAACGGGATTTTCCCTAATCGAAACTAATTGGGGAGAATTTATGACATCAAATTCCTCGTCTTTTGCAATAATAGCGTTTCCTGAAAATCACCCGTGCCGATTATTTCGGCAGTGCTACACAGTTAAAAATTTGATCCATTTGCTGTAGCGTCACTCCACAGCTTTTATAGAATATCTCTTTCATAACCAATGAGAATGTTCCATAACACAGTAAAGTACACTGTAAAAAAATTGACCCTTTTGCTGCATCGTCACTCCACCGCTTTTATAGAAAACGATTACTTTACTGTGTTATGGAGCATTCTCATTGGTCACAAAAGAGATATTCTATAATAGCTGTGGAGTGACGCTGCAGCAAATGGGTCAAATTTTTAACAGTGTTGCACTATTGAAATAATCGCCACGGGTGATTTTCAGGAAACGCTATTCCTACAAAAGACGAGGAATTTGACGTCAAAAATTCTGCCCAATCAGTTTCGATTAGGGAAAATCCCGTTGGAAAAGCGGGAATATGTATCGATTTAATATGCTCGATTACACCGTGATAAACGAAGATTTGAAATAAACATCAAATACAAAAGTTACGTATTTTTGTCCGTAGAATCCGAATCTGCAATAAAAAATGGGGGTTATAATTTAAGATTTCAAAGTTGGACCCCCTCTGACCCCCATGGGGTCGGTTTCGAAGGTCAAACTTGGTATCACAGAGTAGCTTATTTAAAAATATTTAACACGTATATTTACGTTTTTCAATCTCATATGTATTTCTCGAATTATTCGGCCGTTTCCAGACTTTTCGGACACCCTGTATATATTTCTTGTGCTACACGGCGAATTTATTTTGCTAATACTTTTCTCATTTGGCGAATGTTTTTTATTTTTAATTAGCCAAATTACTAACGTTGGTCAAATGTCAGCGAGAACACTGGTTAACATAGTACACATAACTTCCAAAATTTATGAAATTACACTAAAATTAGATAATTTTCATCTAAATTCGGCTTTGAGTAAGTTTAATTAGCAAACCCCGTTAAATTTCATTTTGAATACAGTCGAGCCTCTATATAACGAAATCCATCGTTCCAGTAAAAAATTCGTTATATAGAGAAATTCGATGTATAGAGTATGATGTTAAAAATAGCATTTAATGTATAAATTTTGAACAAATATTATTTTTGATCTTTTTAATTAAGAATTTGAAATGTTTAAAAGTATATATTACCTAACATTTTATTTCTTACTTATTTAAGCAGTTTCAAAAAAGAGAAAAGACATTTATTTGAAAGCTTAATGAAAATCAAATGAGGAAGACTTACATAAATTTCAGAGGAAGAAATCTGTAATTTTTTGTTGTTTTGATTTTAAAATTACAATTGTTACGCTCTCAGAAAAAAAAAAATTCTCAAATTTTAGCAAGGAATGAAAAATTGTAGTTGATATTTTCCTCCATTTGAAGGTCTCTCTTATGTGCTCTCATTGATTCCTCTCTTATATGTGTAACAATTCAATTGACTGTGTTTTGAGAAGGATGTTGAAAGGTGTGTGGGAGGTGGGATGAACTTGTTAGATTTAAAGAATAAGGAGAGGAGTAATATTTATAAAAAAAAAAAAAAACCTCTCCACTGAACGATAAATCAAAAATAAGTGATGAAAAATTGATTCCATATGATTTCGAAGCTTTTTTAAAACTGAATAAATTAAGATCAATTTATGAAAAAATTCGTTATATGGAGATAGATATTTCGCTATATAGAGTCTGTTTTTAATGTAATCATGCGAAAAGGGGACCGTTCTTACTAAAAATTCGTTATATGGAGAAATTCGATGTATGGAGTTTCGTTATATAGAGGTTCGACTGTATATATATATATATATATATATTTTTTTTTGTGTGTATTATATTACTAAAATTACTGAAAATAGTTCTAAACGTAACGTAAGTTACTATGGAATACCCCATTATTTTAGAGAAATTACTGTTCTTTTAAATCGCTCAAATGTTCGAATTAAACAAAAGAACAATTTCTGAACTAAGATACTGGTAGGAAACTTGGAGGTTTTGCAAATTTGAAGTGATGTACATTCGAAATGTACACCACATGCGAATTAAGAAAATATGTAATTAAGTTTTTTTTTCTGTTTTAAGGGTGTATTCGAAAAAACGGTTTTCCATCTTCAACAGCTCGAAATTTTCCGATATAATTTCAGACACATATTCAAAAGTATAAACATGAAACTTGCTGAGAGGATTTTTGAAGAGACGTATAAGGTGCCGTGTGATGTCTTTTTACGCTCAATTCATTAGAATTTGCGTTATAAACATTTATCTTCTCAGTATGACCCTTTTTTTCGTTCGCAGACCTCCCGCTTCGGAAAATTCGGTTCAAAATGCCGTTTTTGATTGCTTTTTTTGCAATATTTTCTGCATTTATCAGAGAATCGATAATCCCGGCACCTTGTGTACTTTCTAAATAAGATAATTTGAAAGTTTGGTGCATTTGTGAGCAAAAATGAATTTAAAAATAAATCGGAAAATAAGCAGTTTGAATCGAAATACACCCTTAATTAAAGACAAAAGTATTTTCAGAAAAGTTTGTCAAAACAGGCAATTTGAACCAAATTTCCGAACGCGAATACACATAAAAAAAACTGTCGTCCTGAGGCAACAATACCTAATGACTCAAGATGGAATTCATTTATAGAAAAAAAAAAGAAAAAAATGTTAGATTACGAAACCCTTTAATAATCAAGCCTGCAAGTATTATGTTCTTGTTTAAAAAGAGTCAGAAAATATATCAGAAAGTTGGGAAGGAGAAAATATTTTTTGTGACTACTGTAAAAGAAGATTTAAAAAAAAAGAAAAGAAAAATAAAAAGAAAGAAAAGATAAAAAAAAAGAAAAAGAAAAAAAGAAAAGAGAAAAAAGAAAAAAGAAAAAAACGGACGAATTTACGGAGATTGTATTGTAATAGGGTTTGGTTTGGTTTTGTTTATGCCGGCCAATTATCTACGCTTGGGATATAGGCCCTAATGGGTGGGATGACCTCCGTGGGGGTCTTTCTAAGGGAACCTAACCCGTATTTACGCAAGGTTCGAAGAAAACCACATTGGTAATAGGGACACTAGTGCAAATTACTGTTTTTAACGGAAAATTCATGTAATTTTCCAGGTTAAAACAGAAATTTTTCCGTTAAAAAACAGGTAATTGTACTGGCGTCCAGATTGAAATCGTCCTTTTTAGGTGCGTTCATTATATAAATATGTAGCACCTGTAGTTGTCCTTCAATCCGTCTGTCTGTCCGTCTGTCCACATATAACAACGCAAAAACTACCCAACCGAATCGTTTGAAATTTAAAATGTATAATTCTTACATAATTTTGTCAAGTCATTTCAAATTTTATGAAAATCGGATGCATAGATCAATTACAGGGACAATCAAAAGTATTCCGTTACATTACGGCGAATGGAGAGAAAAGTTTCAAATGCATTTTAATGATGTTAAACGCATTCGAATATAACAGAATGGAAATGAACCTATGAAGTACATATATACTAAAATATACATTCTGTACAATCTGTGATGAAAAGAATATTTATTATTAAATTACAGGGCCACAGAAAAGTAGTCCATTACATAATGCTATACGGGAAGACATTGTTTGGGGCGTGTTAAATTACATTAAACTATTTCACATTTTATGAATATGATATACGTTGTTGAGTTGTAGAAAGAGTTACTATTCCTGTATATTTACAGGAACACAAAAAAGATTTCGACCGCTATACTGTATCCAAAGTACTGTCTATTATAAAAGCAAGATCTGGATTTTTAAAATTTTTTTATCGTACGAACGCACCTCATTTGCTACGCTTCACATGCAATTTCCAACTTGTTTTTTACAGTGAACCGCCTTAATGTCAGATCAATTATTGCGTATCGTTAAGTTGATGATTAGTGAAAATATTTAAGGGTATTTTTTAAGTACCTTGAAATTAATCAAACTATCGATTTTGCATTTTCAATATTAACTGGAAGCTTCTTTAGTTGTAAATATTTTGACGCCTCATTTTTAGGTGCGTTCGTAATTATGTAAATACGTATTACCTATAGTTGTCGTTCAGTTTGTCCGTCTGTTCGCATACATCAGAGCAAAAACTACCCAATCGAATCCTTTGAAATTTAAAATATATAATTATTACATAATTTTGTCGCGTCATTTCAAATTTTATGAAAATTGCATGCATAGACCAATTACAGGGACAATAAGAAGTATTCCGTTACATTACGGTCAACGGGGAAAAATTTTCAAATGCATTTTAATGGTGTTACACTCATTCGAACATAATAAAATTGATATGCATCTATAAAGTACATATTATAATATACATTTTGCATAATATGTGGTAAAAAAAAAATTATTAATTTACAAGGCCACACAAAAGTATTCCATTACATAATGGTATAGGGAGAGCATTGTTTGGTGCACATATTAACTATTTACAATTTTATGAGATTGATATATGAGAGTGATATTTTTAAAACTCCATTATCTTACGAACGCACCTCATTTGCCACGCTTCACGAGCAATTTCCAACTTGTTAACTATACGACGATTATATTGCGAGATATTTTAAATTTTGTCAATAGATCCAGCGCAATGACCCATGCAAATGAAAACTTTAAACTGATTTTCTCATTGTTCATATTTTTATAACTTGCTTTTTCTATAAATATTACGACTTTTATTGCTAATTTAGATAGCGATTTGATTTTTTTTTATTTGTTCTCTATTTAATATTTTTGTTCATGGATTTAATTATTATTCAAGTTTATAGTTATTTAAAAAAAAATATTTTAATTTAGAGTTTGTCGAAATTCTTTCATTTTTTAATGTTACTCGAAAAAAAAATCATATTAAATATAACATTTCATTCATCTAAAAATTCTGTTTTTTTTTGTCGGTCGATTATCTACACTAGGGATATAGGCCCAGGGGGGGGAGTGCCTTCGTGGTGGTCTTTCTAAGGGAACCTAACCCGTATTTACGAAAGGTTCGAAGAAAACCACGAAAACTCCGAACGGTTAGGCCGACAGCTGCGATTGGGTTTGAACCCAGCACCTAGCCGTCTACTAGTTGAGAGGTCAGAACCTCTCGACCACTGGTGGGGCACCATCTAAAAATTCATTTTATGCAGTTTTATGCAGTATATTCTAATGAAAGTGAAAAAAAAAAAAAATAAAATAAAGCAAAAATGTTTATATTTATAAAAGTAATAAGTATTTTTTAAAAAGTGCATAAAAAATTAATTAATTTTAGTAAAATAGGCTGTTTTACAAGATTTTTTAAAAATTGTGTTTATTTTTTAGTTTTTAATTAATGTGTCACCACATATTAATACAGTTTTATTCAAAATTGAAAAGATGGTTTCAAAGACAGTATGTCCCCTTAAAATATGTTACTTCCTTTAACAATGATTTATTTTTGAGGATTTTTACTATTTCAATTTAACATTTACTCTTACAATTTCACGTTATACAATTTAGCTATGCGTTTAACTTTTAAAACGTAAAAAAAAAAAAAAAAAAAAAAAAAAAAAAAACAGTAATTATAATTTATGAGTTTATTTGGTACAAGTTTTATCAAATCTTTATGCCTTTTGTATTGATATTTTTTTTCCACTTTATAATTATGTTTTAATAACATACTTCTATATTTAAATAGCATAACATCTCAATTTATTATTAATAATTTAAACAAAATGTAAAAAAATTGTAATTTTATTCAAAACATCCTAATTTATCCACATTTTACACTGCCATTCAAAATCTTCACCAGTGGACGAAAGATTCTGCTCCCAAAATTGCCATACGAGAGGTGCTGGGTTCGAATCCAGTCGTTCCCGTCACCTTACTCATTGGAAGTTTCCCCTGGTTTACTTCGATCTTTGGATTTCTTTGCGTAAATACAGATTAGGCTCCCTTTGAAAGTACTACATGCCCCTGACGGAGGGCACCCCCCCCCCCTTAGGGCTTATTACTTACCCAACATACGTAGTATAGGGTAAATCTTGCAATCGTTTTGAAAATCGAAAATTTTTTGACGGATTCCGAAAAACATATTTTTTAGAAAAAAAATTGCTATCTGTCTGTCTGTCTGTAAACGCTGTATCACACGAACAAATTGAGATAGAGACTTGAAATTTTGTATGTACTTAGTATGTAAGAATGGGACGAAGCCTATTTAGTATCAGACACCTTGATTATCCGAAACTATTTTTTTCGGACTCTCGAAAAATTCGTTCTGATGAAAGGTATATAAAATTTTTCGAAATTTTATTTCTTAAGGAGTGGACATAAAAGGCAATAAAATAACACAAATTTTGCATAAAGAGCGAAGTAGATCGGATTGTTAGTTGCCGAGATATTTGTAATCCTATTTTCCACATTCTTTGATTTTTCATGACCCTGTATTTCATTCAAATTTGAATTCCTATATATATATATATATTAATTTGAAATGAGACGCTTAATCCGACACAGTAAATTGTTAATTAATAGGATTATTATTTTTGGAGTTATAAGGATGTTTCTTTTACGCAGTTCGGTACTACTTGAATAGTTTGTCATTTTATGTAGATTGTTGAAATTGGTTCATCAGCAATTCATTAAAAGAGCATTACTATGTATATTAACAATGTTTAAATATACGTTTTAATTTTGTTTTGGAATTGCAATGCATTGTATAAATAGTTTTCACATGTTTTATTTTCATATATTATATTATGCATATCCATGATGGGTAAGTATTACGGTGGCCCCCAACGACTAGTTTTCTTAGTGTTATTATTTGACCGTCATAAACACAACCAACCAGTGTCATCCAAATTAGCGTAATATATATAAACATACTATTAACAAGAAAGAAAAAAATTACATACGTCGAACCTAGATAATGAAACATTTTCCAGCTCTATCAGTAATTAATTCTAAATTAGTTTATTTTAGTTTCAACATTTTTTCTTAAATATATAAGCATATTTTTACGAAACTTAATTCCTACGAGAGAAGTCTATATCTGAATAAACAATTTAAATTTAAATAAACAATTTTATTTATTTATTTATTTATTTATTTGCTAATCAAAGCTTACATTTTTAATTGTATTTATTTTCAACTGTTGCTAAAACAATAATAAGTAAAAATCAATTTTTCCTATTTTTCACAAAATAACTTTTTTATTTTTCTGCGCACTTTACAACTTTTTTTTTCTTTTTTTATTGTGTTACAATAATATACAAAGGTCCAATTTAATTTATAAAAGGTTTACACTTAGATCCATGTGATCTGGTGATTTATTTAGGTAGTCAATATATATATTACTGTAGACTCTCTCAAATCCACAATCCTAAAATTTGCCACGTCTAAAATCCGTATGTCATCACAGATGCAAACAATGAGACTTTCGATTCAGATGTAAGAATAAAATTATAGTTTTTTTTTTTAAATCATAATTTTTATATACTACTTTTATACCACCATATTTTAATTGGTAATTCTTGATATTATGAATGAACTCAGGATTTTTTTTATGAAGAAAACATAAATTTATTTCTGAAAAACATCAAAATATTGCTAACATCACAAATTGTTAATCACAATCATTTTATCAAATATATTAATGTATTAATCAACCTTTCTTGGTTATTAAGACTGGCTAAAGTCGAAATAAAACTTCCTTGCTTTATTATTTTTTATGTGAATTAATAGGATACTTTTATGAGGCGAGTTGCATTTAATAAATCAAGGAGAATTTATTTCGTTTTTATTATACCTTATTAATTATTCACTTGACCTGTACTTTTAATATATTTTTTAATTATCTCATTTTTTATCATTTTAGTTTATTACTTTACTTAATTATTTTAACATTTACTAAATTATAAGCATTCATTATAATTTCGATTGCTTTATTACATTGAAATTACTGTCTAAAAAGGTGTAAAAATAGCTGTGACTAGAAATTCGCACAACCTGTGGTCCCTAGTTGTGTGGATTGGAGGGAAACTACTGTATATACAAATTGATTTGCATAAGTTTTAAATCTTATTAAAACTAATTTACTTTTATAAATTTCATTTCCATCCAATCACCATAGAAATTCGATTTCACATACATTTTTTTAAATTTAGACTGTCAAATGTTTGCATATCCTCTTCAAATTCCCCATCCTCTTTTTCATGTTTCAAACAAAACCACAAGGTTGTCATTTGCATTTTTTTTACGGTACTACGGGATTTTATTCAAATAATTTGATTTGAACATTTTTAATTTGATTAAATAAATAACTTTCTTTTATAATTATTTTAAAATTAAATTTATTAGTGCTACCATCTATGCATGAATTTAATAATTATATAAATTAATAATTTGGATTCATTAATTAAATGATAAGTTGTTTTGAAAGAGATATTAAATGAAATCTTCTGTGCTATTTGCGATCACACTTACCCGCTTATTTTTTATTGTATTACAACAATATACAAAGAGCCAATTTAATTTATATAGGGTTCTACACTTAGATCTCTGTGATCCTGCTCCAATCAGGTAATCAATGTATACATATATATACAAACCCATTTGTATAAATTTTAAGTCTTATTAAAACTACTTTTTTTTTTAATAGATTTCATTTTCAAGTATCCATTATAGAAATTCGATTTAACATACATTTTTTAAAATTTAGACTGTCAAATGTTTGCATATCCTCTTCAAATTCCCCATTCTCCTTTTCATGTGCCAAACAAAGCCACAAGGTTGTCATTTTAATTTTTTTTTTTTTTTTTTTTTACGGTATTGCGATTTGAAAACAACCTTGAACAAAAAAATTCCCTTTGGCATTCGGAAGTACCTGATAGCTCTGTGTGCTTTCCATGTTCCCCCAACCCCACTGTGAAAAGGACTGTGAATAAAAACAGCATTTTGCTTACATCACGTATTATGAGGGCCACTGTCATATCGTCTTCCCTGCAAATTTATCTGACCTAATTATCTTCAAATATTGTAACTGCTACTTTCATGGAAGTTCAAGAGTGAGTATTTGAGGGGGCCCTGGAGTAATGCGGGCACCCCTGGACCCAGATGTATGGTTGTACGTCGATGGGGGTCTAGAAAAGCTGTTTTCTGTCAAGAGAAATTATTTATAACTTCTTTTTTCTAGGGGGAGGAGGCAGGGCCTGAATAATGCACGGGCCTCCGGGGCCTCGGCCCTGGTCCCACCAATTTCAGGGGCCCACAAATTATGTGGCTTATTTTTTTTTTCCTTAATCAAATACTTTTCAAATAATATTGTTTTATAAAATATGAAACGTAAAATTTAAATATTGTGAAAAACTCAATGAAATTTTTAGAAACTTTTAACCTAGGCAATTTTCACCCAAATAACTTTGTTACTCATCAAATAAACCTTCTTGTTTTTTTTTTTTTTTTTTTTTTTTTTTTTTTTTTTTTTTTTTTCTTGAGTGTCGCCAAAAATGGGGAGGAGGGGATGCATAGTAAATCATTGAATGAAATTGATCGTTTTTGGCGTTTCTTGTAAAACTTAAAAATAAAATAACTAGTAAATCTGCAGATTAGGAGCTTCAATGTCGGCTCTGCAAATCACAGTTTTTTATTTTTCGTAATATTTAGCTTTTTACAAACAGCAATTGAAAGTTTTCAAATAACATCAATAACAAGAATAAAAAATACATAGGAAGTTTCCGAAATTAGATGCGTTAAATTGATGATGTTGTTATGCAACGATATTCTAAAATTCTGATGAACTGCATATTATGATAATTTTTTCGATAAAAAAGTACGTTTCTTCAAGGGGCAGAGCCCCCCTCCCCCTTGAATTCTCAGCGATCTCATTAAATTTACAATTGTAATTTTCTATTGATTATGCTAATGGTTAGAATACATCTTAGATTTCATTTACACGAAGATTTTTAAGGGTACGCAACAGTTTGATAAAGTCTTTTACAATATTCTAATTAGCAAGTATTTTTTTTACCTACTATCCACAAACGTCTGTATTTGATGAATTAGTAACCTATCGAAGTGTAAAGGAGTTACCTAATTTAGAATTTTAATCTTTTTTACAAATTTTGTTTCGGAAAACTAACTTTTATTACCGTTAATACTTAGATCTAAGATCTAAGTATTTGTTAACATTTTCTTATTAAAATCACCCCAAAATAAGTATGTTTGGACACATAAACCTAATCGGTAATCATTGATCATCTTATTAGAATGTTAGAATAATATTTATCATCGTGTCCAGTGCTATTTGACTAAATAGCAAACGTGATTGTTAAACATGATAATTTAGGCATTCTTGTTATTCTTTTAGTTTTTAAAAATGAAAATTAACATTTCCTCCAAATCATGACGTCATTTTTGACCCTGATATCAATGCAGTGATTATTGACATTATTGTTGTTTATTTATTATTGACATTTTCTATACTGTTGCTTTACTTTTTGGTTTTTTTTTTTTTAAATTATGATTTTAAAAAGTAAAATTAATCTTTACTGTTACTATGCGCAAACGATAAATTCTAAAATATTCACAACAATTTTCTTGAAATAAATAAGAATTAATATCATAATCCAAGTTAATTTTATTTCAATATCAAAGCGTATTAATTTTATTTTCGATATATGACGTCATATTTGTTTGTATCTTTATAAATTAATTTATCCGTTTTACCGTTTTTTTTTTTAACTTAAATATTACACTCGTATATTATATATATTTATAATGCTAATAGGATTAACACGTTCGCTGCCGATAACTCCGCCCTCCATGTTAAATGATTGAGAATTTCACGATCTAGCGCGTGACCGGCAGTGAATGTGTTAATTATTGTTGCTAGGAAATAAATAAAAGAAAAAGAAATAATGAAATATGTACATTTTAAATAAAAAAAATTCTAAAACAGTTTTATATTATTGGAGAACATGTATAAAAAAATCACCAAAATTTACAGAAATAATTAAAAAAATCTGACAAATGCATAGACAAAATTTCAAACTAATAAGAATAACTTAAGACTCATATTGAGAAATTTCGATATCCATAGTTTATTATTTAAATCCATTAATCAAAAGAGTCATTTTCTTTCAACAAATGAAAAATTGAAATTTGTCTGAATTGCCTTAGGAAAGCATTATGGTGCAAAATAAAATGTTCTGTATTTTCCGAACGAATGAACTAAACATAACAAAAAAAAATATACAACTAAATTCGGGTACCTCATGAACGTGCTTACTTAATTTCATAGAAATCAGATGCTTTTTACGGCTGTTATTGCGCAACAGACAGACAGACAGGCGGAAACCAAAAATTTAGCGTCTCCAAAGTAAGCCTTTCCTGACATTTCCACAATTACCGAATATTTTGACATATAGCGTACTCTAGGGAATAACAACACTGAATGAAAAGGGTTATCTTTGTTTTACCATGTAAATCTTTAAAATAAATTAATAAATAAGATAATGTTCTATGCATAACGTCTCTGAAGGTAACACGCGCGAAATAAAAGGGATCATTTTTGGTGTTTCGTGTAAAACTTAAAAATAAATAATAATTACCGCATATTTCGCCGTATAACTTACTCTGTTAATATCATGCACCTAAAGGTCCAGACTGAATTTTTCTATTTTTACATCAAGGTGACCGTGATTAAACTGACTCAACGTCTTCTGTGGCGATAAATGAGAATTTTTTTTTTTTTTTTAAAGGGTTAAACAAGATGGGGAACAAAGAATTCTGCAGAAAAAAGAGGAGGATATATCCCCTAACTGTGACTTTCGGAACTTTTTTTAGCGGAATATATTGGCATCGATCTTGTTTAATTATTCATTCTACAAAATTTGACTCTTTTTCCTGTAATTAGAACGATGCAGACTACGTCGAGTATTGCCAGTTTAATCATGGCTATCTTATATTATCACCATATAACGTGCACTTTCTTCTTTGCAAAGACACCATCATAAGATGCATAGCGAAAAATTAAATAAAAATTACTGTAAGGAACACCAACTATAAATTTTAATGTGATCCGGCGGCATTTTTATCCTCTTGCTAAGCAAATAGCACGTTTCTTCAATTAGAAATTGCAGTCCTATAACTAATTTTTTTTTCTCACAATAAATAGCATAGTCGTATCTCGTACGTCTACTGTCTGTCTATCTGTCCGCATATAACAGTGCAAAAACTATCCAACAAAATGGTTTGAAATTTAATTTAATAAATTTAATATTTGCTGAATTTTGATGAATCATTTCAGTTGTTTGATAATTAGAATCAAAACTTATACTAACAAAAGTTTGTTTCGTTTTATTAAATCCTATCACACGTAATCAATTCAATGATGTGTAATTACAGATGAGGACTCTAGATTGCCATGGTGATTACACCCAGGGTTCTCGCTGTTGCTCGCCATTGCGCCAAATTGCGACTAAATGCTTCATTTGGGGAGTAAACAAGCGATTAAATTCGCCAGATTGCCAGTGCTCAATTTCTGCTTTTTCTTACTTTTCATTTTTTTTTATATATGCGTATATACATATTTTCAATGTATATATATTTTTAATATATTTGTAGCGGATATTTGAAATTAGATTCATAACAATCGTTGTCGCAGTTGTAAAAAATTAAGTTATTTTAGAACATATTGGGAAAAAGTGGGTAGATTAAATGATTAAAGAGATATATATATTTTGTGCTACACGGCGAATCTATTTTGCGAATACTTTCTTCATTTGGCGAATTTTTTTTATTTTTAATTAGCCAAATTGCTAACGTTGGTCAAATGTCAGCGAGAACATTGATTACACCCTATTTAAGATGTAGTCGTTTCATTTCCTTATTACTTAATTTAATATATATATATAATTGTAATAAAGTTTGTATGTGTGCACTTTTGCGTAAAAATGCAGCGGCAATGGTCAAAATTTTCTCCTCGGAACTCTATGTCCCTCCCCCCTCAGAAGAAACTTAAATCCCTGCCTGAGAAAATGGTCTGAATTCAACACTGCTTAAAAAGCATTACCGTATTTACTCGTGTATACCGCACACACGTGTATAACGCGCACCCCCTACTTTACAAGGAAAAATGGGGATTTTTTTAGAATCTCGTATATAACGCGCACCGTAAATTTGACATGCAAGTCAATGAATGGCCAAATAAATTTCAGTAAGGGAATTTGAAACGAACATTACATCAGGCCAGAAAACAAGACAAAAATACATTTTTAGACTTCTGGTAGGGAGTGAATGACGGCAATGAGAGTAGCTAATTAGCGTTTAAGGGTGTATTTCGATTCAAACTGCTTATTTTCCGATCTATTTTTGAATTCATTTTTGCTCTCAAATACACCAAACTTTCAAAATCTCTTATTTGGAAAGTGCACAAGGTGCCGTGATTGTCGATTCTTGGATAAATGCAGAAAATATTGCAAAAAAAAAAAAAAAAAGCAATCAAAAATGGCATTTTGAACGATTTTTCCCAAGCGGGAGATCTGGGAACGAAAAGAAGGGGTCATACTGATAAGGTAATTCTTTACAACTCAAATTCTAATGAATTGAGCGTAAAAAGACATCACACGGCACCTCATACGTCCCTTCAAGAATCCCCTCAGCAAGTTTCATGTTGCTACTTTAAAAAATATGCCTGAAATTGTATCGGAAAATTTCGAGTTGTTGAAGGTGGAAAAGCGTTTTTTCGAATATACCCTTAAATGATGTTACTAGCTCTGTTGTATAAAAAAAGTGCAAGGAGTGGAATAAATGCAATAATATTTCAATTAAGTAAGATTTTCAGAGGGATTATGTCTGTCTTGATTATATTTTTTGATTCATAAGTATATCGTGTGATTACATCCAACAGTAAAAAATTATTCCATGTATAGCGCGCACCTAGGAGTTTTGCCTTACTTTTTTGAAAAAAATGTGCGCGTTATACACGAGTAAATACGGTATTTAATAAGCTGTAGTAATAATAATTAAAGAAATAATATCAACAAACGCAACTCCCTTTCAATTATAGAGTCATTTAGAAACTGTAGGATTATAGGGCAACATGAGATTTCTCAGCAAATACACAAACATTGTGAGGTATGTGAAATTTGCACTGATCCATTTTCCTTCAGAGTCATCTCACTAGAGGGCAGCACTAGAGCTGTCCCATGCAACTGTACATCCAACTATGATAGTGAACTTTAAGCAAGTAAGTATGGAGACTAGCGCCAGATGGCAGCACCAAACATTTAAAATCTCCATACATATGAACATAAATGCAAGCTCAGCTGATTGCCTTTGTTTCAAGAGGTTGAGAACTTTCAGATACTTTTGAAGGACCCTTAGTTTTGAAATAGGTCCTCAGAGGGAAAGACATGCCTTCCCTTTCTGTGTTTTACCTTTATGTAACAAAGGAAAGCTAATCCAGCTTCCTGAAAAAAAATACACTGAGAGGACCTGTCTTAAAAATTCAATATTACTGTTCTTAACATTAATCTAACTACATTTTATTTTGTTTGTTTTAGTATAATAATCAAGAAATAAATTTTTCAAGTGTGTTATATGCGTGTCAACTGGATTTTCTTGTTCCACCTTCTACACAAGTACAATGTGTCTTCCATTATTGCCTTCTGTTTACTATCTACTGTGATCAGGTAGGATCTATCCAATTTTATACTTAGTGACATTGTGGAATAATACTGAAATTAACAATAATTTCTTCTATCACTGTTCCCACATTCAACAGATTATGAGACTGAGAAGGGAACGTGATAGACTTTTTTACCTTTAATAAATAAACAAAACAAACCCAGTAATAAAAAAAAAAAAAACTGATTAACATTTTATTTTCATGTATGATATATTATATATAAGTTATATGATTAATACTGAAAAATACTGAACTGATATTATATAAAATAAATAAATAAGGAAAGTCACGGAACTTCCTTACAAGAGCAATCAATTTATATTATATATTTATATATTAATTATATGCTAAAGTGTATAAATTGCTGAGTAACTGATTTATTATTGATTTATCAAGATACATTGTTTAATATATATATACACAATGGCCATGAGTAGGGATCTCACCTCCATTGAGAAACTAAATAATTCTAATTATTCAAATTGGTCCTTTAAGATTCAAAATTTGCTCATCAAAGATGATTTATTTAAATTTGTCCTTAATGATCCACCTGAGACACCAGACGAAACATACATACGTGACAGCGCGAAAGCAAAGGCCATTATTAACTTAAGTATCGAGGACAACCAGATAATTCACGTAAAGCACTTAGAAAACCCCAAACAAATTTGGGACAAATTAAAAGAAATTCATTTACGTGCTAATTTGAGCTCCAAGCTCTTCTTACTGAGAAAATTTTATTCTCAGAAATTACCTGAGAATGGCAACATGATAGATCATATCAACGAAATACTCACGATCAAAGATCGTCTCTCTGCAATAGGAGAGGATATTAAGGAGTCTCACATTGTTGCTATCCTCTTGTGCTCACTCCCACAGTCTTACGCACCATTGATAACTGCACTCGAAAGCAGAGATCAAGAGGATTTAACAATTGATCTCATTAAAAATAAATTAATTGGAGAATTTACGCATCGGGTTGAAGCTAAAAATGCAAATTTGCACCCCAAAGACACAGCGTACAACGCTGAAACCAGATATATGGGTTCCCGTCCCAAAGGTACTGCATACAAAAATAATAATTCAAACAGATCTAAAAAATTCTGTAACTTTTGCTCCCGTAACGGCCACATCAGAAGCGAATGCTTCCAATTGAAAAATAAAGAAAAACAGAATTCACAGAAGAATGCTTATAAAAACGAATTCAACAAAAATAAAACTTACAATAATAACAATAAAGGCCAAGACAATAAAGACCACTCATCCAACTACTGTTTTAACAGTAAGATAGAAATTATGGATGAGAAAAACGAATCGGATCTTCCTCCTTCCTCGATAGAACACACACTTAAAAATGAACTGGTACTAGTAAACAAATTACATGAAACTAACCCTCATTCATACATAATCGACTCAGGTTGTACTAGACATGTTACGTCCACAACAGAGCACTTCACAACATTTAAACCCGGAAATTTCGGTAACATTACCATTGCTAATGGGAAAAGATTAAACTCTCAAGGTATGGGCGATGTAACACTTAACTCAGGTCTAAAAAATAGCATAACTCTCAAGGATGTTCTTTATTGTCCGGAATTAAAGGGTAATCTTTTGTCAGTTAAAAAGGCAATTGATAATGATATAAAAGTAATTTTTGAAGGAGAAACATGTTTATTTGTCAAAGACAACAACACTATCTTGACCGCAAAATTGAATAATAATCTTTATGAGATAAACCCAACGGACGAATATGGTTACATTTTAAGTACACAAACATCATGCGATAATGAAAATTGCATTTACATTTGGCATCGCAGATTAGGTCATAAAAATTTTGAAGCAATTAGACATTTAGTTAACCATAAGCTAGCAGAAGGGATAACCATAAACAATTGCAAACACAAAACATACTGCACTAAGTGTATCGAAGGTAAACTATCAGTTTCGCCTTACCCTAAATCGGCTAAAAACAGAAGTGTAGAAATCTGTTCCCGAACACATTCGGATATTTGTGGACCCATGGAAACAATGACCCCTGGCGGGAAGCGCTATTTCATAACATTCACAGATGATTATAGTAGATTTACTGTAACGTATTTGTTAGCACATAAATCTGAAGCGGTAGAAAAGCTAAAGCAATATGTAGCCCTTACGAAGAATAAATTTGGAAAAACAATTAAATCTATAAGATCGGATAATGCCAAAGAATACCTTGGTGAAAATTTCGAAAAATACTTAGCTGAAAATGGCATTGAACGGGAATTAAGCGTACCTTATTCAAGCCCTCAGAACGGCGTCTCAGAGCGGAAAAATAGGACAATTGTGGAAATGGCACGTACTATGCTTTCTGACGCGAAATTACCTAGGCAATTCTGGGGCGAAGCAGTAATGACGGCCACATACCTAATTAACCGACTACCTACTAATGCAAACGAGAATCGCGCAACACCATACGAGTTATGGAATAACCGAAAGCCCGACCTATCTAATATCAAAACATTCGGATGTAAGGCATTCGCCTACATAGATAAATCAAAAAGAACCAAATTTGACGAGAAGGCTATTGAAGGAGTATTTATGGGTTATGATTTTCGTAGTAAAGGGTATAGAATTCATACCGGAAATAATAACATAATGATCTCGAGAACCGTTAAATTCCTTGAAGAGGGCATTGATCGGGAAGAAATTAATGACACGACAGAAATCGAAAACAGTGCGCGATTACCTACCGAAAGTATCGAATTTGATTTAACGAATGAGAACGAAGAGAAAATCGTAAATCCAACGCAAAATGATCCCGAACCTAGAAGGTCGCTAAGAGAAAATAAAGGTATACCACCGAACCGTTTTGGAATAACAGCTAACCTATGCAAAATTGAAGAACCCAGGTCGTGGGCTGATTTACAAAATATTGAGGACACTGAAATTAAAAATAAATGGTTGGAGGCGACCGATGAAGAAATAAAATCATTGCACAGAAACAAAACTTGGAAATTAATTAAAGCCGTACCCGGTAAACGCATCATAGGTTCGAGGTGGACCTTTAAGGCAAAAAGAGGGGCAGATGGAACCATAGAGAGATATAAAGCGAGATTGGTCGCTAAGGGATACTCTCAAAAATATGGATGCGATTACGACGAAACTTACGCTCCAGTCGTGTCACATACCACACTCAGAGCGTTTTTAAATGCAGCTGTTTATAAGAATCTAGAAGTGACACATTTAGACGTGAAAACTGCATTTCTACACGGCGATCTTGAGGAGGAAGTATTTATGCATCAACCGGAGGGATATGTACAAGTTGGGGAGGAAGAGAAAGTATGTAAGCTAAACAAAGCAATTTATGGCCTTAAGCAGGCAGCTAGGGCATGGAATTTGAAAATTAGTCAGTCGTTAAGAAATTTAAAATTTACGGAATGTGAATCAGACCAATGCCTGTTCAAAAGGACTAAAAACGGAAAAATCGCTTACGTAATTGTGTACGTGGATGACATTCTTGTAGCGGGAAATAAAGATGACACACACGAGATTTACACCCAATTATCTAAGGAATATGAGATTAAAAATTTAGGACCGGTTAATCAATACTTGGGTATCAATATAAAAAGAACAGAAAATGGGAATCTCGAACTTGATCAGGAACATAAGATAATTGAAATCGGAGAAAAATTCAATTTAACCCTTATTAAACCCACTTACACACCGATGTGCACAAATTATTTCAGTTTAGATCCCGACGGAACACTATTAGATGATAATAAAAAATATAGACAGGCAATTGGGGGGTTACTATACATCGCAACACTGACTAGGCCCGACATATCGGCAGCAGTAAACATATTGGGAAGGAGGAATGAATCTCCAAGACAAACTGACTGGGAAGCTGTTGAAAAAGTCATTAGGTATCTATTGACTACCAGACGAATAAAATTCATTATTGATAAGTCGAAACCGCCAGTGTTGACAGTCTATAGCGACTCAGACTGGGCGAATGATCGGGACGACAGGAAGTCAACGACGGGGAACCTATTCATGTTGGGCAATAATGTGCTAGCCTGGGCCTCTAAGAAACAATCCAGCGTCGCACTGTCTTCCACTGAAAGCGAATATGTTGCACTTTCCACTGCAACACAAGAAATAAAATGGCTACTCACAATACTCAGTGACTTGGAACTTAACCAAGAATTACCCATAACCGTATATGAGGACAATTTGCCTGCCATTAGATTGACTAAAATCGAAAAGGCACATACCAAGTCAAAGCACATTGACGTGAAATTTCATCACATCAAACACCAGCACGAATGTGGCATAATTAAAATTATTTACTGTCCTACGGAAAAAATGCTAGCTGATGTTCTCACCAAGCCCGTCTCTAAAATTAAACTGGAGAAGCTTAGGCTTCAGTTCCAATTAAAGATGTTGTAGATTTGCTTCGAAAAGGAGGAATGTAGGATTATAGGGCAACATGAGATTTCTCAGCAAATACACAAACATTGTGAGGTATGTCAAATTTGCACTGATCCATTTTCCTTCAGAGTCATCTCACTAGAGGGCAGCACTAGAGCTGTCCCATGCAACTGTACATCCAACTATGATAGTGAACTTTAAGCAAGTAAGTATGGAGACTAGCGCCAGATGGCAGCACCAAACATTTAAAATCTCCATACATATGAACATAAATGCAAGCTCAGCTGATTGCCTTTGTTTCAAGAGGTTGAGAACTTTCAGATACTTTTGAAGGACCCTTAGTTTTGAAATAGGTCCTCAGAGGGAAAGACATGCCTTCCCTTTCTGTGTTTTACCTTTATGTAACAAAGGAAAGCTAATCCAGCTTCCTGAAAAAAAATACACTGAGAGGACCTGTCTTAAAAATTCAATATTACTGTTCTTAACATTAATCTAACTACATTTTATTTTGTTTGTTTTAGTATAATAATCAAGAAATAAATTTTTCAAGTGTGTTATATGCGTGTCAACTGGATTTTCTTGTTCCACCTTCTACACAAGTACAATGTGTCTTCCATTATTGCCTTCTGTTTACTATCTACTGTGATCAGGTAGGATCTATCCAATTTTATACTTAGTGACATTGTGGAATAATACTGAAATTAACAATAATTTCTTCTATCACTGTTCCCACATTCAACAGAAACAAAAGAAAACTAATTGTTAGAAGTCTCAGGTTAAATATTATGTTTTGGTGCCTCTGTAATCGGTAATCTCAGAGTCCTTCAACTTCTCGTAAGAAGGTCATAAGCTCCCACATTTCAAGGTAAAAGCAGATTAAGGGGGAAAAAAGACCTTTCAAGAAAGTTCTTCCAGAATTTTTAACCTTGTCATTTCCAAAAGAACTTTAATTTATTTTTATTTTTTATAAGGAGCAAAGAAATAGGTAGATAAGTATTGATTTTTGTAACTCCCCTTTCCCCTCGATACTGTCAATTTGATTTTATTTTTATCTCTAAGATATTTTAATATAATTTAATTAATTTTTGTATTAAAATTATTAAATTAATATACTGTACAAAAACAGAAGTACAGGTTTATCTAAAATTTTAATTTATTTCAGTTATATGAATTGATTTTATTTTAGATATGGATTTTGGCATTACATCTTCGTGTAGTTTTACATTATATAAACTGGTAAAAGAAACTATTTAATGTGAATAGCATTCTCCTCCCCCAAACAAGAAACCACGAACTAATTGTATATGTATAAAATATACAGGGTGATTCTTAAATATTAGAACAGTAGGTTATTTCCTTAAATATTGCCCATAGACCTATACTTCCAGTTACAAAGTTTCATAAATAAAGGTGCAAAATATGATGACATATATTGCAACTCCTTGGGAGTGTTATTTGTTAAAGTACGAAAATAAAATTTTTATACGGCCCCCGTAGGTTAAAAATCCCTATTAGGAAAATTTCCTCATGAAATTTCTGAATTAAATACAAAAACATGCATCTTCACAAAAAATTCGCTAAAAGAAAAATTTACGAAAGGAATGCAAAAATAAAATAAGACGGGACAGAAAAAGTGAAACAAATATGAAATAATAAAATTAATTTATAAAATTCCATGTATCAAAAAGTGGAATAGTTAAAAATGTAGTATGAAAAAAAACACAAAAAAATAAATAAAAAAACAAAAACAAACAACAACCAAAAAAAAAAAACCATAACGAGACTAAAAAATAAAACTTATATTGTAGAATTTTTCTTCAACAGAAATATTCTACAAATATAAGTAAAATAGAATTATGCACAGATTACGGATAGAGAGTCAACTTTCATACACTGCAATGGCTACTTGTTTAACATGGGATTACGCATAGACAGTAGCGATACGAGCGGATCACTCTGAAACTACGATCATAACATAAGAGAGGTTGCTAATTCGGCAAAACATCGCTTCCTTGGCGACAAATGATAAGGGAAAAAAGAAAAAAAATACAGCGACGACTTGCTGCTTCTTGTTTTGAAATTTATGAAAGAATTATTTTAATATGAAATAACTTTGACGTATTCGTCTTGCAAACAATACACGTGTCTCATCTAATAATTTAAACTTGACCTAATAATTTAAACTTGAAAATTCAAGAACAATAACAGTAATAATTACGAATCAATATAAGCGCGGAAATCTAAGATCAAATAGCATAAGCACGTGTGCGAAGATAATCAAATCAGCATTCAGCAAGAAGTGCCAAGCCAGAATATGGTTACAGTTAAACAGAAATCACGAGGATAAAAATCGCCAATGCGATGGTTTAGTTTTTAAGTGATCCACTGAGGGCGTTCTTTTCAAGCCGAGTTGAGGCTCTGTCCGTACTCTGTGGAATTATGTATATGAGGACTGACGAATTGGAGTAAATCAAGCCCATTTTTGATATCTTCAAGATACGTCGAGCTAAAGTTTTTCCTTGATCGTAATTTTTTAATTTAACTAAAATTCTACTACCAACTATCAGTAACCCATCAAAACTGATGCAAGTATACGCTGAAAAGGTAGAACATAAGCAGTACAAAAAAATAATAATTCAAATTTAGCTCGAGTGGATTTGAACCACTTCGGTTCTGAACGCTTTGTATATATATAGATAATTAAAATGAATAAAATAAAACTAAACAAAACAAAAACTAAGCTGTATTAATTACTAAGCTAAAGTTATCTTTTACAGGATAAAGGGAGTACCATTAAGGGTGTATTTAGATTCAAACTGTTTATTTTCCGATTTATTTTTGAATTCATTTTTGCTCTCAAATGCACCAAACTTTCAACATCTCTTATTTGGAAAGTGCACAAGGTGCCGTGATTGTCAATTCATTGATAAATGCAGAAAATATTGCAAAAAAAAAAAAAAAAAAAAAAAAAGGCATTTCGAACGATTTTTCCCAAACGGGAGATTTGGAAACGAAAAAAAGGGGTCATACTGATAAGGTAATTGTTTATAAATCAAATTCTAATGAATTGAGCGTAAAATGACATCACACGGCACCTCATACGTTCCTTCAAGAATCCCTTCAGCAAGTTTCGTGTTTCTACTTTAAAAAAATGTGTCTGAAATTGTATCGGGAAATTTCGAGCTGTTGAAGGTGGAAAAGCGTTTTTTCGTTCTGAACGCTTTGTATATATATAGATAATTAAAATGAATAAAATAAAACTAAACAAAACAAAAACTAAGCTGTATTAATTACTAAGCTAAAGTTATCTTTTACAGGATAAAGGGAGTACCATTAAGGGTGTATTTAGATTCAAACTGTTTATTTTCCGATTTATTTTTGAATTCATTTTTGCTCTCAAATGCACCAAACTTTCAACATCTCTTATTTGGAAAGTGCACAAGGTGCCGTGATTGTCAATTCATTGATAAATGCAGAAAATATTGCAAAAAAAAAAAAAAAAAAAAAAAAGGCATTTCGAACGATTTTTCCCAAACGGGAGATTTGGAAACGAAAAAAAGGGGTCATACTGATAAGGTAATTGTTTATAAATCAAATTCTAATGAATTGAGCGTAAAATGACATCACACGGCACCTCATACGTTCCTTCAAGAATCCCTTCAGCAAGTTTCGTGTTTCTACTTTAAAAAAATGTGTCTGAAATTGTATCGGGAAATTTCGAGCTGTTGAAGGTGGAAAAGCGTTTTTTCGGATACACCCTTAAAAACACCAGAATAATAAGGTTACAAAACTAAATTAAAACTAAAACTAAGATACGTAATAACATACACATATGCACATATGCAGCAATGCTATTAGAATGCCGAAATAATTAAAATGAAATCACAAATGAATGAATAAGTTGGTAATAATCTAAAGATGAACAAAATATGAACAGTAGAAAACAGAAATGCACAATATGAAACTATGAATAACCTACAGAATCACCAGAGGGGTTTGCAGGTTCATTCATAATGAAGATATGTTATTTCATCCAATTGTGTCAACATTAGGCATAAAATAACAAAATTTAGCTCCTTATAACATATCAAAATGGGACAAAAATTGCACATAAGATATTAAAGAAAAATAAATAATGAGGATATAAGGAGAAATAAAAATCTAAAATACTAGAAATTTAAGTTATAAACAGAGAATGTCGGAGGATAGATAGATAGATAGAGAGTATGCAATCGAAGTAATTGTAATAGGTCAATTCCTAATTTTTTTTTATTTTTTTTTATTTTAATGTATTGGACCAAAACAATTATTGTTTGTTTAACTACGAGAATTTTTAGTCTAATTTCGAAAATTTATTGCCGCAATTATTTATCTGCCAATTTTTTTTTTAATTTAAATTAGGTTCCTTTTGTTTAAGACATAGCATAATTGTTTAATAAGTTTAAACATGATTATCCCCGATGAAATTAACAAACCACAAAATATTATCTGATGTGACTAAAGTAAACTCAATGTGACATTCCAGCTATTAGTCAACCACAGAGTACGTAACAGAGCCTCAACTCGACTTGAAAAGAACGCCCTCAGTGGATCACTTAAAAACTAAACCATCGCGTTGGCGATTTTTATCCTCGTGATTTCTGTTTAAATGTAACCCTATTCTGGTTTGGCGCTTCTTGCTGAATGCTGATTTGATTATCTTTGCACACGTGCTTATGCTATTTGATCTTAGATTTCCGCGCTTATATTGATTCGTAATTATTATTGTTAATATTCTTGAATTTTCAAGTTTAAATTATTAGGTCGTTATGTTACGAAGAGACACATGTATTGTTTGCAAGACGAATACTCAAAGTTATTTCATATTAAAATAATTCTTTCATAAATTTCAAAACAAGAAGCAGCAAGCCGTCGCTGTATTTTTTTTTCTTTTTTTTTATCATTTGTCGCCAAGGAAGCGATGTTTCGCCGAATTAGCAACCTCCCTTATGTTATGATCGTAGTTTCAGAGTGGTCCGCTCGTCTCGCTACTGTCTATGCGTAATCCCATGTTAAACAAGTTGCCATTACAGTGTATGAAAGTTGATTCTCTGTTACTACTCTGTGTAGTCAACTTTCAGGACAGGATTAAATTCAGGAAATAAGTATTTGAGGACATGTGAGAAATTTCAAATTTATCACCACAATTAATCCTCAACAAATATTAAAAAAAATTAAATTAATTAATTTTAGACCTACCATAATTGTTCAAACATTTTTAAACGTGACTTTCTCCAATGAAAGTAACAACACACAAAATACTACCATGGCGACTTAAGAGCCCACAATAGTCACAGAAAAATTACTCAAAAAGACCCGGATGACCATGTAAAGTCTATGGGAGCGTTTTTTTCTAATATCTCGCTCAAATTTTAATATTTTTGCATGATTTTTTTGCACAAGATAGCTGAGGGCAATCCACAACCGGGCTAGTTTTTACTTTTTTAATTTTTTTTTCAGATTTTCTTTAAAAAATTACTTTAACTTTCGAAACCGGTTTAAACCGGTTCCGAAACTGAAACTATCGTAATATAAAAAATATATAACCAAAATCGAAAAAGTAAAAACTAGCCCGGTTGTGGATTGCCCTCAGCTATCTTATGCAAAAAAATAATGCAAAAATATTAAAATTTGAGTGAGATATTAGAAAAGAACGCTCCCATAGACTTTACATGGTCATCCGGGTCTTTTTGAGTAATTTTTCTGTGACTATTGTGCGCTCTTAAGGGTTCATTTCGATTCAAACTGCTTATTTTCCGATTTATTTTTTAATTCATTTTTGCTCTCAAATGTATCAAACTGGTAAATTGTCTTATTTAGAAAGTACACAAGGTGCCGTGATTGTCGATTACCTAATAAATGCAGAAAACATTGAAAAAAAAAAAAAAAAAAAAAAAAAAAAAAAAAAAAAAGCAATCAAAAACGGCATTTTTAACCAAATTTTCCGAAGCGGGATATCTGGGAATGATAAAAAGGGTCTTGCTGAGAAGATAATTGTTTATAAATCGAATTCTAATGAATTGAGTGGAAAATGACATCACACGGCACCTCATACGTCTCTTCAAAAATCCCCTCAGCAAGTTTCATGTTTCTACTTTTTAAAATGTGTCTGAAATTGTATCAGAAAATTTCGAGCTGTTGAAGGTGGAAAAGCGTTTTTTCGAATACACCCTTAAGTAAACTGAATGTGACAACTAGTAGTCAATTTTCAGGACAAGATTGAATTCAGGAAATAAGGACGCGAGGAAACGTCAGACGATATTTTCTAGAAAACATTCAAGACTGAGACTATGAAAAATGTACTTTTTAAATTTCCATTAAAATATAATTGATTGATTTCTTCCATTAAATTGACAAGGAAAACTAAAAATGTAATATTTTGGCTTCACATAAGATCAAGAATGGGCTAATTTCGAAAAATTATTACCACAATTTGTCATCTAACAATTTTTTTTTTAATTTCTAAATTCGGCTAATTTAGTTTTAGACCTAGCATAATTGCTGAAACATTTTTAAACGTGACTATCCTTAATGAAATTAACAAAACACAAAATACTATGACGTTTGCCTTAAATAAAGTGAATGTGATAGTCTACCTATTAGTCAGCTTTCGAGACAAGATTGAATTCAGGAAATAAGGACTCGAGGAAATGTCACTTAAGATTTTCTGGAAAACGCTCAAGGACAAAGTCTATGAAAAATGTACTTTTAAAATTTCCATTAAAATCCGGTCTAGTGATTTCTTCCATTATATTGACAGAGAAAACTAAAATCTGTGGTCCTTTTGGCTTCACGTAAGATCAAGATTGGGCTAATTTCGGAAATTTATCACCACAATTATTCCGCTATAATAATAATAAAAAATATTTAAATTTGTTTAAGACTTAGCATAATTGTTTAAACATTTTAAACGCATCAATTTAACAACATACAAAATACTACTTGATGTGACTTAACCCTTTCCGGCACGGGCAAAATCTGTTAGTGAAATGAGGAATTATCGACTGACACCGGAATTCACAAATGAAATTTTTAGATATTTTGAATTCCTTAATTAAAGTTTTTATTATAAAAACAAAATTTTACTAGAATATTACTGGTACTGTTTGCAAGTTTGGAATTAAAATTAGGTGTCCCAGACCGGGCACAGTGTGCCGGAAAGAGTTAAGTAACTGAATGTAACATTCTACTCAGTAGTTAGCTTTCAGGACAAGATTGAATTCAGGATATAAGAACGCGAGGAATTGTCAAATAAGATGTTCTGGAAAACGTTCAAGAAGTCTATGAAAAATGTACTTTTAAGATTTCCATTAATATCTGGTCTATTGATTTCTTCAATTATTGACAAAGGAAACTAAATTCTGTGGTCATTTTGGCTTCACATAAGATCAAGAGTGGTCTAATTTCGGAAATTTATCACCACAATTTTTCATCTAATATTTTTTTTTTAATTTAAATTTGGTCAAATTATTTTTTGACCTAGCATAATTGTTAAAACATTTTTAAACGTGACTATCTCTAAGGAAATTAACAACACACAAAATACTACTATATGTGACTTAAGTAAACTGAATGTGACATTCTACCAAGTAGTCGGCTTTCAGAATAGGATTCAATTCAGGTTATCGGAATTCGAGGAACTGTCAGATCTCAGATGAGATATTCTGTAGAACACTCAAGCACTAAGACTATGAAAAATGTACTTTTAAGATTTCTTCTATTATCCAATCTATTGATTTCTTCCATTACATTCGAAAAGAAAACTAAAATCTGTGATCTTTTGGCGTCTCAAGATCAAAAGTGGGCTAATTTCGAAAATTTATCACTTCAATTATTTATCCTCTGCCACTTTTACAAAAATTAAATAATATTAATTTAGTTTTAGGCCCATCATATATATTTAAACATTTTAAACATGACTATCCCCAATGAAATTAAAGGAAACAAAATACTACCACGTGTGACTTAAGTAAACTGAATGTGACACCGAGTAGCCAATTTTCAGGACAAAATTGAATTCAGGAAATAAGGACGCGAGGAAACGTCAGACGATATTTTCTAGAAGACATTCGAGACTAAGACTATGAAAATTGTACTTTTAAAATTTCCATTAAAATATAATTGATTGATTTCTTTCATTACATTGACAAAGAAAACTAAAAATTTAATCTTTTGGCTTCACTTAAGATCAAGAGTGGGCTAATTTCGAAAATTTATTACCACAATTTGTCATCTAATAATTTTTTTTTTAATTTTAAATTCGGCTAATTTAGTTTTAGACCTAGCATAACTCATGAAACATTTCTAAACGTGACTATCCCTAATGAAATTAAGAAAGCACAAAATACTATCACGTGTGACTTTTGTGAACTGAATGTGACATTCTACCTATTAGTTAGCTTTCAGGACAGGACTGAATTCAGGATATAAGGACTCGAGGCAATACCAGATGAGATTTTCTGGAAAACATTCAAATACTAAGGCTGTGAAAAATTTACTTTTAAGATTTGCACTAACATCCAGTCTATTGTTTTATTTTTATTTTAGGAAACCGACAAAGAAAAACTATAATCTTTCTACATTTGGCTTCATATCAAATCAAAATTGAATTTTAGATTGAAAAATTGAATTACAATAAGGAAATTGACCCACTGCTTTACTTTCTCCTATCCTTACAAGAACAGAGTTGTGAATGGTCAAGAAAAACATAATAATAAAAAAAAGTGTTAAATACCAGTATTTAGTTAAAGAGAAATTCACCTTGTTTAATTCCGTTATATTACTTCAAGTATTTTCTACAAGAAAATACTGGCAGTTTGCGCTGTTTTTAACTGTGTTTTTCTGTACTGGATTCGCAAAATTTGGACTTTTGGTTTTCTACGGCCATATTTATTTTAGAAGCTCCTGAACATGATTTGTCTGTTTTTAAGAAAATCCCTATTTAATTGTGTGTTTATATGTGGCACAAATTTTGTGGGCATTCTATCTCAAAAATGAATTTAATGAAACTTCAGAAGATCTTGACATAAACTGTTACTAATTATGCTTTGGTGTAAACAGCTCTAAAAATGCCGTTGTTGCTGCTATGCTGCATTTCCACGATTTCCAGGATAGTTAATATATTGTAAAGTCCTGGATCAAATCAATATACTTTGTCAATAAATGCAGATGTCTTACCTAAATATTCTCCTCAAATACAAAATCAGTAGATTTGCGCACCATACAATATTTAACATACCAATTAAATTTTCTTAAACCAATTTAAATACCAATTAAACTTTAGCGGTATTAAGCGACATGTTGGTATTATATATCAATATATCTGTAATAGTGTCAATAGCCATTTCAGAAAGTTGGTATAGTACATCAGTATATCACTATCACTCTTAATTATAGCTTCTTTTGGTGCGTATTTTCAACTTAAGTTGGTAAAGTATCAGTATATCGCTATACCTCTTAATTATACACTATTTTGGTTGCGTTTTACATTAAAAAAATGAGTTTTATTTTAATAGTGTCAATAGGCATTTCAAAATGTTAGTTTCAAGAATATTGATATAGTACATCAGTATATCGCTATCTTTCTTAATATTAGACTATTTTGGTTGCATTTTTTCAACTTAAGTTGGTATAGTATATCAGTATATCGCTATCTTTCTTAATATTACACTATTTTGGGTGCATTTTTTCAACTTAAGTTGGTATAGTATATCAGTATATCGCTATCTTTCTTAATATTACACTATTTTGGTTGCATGTTTTCAACTTAAGTTGGTATAGTATATCAGTACATCACTATCACTCTTAATTATAAACTATTTTGGTTACATTTTTCATTAAAATAATGAATTTTATAGTAATAGTGTCAATAGTCATTTCAGAATGTTAGTTTCAATAATATTGGCATAGTATATCAGTATATCACTATCACTCTTAATATTATACTATTTTGGTTGCATTTTTTCAACTTAAATTGTAAAATAATGGATTTTACATCAATAGTGTCAGTAGTAATTTCATAATGTTACTGTTAAGAATCAACCATTTAAAAAACGGCAAAGATAAACTTCGAACGTGGGAGTATATAGTAGGAAACAGTGTTTTTGAGGATACAAGCATTTTATGGACATACAGAAAATGGTTTTCAGATGTTTTGACGTCCTTTAAATTTGTAGGTTGTCTGTATCAAGGCCGGATACAGGTGACTTACAAGGGAAACTTACCAGTCAACTGAGGGTTCCTGTTACCTCTGTAGGTCATTTCTTTCAAAATAATTTCTTCAATAGTATAAAATAATTGTCTAATAAGTCTAAATATTACAAACGGGAGTTTCGTGAGCCCGCATCCCTTCTTTTAAATCTCTCAACAGTTTGGTTAGCCTATTTTTTGAATTCATATACCGTAAGGCTGCTTTTGCACAAAAATAGAAGAATCAGACAAGCGTAAAATGTAATCAAAGACTAGCCTGCTTTGTGGGCACAAAATTGTAAAAGATATTCTTTTTTTATTGCGATACTGACAGGAGGGATGCTTAGAGTAGTTTGACATCCCCGTGACGTATAGAACTGTCAGTTAGAGGTTGTCATATAATCTGAAATACATTCTGACATATATTTTAATTCTCAGAGAAGTATGTTTTGTAAATGTCACTAAATTCTATTCTTTGCAAAAAGAGAGTTTTTGGAACAATCTAACAAACTAGAAAGTTTTTTTTTTTCTTTTAAGAGGAAAAGAAATTGAAACGAGTGTATTTTTTGGTTGCTGTCCCTTGCTATTAGAAAATTGTTACAATCGCTTATATAGTTTGGCATGCATTTTTATAAGATAAAATGAAACTACGATATGTAACTACGTTTATACTATAAGGTAACATAGAGAAACAATTATTATTGCATTATGCTTAATTAAAAAAAAATTCTTCTTAAAAAACCGTAATATCAAAAGAAATTAATAAGAAAAATAAATCTAAATTGTTAGCGATATTCTTCTTTTTAAAATGCTAGTGATAGGGGATATACTTAAAGAGAACTTGACAGTTCCTGTTGCCGCATTTCTCAAAATGTGGTGAACAGACTGAAATCCTTCTTCGGTTTAGCAATCCGATTTTACTCAAACCCTCTCAGGGTTTATATTAATTTTTTTCTTTGCGGGTTGGGTTCGGAATTGGAATCCGTTCCTTACAGTTCGGAATATAATTTTTTTCGGGTTGAAATTTGAATATTGTGAGTAGGGTTCGGATTGACCTGATTTATCAGAAGTAAGTTCTGAATATTTTTCACGTGAAGAGAAAGAAAAATTATATTGGAATAATTATAAATGTATGTATATTAACTTTAATACGAAAATAAACATATTATTCTTCTCGCTTTTGATAAGAAACACACATGGCCATAAGTCGAATCGAGAGTTATTCTAAAGTCTGAAATAATCAGTCGGGGAACAAATTTTGCAAGTTCAAAGTAGAGATGGACAATATCGTTCCTTTTAAGGAACCGTTCCAGCCGGATTCGTTCACCAAAAGGAACGAGTTCTTTGGACTCGTTCCTATTGGAACCGTTCCGAAAAAAAGAAACGATTCCGACAAAGGAACGATTTTGAGAAAAAGGAACGAATTCGAGAAAAAAGGACGATTTCAAGAAAAAAAGGAACGATTCCGACAAAGGAACGATTTTGAGAAAAAGGAACGAATTCGAGAAAAAGGACGATTTCAAGAAAAAAAGGAACGAATTCGAGAGAAAAGGACGATTTCAAGAAAAAAAAGGAACGAATTTGAGAAAAAAGGACGATTTCCAGAAAAAAAAGGAACGAATCTGTAAAAAAAGGAACGATTCCGACAAAGGAACGATTTTGGGAAAAAGGAACAAATTCGAGAAAAAAGGACGATTAAAAAAAAAAAGGAACGAATCTGTAATCAAAGGAATGAATCCGATAAAAATGGAACGAATCCGAGAAAAAAAGGAACGACTTCGAGACAAAAAGGAAGGAATCCGATAAAATAGGATGGATTTTTTTAAAAAAAGGTTCCAAGGGAAAAAAAACGCGTCCGAAACTATTTTACGAAAAAGGGAACGAATCCGGAAACAGGCATAACAGATCTCGGAGCGACATGCAATCCCTAATATTTATTATTTATAACTAATTTATTTTCTTACGTATTCATTTTTTTCATATCATTTCTTATGGTTTGCTTTAGTTTTTAAATATTTTGGACAGATCATTTTGTTTTTAAGAGTTCATTTTATTCATCTGTGTGCGCTATTAACTAGCATAGTTATTTCTATTCCTTATAAAATAAGTATTCCCTGACTTTATGATTTATTGTATTAAGATTAATTGCTCTTGAAAATTTGCATTTGGTTGATCTTTCATTTATCGCTATAGTTTATCCATGAAATTTTACTGTAGCTTTGGTTTTGGTCATCAGGCTGTTGCGGCGCTATATTAGATTTTCAATGTAATCATTGCTTTCCCCTCCAAAATCTGTCGTCAAATGACCTTCGATTTATTTTATTATTTTTGCGTAGGAAATTTCTTTATTGATCTAATATTTGATATCAGGGTCTATGATTTGTTTTCTCTTCAAAATTCACCCTAACGTAATCTTTAACTTATATATCGGTCCTGGTAACCAGCCGTTTTCCAAGTTGGTCCATTTCAGTACGATTCCTCAGAAATTGGGAATTTCGGAGTCTGCCCATTTCGAGAAAATTCCTAGAAGTCCATCTATTTAGGAATTAAGGGCGTATTCGGAAAAAATATTTTTCCACCTTCAACAGCTCGCAAATTTCCGATACAGTTTAAGACACATTTTTAACCCTTTCCGGCACACTGTGCCCGGTCTGGGATACCTAATTTTAATTCCAAACTTGCAAACGGCACCAATAACATTTTAGTAACATTTTGCTTTTGCAACAAAGGCTTAAATTAAGGAATTCAAAATATCTGAAAAAATCGTTTGTGAATTCCGGTGTCAGTCAATATTTTCTTATTTTACTAACAGATTTTGCCCGTGCCGGAAAGGGTTAAAAGTAGATACGTGAAACTTGCTGAGGTGATTTTTAAAGAGATGTATAAGAGGCCGCGTGATTTCTTTGTTTTCGCTCAATTCGTTAGAATTTGATTTATAAACAATTACTTTCTCAGTATGACCATTTTTTTCGTTCGCAGATCTCTCTCTTCAGGAAATTCAGTTCAAAACGCCAACTTTGACAACAGTTTTTTGCAATTGTAAAAAAAAAAAAAAAAAAAAAAAAAAAAAAAAAAAAAAAAATGACAAGCACGGCGCATTGTGTACTTTCTAAGAAAGAGAATTGCCAGTTTCAAACGTTTGAGAGCAAAAATGAATTTAAGAATAAATCAGACAATAAGCAGTTTGGATTGGAATACACCCTTAACCCCTTCGCGACCCCTTCGCTTGTGTTTTTTTGGGTCAGGGAATCCGAATTTGTATCTTCTCAGCAAAAATTTCTCCCGGCAACTCCCCTCTCCCAATTTTTAATAAAATGCACCCCAAAAGAAATTTTTAAAAATTCAATTTTTTACTGTTTTAGGGAAAAAGTATCTATAAATTTAGATGTAGACAAAATTTCCAAGAAATACTATGCATAACATTATGACGTAGGATGAACGGGGAGGGGGAGCATCGTTTGCTATTTCTCTCCTCCGAACTTTCAATAATTCTTATTTTATGTTTTTGGGTCATTGAATCCGAATTTTTTACTTCTCCCCCCCTCCCCCCAGAAAAAAGTAAAATAATCGCCAATATAGGTTTTTTATATTTTTTGAGGAAAAATTATCTAGACATTCAGAAAGTAGACAGAATTTTCAAAAAAGTACGATGCATAACATTATGACTTAGAATGAATAGAGTGTGTGGGCGGGGGAGAAGCCTGCCTCACAGCGCTACGTGCACTAAGTTATGCAATTCTGCTTTTACCAAAATTTGTGTGCATGTGTTTGAGGGGGAGGAGTTGCCGGGAAAAATTTTCATTCAGCGATCCACAAAACATAAAATAAGTCTTTTCTAGAGCTACCATGAATTTTGCTAGGTATAGCCCCTATATGGTCTCTATTGCCTTGACTCAGGCGACCGGGGTCGTGCGAAGAGAAAACTGTACCTGCGATAAAGTCTCAATCTAACACTCCCTTAGTAAGTTGGGGGGGGGGACCCCTCAACTTTTTCTTGCGACAGGCCAAAACATAACGTTGGTAATATAATTTTGGCGCCCCATAAGTTTCCGCCATCGAGGTGACCGCCCCAGTCGCACCCCTCCCCTTTTACACGGGGCTGCAGACGATACAGTGCCACAGCGCATGTTGAGAGGCAGACTCCCTCCTCCAAGTTCATGCTACGACGTGATGTCACGTATCTTTTTTGTAGCAAATTTTGCCTGCTTTCTGAATTTCCTTTTTTCCAAAAACTTTTAATTAAATATATATATATATATATATTAAAATTAACATTTTTTATTATAATACCCGAAATTAAACGTATTTTGGGTATTATTTTACCTTTTCTTTTTCCTTTCTTTTTTTCTTTTCTCTTTTTTTTTTCTTAAGGGAGGATTTTAGTGAGAAGTTAAAAATTCGGATTCAGCGATCCCAAAACATAAAGTAAGTCTTGCAGGAAAAATTCGGAGGAGTAACGGGAGAGCGATGACATATCATGCGATTGGTTAACCTCAGTCCTGATGCCGTCTATAGGTGACACAAAAGAATATCCATTAAGTTCATTTAATGCAATCTAATTTAATAAATCTTTTAATTTAATTTAAAATTGTTAAAATTATTTACTTCTAGAGGTTTTTACTAAATGCGTGCATATTAGAGGCATCCATACATACTGATACATCTTTGAATATGTTTTACAGTAATTTTAAACTAGTTTGTGTGGTCCTTCTTAATATTTGTCTCAGATTTGAGGAATTTAAGTGGAATTGCATAACGTAGTGCATGTAGCGCCGCGGCGCATGTTGAGAGGCAGGCTTCCCTCTTCCCGTTCATTTTACGTCTTAGTCATGCATCGTATTTGTTGCAAATTTTGTATACTTCCAAAATTTCTGCATACTTTTTTACTAAAACGATAAAATAATTGATTTTTTTCTTAAATAACTTTTTTTTTGGGGGGGGAGGGAGGGAGGAGGTGAGTATTTTACCAAATTTTAGGGGAGTTGCCGAGGAAAATTTTGGTGGGAAGTTGAAAATTCGGATTTAGCGAATTAAAAAACATAAAAAAAGCCCTTTTCCAGAATTATCATGAATTTTGCTAGGTAGAGACCCAATAGGTCTCTATTGCCTGGACTATTGTTCAAACAGATTTTCCTCTATGTAATAAACCTCAATGTAAGTTGATGAAAACAATCTTCGAGAGTTTCAAGATTGTTTTTAATCATCTTCTTTAGGAGAGAAAAACAAGACGCCAAACATATAAAATGATACATGAGCGAGCGCTATTAGCTGGTCTTATTTTTCTTTTGACAAAGAAGATTCTCAAATTCAAATTATACTTGAGGAAAAATAGCATGAAACCGAAATGTACATAAAAGTGCGTAACTATTAAAATAATCGAAAAGCAGTTATTATCCCATTAAAGTGCAATTTTTATGACATGATAATGTATTTCTTATATTATTCAAAACCGTTTCAAATCAGTTTTTTTTTCTTTCTTTTAATCTTGTTTTTCTTGAATATTCAATATATATATATATATATATATATATATATGTATCATTTCTTATGATATATTTACCAATTAGAAAAAGTATTAGTGCATGTATCTAAAACTATATGGTGTTCCATTACCTTCGGATCCTGGTACTCAATCGATAAAGCACGTTTAGGTTCTCTATTCGAATCCTAGCTGGGGGATTTTTTTCACTCAGATATAAAAAATCAATTTCGTAAATTATTTCTTTTAGATCAATTTTGCATGAACACGTCAGATAGTATTGTAATTAAGTCACAGATGACAGTAAATAATTTGTAACAGACAATATCTTAAATGAAGTAAAATAATATATTTCTATTTTTCTAAACATTAAATTTAAGAGGATATAATGCGCAGTTGTAGTTCATTAAACGTTTATCCCCTCCTACAACTTTAATTTCTTTTCTCTTTATTTCGTTTTTCTTCGTCTCCCCTCCCCCCCCCCCCCCCGCTTTTTTTTCATACACATTCGAAGGGTATTTAGGTATAAATAAAAGGTATAAATAAAATAGCGTATTTTAATTTATTAAAACTGGCCAATCTACAAGAACAAGAACCGATTATTTCGGAATCGATTCCATTTCGAACCGAATCCAAGAAATCGGTCTTTTCGGACCGAATCTAATGAATCGGTCCTTTTCGCAATCGGTGCATTTCGGAACGAGTCCGAGGAATCTGTCCTTTTCGGAGTCGTTTCATTTCGGAACGAGTTCGAGGATTCGCTCCTTTTCGGAGTCGTTTCATTTCGGAACGAGTCCGAGGAATCGGTACTTTTCGGAGTCGTTTCATTTCGGAACGAGTCCGAGAATTCGGTCCTTTTCGCAATCGGTGCATTTCGGAACGAGTCCGAGGAATCTGTCCTTTTCGGAGTCGTTTCATTTCGGAACGAGTTCGAGGATTCGCTCCTTTTCGGAGTCGTTTCATTTCGGAACGAGTCCGAGGAATCGGTACTTTTCGGAGTCGTTTCATTTCGGAACGAGTCCGAGAATTCGGTCCTTTTCGCAGTCATTTCATTTCGGAACGAGTGCGAGGAATCTGCCCTTTTCGGAGTCGTTTCATTTCGGATGGAGTCCGAGGAATCGGTCCTTTTCGGAGTCGTTTCATTTCGGAACGAGTCTGAGGAATCAGTCCTTTTCGGAGTCGTTTCATTTCGGAACGAGTCTGAGGAATAGGTCCTTTTCGGGATGGTTTCATCTCAGAACTAGTTCGAGGAATCGTTCCTCTTCGGAACGAGTCTGATCAATCGTTCCTTTTCGGAATGATTTCATTTCGGAACTAGTCCTAGGAATCGTTCCTTTTCGGAACGAGTCCGAGGAATCATTCCTTTTCGGAATGGTTTCATTTCGGAACTAGTCCGAGTAATCGTTCCCTTTTGGAACGAGTCCGATCAATCGTTCCTTTTCGGAATGGTTTCATTTCGGAACTAGTTCGAGGAACCGTTCCTTTTCGGAACGAGTCCGATCAATCGTTCCTTTTTGGAATGATTTCATTTCGGAACTAGTCCGAGGAATCGTTCCTTTTCGGAACGAGTCCGAGAATTATTCCTTTTCGGAATGGTTTCATTTCGGAACTAGTCCGAGTGATCATTCTCTTTCGGAACGATTCCGATCAATCGTTCCTTTTCGGAATGGTTTCATTTCGGAACTAGTCCGAGGAACCGTTCCTTTTTGGAACTAATCAGAGGAACCGTTCCGAAAAGAAACGAATCCTTTTTAAAGACAGGAACTGTTCGTTCAGTTCCACCGCCGGAACCGTTCCTTTGGAATCGTTCCTCTACAAATGACACATCTCTAGTTCATAGTGTAATGACATTAGCGTTTGCGTTATCTTGTAGCTGTCTTGTTATAAACTTTCAGTCTTGTCACGCTAAAGTTGCTGCAACTTTGCAGGTTTTCAAAACAAGAGTGCTGCAAATATTCTGCAAACTAAAATTGCTATATGGGGCCATTTTTATGCATATATCAGCAGGGAAAGAGACTTTCGGATTGAAATAATTTGCATTATCATATATTTTCTTTTTATCTATTTCACATTTAAAAATATACGCATAACACAATCATTTTTTCTTTTTCAGTAAACAAAAACTGTAGCTATATTTTATTTAAAAAAAAAAAAAAAAAAAAAAAAAAAAAAAAAAAAAAAAGATTTTTTTGTGATTGGAATTCTGATAGCTGTCGAGAACAACAGTTTCCCTATAATTATAAAAATTTACCTGCATCTTTGAAAATTTAAATCGTGCCTTAAAAAAATATAAATGAATAAAATACGTAATCATGTATTTTATTCGTTAAACGATTTATACCGATATATTTGGACGGGGTAGTGCAATATTTTAGGGAACAAATTTTGTTAATGAGCCTTTTTTATGCATATGACGACTATAGTTAGAAAAAATTCTCTTTCTCTTGAAAGAAACCTAAGTCTATTGATCTTTTTTTTCATTTCATTCCCTTCATATATCCCAACAAAAATTTTATAAAACCAACACGTTTCTTTAAAAGTGCTTTTCTGTGATTTACAAAAAATAATAACAATAAAACCCAGAATCTGCAAAATTCAATTTGCGAATTCTGTAGTTAGAAATAATTCACTTTCTCTTTGACGATTTTTAATGCTATTACTGAATGATTTTTTATTTTCTTTCTTTATCATAGAAGGCGGCAGCCTTCAAGTGACGCAGCTTTAAACCTACCATCGTCATAAGGGTAGATGCGGAACTTCATATATACAGCTAACTCAACATCAAAGAAAATCGGAAAAGCCGCCTTCTAATAACTCAGCAAATATTGGTCAGAATGGTGCAATTTTTTTAATATAGTCTTATATTCCCAGTCTAATCCTATCCTATAATTTTTACATTTCTACGTGCCGTATATTTTTAGATCTCGATAACCATTTTAAAACTGAAATTGATGGTGTTTGTTCCTGATAATGAGATCTAGAAAACGGGCTGGGAGATTTTATTAAAACTTATATATAATATGAATCTCTTTAAGATAGAGGTAATAAGACTTGCCTTGTTTCTAGGAAAACTCTTGTTTGTTATATATTGGTCTTGGAAAATCGGACTATATTAGCTCGCGGATTACATGTTATTCTATGGGTTAGCAGACGAAGGCACTGCAAAAAGGCAGAAGTAGTTATGGCGACAGTTAAAACACCTTCATCGAAGCAATAAATGTTTTTTAAACTACAAAAACATCTTATCATGTGCTTTAATACATTCAATAAATATATACTAAATCAAATTTCTATTTATTTTGCCTTTATTTTTCGCAAGAAGAAAATATTCCGTTTCTTACATCGCATATTTCTGCATTTTGTGGAAAAAATATTTTGAATCCTTTTTTAAAATAGGAAAATATTTTTTAATTATACAAATTCAATATAATTTCGACTTACATATTTTTCTTTAAAGTTTTCAAACAAAAATTATTTTAAATTATTTGCTCTTAGAAAGGTATGTATTCATACGCGTGGTGGCGCTACTTGTCTGGTTTTGTTTTGAATCCGAACCCGAACGCGGCAAGTTACACGGAGCATTTTTCATTCAGGTAGTAATATTCTTACATAATGTCCATTAAATTGATATAGAAAATGCACGAATTAAAAAATATAAACCAGACAAGATAGTATCATTAAGTAATTTTCAGGTTTTAATAATCCACATGTTGTTTCTTGTTACGCCAATTGAATCTCGCAATGTCAATATACAACGAATAAGCTCAGCAATAAAGTTAACCGGAGAATCTTGCAATGGATTATTAATTAATACAGAATGTGTAACTTTGCAATAAAGTTATTTGCTTGTATTTTTGAAGACTTATGGATTACAGTGTGGAGGCAGGATATATTCAAAATTTTACGAGAATGCCAGTTAAAAATCTGGACTGCATTTTGTTTTGTTTTGTTTTGTTGTCAGTAATTTTGGGTGAAATGCAGTTTACTCTCCTTCGCCAAGGAACTTTTTATGTGTATTGTTTGATAAACAAAAAATATATAGAGGTAAAATTGTTTATTTTTTTAATTTTTTCGCTGCTTGAGCAAAGAATAGGTTTGCATTAATCATAATTAATAAACGGAAACTTACTGGCTTGCTTAAAGTATTGTTTTTAAATACAGGGTACAAAATACATGAATTTTCTTAAATCCCAGTTTATTTTATTAAAATTTGTCATTTCATGAAAATAAAATTATTGCATATCTTTTATCTTTAAGTGTTAAAACACTTTTCAATGTTTGCATTTTAACATGTTTTGCAGATAATACATTTTGTGAATTTCACAGAGTTGACTGTATTATACTCTATTATAAGCATTCATTATGATTTCTAGTACATTATTACATTTAAATTACTCTTTTTAAAAATGTAAACAAAAGATGAGCACATTATATTTGTGAAATGTCTGGTCCCAAGTTACACACACTTGAGGGACTTTACAATTTCTATATATTGCTTGTTTTAAACTTAAGTGAAATGTTGGCTAAAACATTTTCAGTTTCATAAATTATTTTAATTTGAAATATTTTAGTAATCGCTACTACTGTTATTCCGTCGACCAATTTCGCCAAATTATACATAATCACATATTTTTTTATTTTAAATAATGAAAAAACAAATAATTAGTAAAATAATAATAAAAAGTCGAAATAAAAATCAATGACATTTTAAATATACAAATTGTATTTAATGTCATTGAATGTGACATTCACAATCATCCATTATTGGAATTTAATCTTATAGTTTGGCGATAATTTTTTGGTCGACGGGATAACCTAGTAGTACCTAGTAATCTATAAAGCTAACAAGTAACATTTATACAACATTTCATTAACTCGATTCCTCTTAAGTAAATTTGAATAAGCGACGGCAAAAATCTATTGCAAGATTCTCTGGTTAACTTTATTGCAGACTTTATTCATTGTATATTAAGACACTGCAAGATTGAATTGGCATAACAAGAAACATCCATGTGGATTATTAAAACCATGAAAATTACGTAATGATTCTATCATGTCTGTTCGATGTTTTTCAATTTGTGCATTTTCTTTATCAATTCTATTCTAAATAAATAAATTCTACCTGAATGAAAAATGCTAATAACGCGTTCTGATTCAAATCAAAACTAGACAAGTGGCACCTTCTTAATATGGAATATAATATAGAATGTATGAAAACTTATGAATTAGAGGGGGGAGGCAGAATATATTCAAAATTTTATGAGAATGCCAGGTAAAAATCCTGTATTATTTTTTTTGGTTTGTTGTCAAAAACTTAGTTCTCATGTCTATGAATAAATTACTCCTTGCACCAACATAAGATTTTGTTGTCAGTGGCACAGCCAAGGGGGTGGTTTTGTGAACTACATCCATGAATCTCTAAAAAAAAAAAAAAAAAAAAAATTGCATAAAAAATGGGAATTACGTCCACAAATTGTTTAAAATGTGAATTACGTCCATGAATCATGTAAAAAAGCGAGAATTATATTCATAAATTGTATGAAAAATGCAAATTACGTCTATGAATCGTGTAGTAAAACATAAATTATGTTCATAAATCGCTCAAAAAACACGAATTTTGGCGGCAAAAAGCTGAAACGGAAATTACCTCTATAAAACGCATGAAAATAGCGACTTGCATTCATGAATTGCATAAAAAATGTGAATTACGTTCATGAATCACTCAAAAATGCAAATTACGTCTATGAATTGCATAAAAACGTGAATTACGTTCATAAATCACTCAAAAAATGCGAATCACTTCCATAAATTGTGCAAAAAAACACGAATAATGTTCAGAAATTGCAAAAAATGTGAATTACGTCCAAGAATTGGTAAAAAAGCGAATTACATTCATAAATCCTATAAAAACACAAATAATGTCAATAAATCGATCAAAAAACTCAAATTTCGTCAATAAAAAGCTCAAAAGATGCAAATTATGTCTATGAATCGCATAAGTATAGCAAATTACGTCCATAAATCATGTAAAATGTAAATTACATTCATTAATCGCCTAAAAATCGCTAATTATGTCCATGAATCGCTCAAAAAAAGCGAATTGCATAAAAAACATGAATTGGGTCCACAAATCGCTCAAAACATGAATTACGTCCATGAATTGTTTAAAAAAGTGAGAATTACGTTCAGAAATTATATGAAAAACACAAATTATGTCTATGAATCATGTAGTAAAATGGGAATTATGTTCATAAATTGCTTAAATAACACGAATTTTGGCAGCAGAAAGCTGAAACGCAAATTACGTTCATAAATCACTCAAAAAATGCAAATCACTTCCATGAATCGTGCAAAAAAATACTAATAACATTCATAAATTACAAAAAAATGAGAATTAGGTCCAGCAATTGGTAAAAAAAGCGAATTACATTCATAAATCCTATAAAAACACAAATAACGTCAATAAATTGATCAAAAAATGCAAATTTCGTCATCAGAAAGCTCAAAAAATGAAAATTATGTCTACAAATCGCATAAATATGGCAAATTACATCCATAAATCATGTAAAATGTAAATTACATTCATTAATCGCATAAAAATCGCGAATTATGTCCATGAATCGCATAAAAAACGCGAATTGGGTCCACAAATCGCTCAAAATTTGAATTACGTCCATGAATTGTTTAAAAAAGTGAGAATTACGTTCAGAAATTGTATGAAAAACACAAATTATGCCTATGAATTGTGTAGTAAAATGGGAATTATGTTCATAAATCACTCAAAAAACACGAATTTTGGCAGCAGAAAGCGTGCAAATTACGTCTATAAATCGCATAAAAATAGCAAATAGTGTTTTGCATTCATGAATTGCATAAAAACGCGAATCACATTCATGAATCGCACAAAAAACACAAATTACGTTTATGGAACGCATAAAAACGTGAATTACATTCATAAATCACTCAAAAAATGCGAATCACTTCCATGAATCGTGCAAAAAAACACTAAGAACGTTCATAAATTACAAAAAATGCGAATTAAGTCCAAGAATTGGTAAAAAAAAAAGCAAATTACATTCATAAATCCTATAAAAACACAAATAACGTCAATAAATCGATCAAAAAATGCAAATTTCGTCGATAGAAAGCTCAAAAGATGCAAATTATGTCTATGAATCGCATAAGTTTAGCAAATTACGTCCATAAATCATGTAAAATGTAAATTACATTCATTAATCGCATAAAAATCACGAATTATGTCCATGAATCGCGCAAAAAAAGCGAATTGCATAAAAAACATGAATTGGGTCCACAAATCGCTCAAAACATGAATTACGTCCATGAATTGTTTAAAAAAGTGAGAATTACGTTCAGAAATTGTATGAAAAACACAAATTATGCCTATGAATCGTGTTGTAAAACGGGAATTATGTTCATAAATCGCTCAAAAAATACGAATTTTGGCAGCAGAAAGCTAAAATGCAAATTACGTCTATAAATCGCATAAAAATAGAGAATAGCGTTTTGCATTCATGATTTGCATAAAAAACGCGAATTACATTCATGAATCACTCAAAAAATGCAAATTACGTCCATGAATTGCATAAAAATGTGAATTATGTTCATAAATCACTAAAAAAATGCGAATCACTTCCATGAATCATGTAAAAAAACATGAATAACATTCATAAATTGCAAAAAATGCGAATTACGTCCAAGAGTTGTGTAAAAAAAGCGAATTACATTCATAAATCCTATAAAAACACAAATAACGTCAATAAATTGATCAAAAAACACAAATTTCGTCGACAGAAAGCTGAAAAAAACGTAAATTATGTCTGTGAATTGCATAAAAGTAGCAAATTACGTCCATAAATCATGTAAAATGTAAATTACATTCATTAATCGCATAAAAATTGCGAATTATGTCCATAAATTGCTCAAAAATGCAAATTACATTCTTAAATCGCATAAAAAACACGAATGATGACCATGAATTGCACAAAAAATGCGAATTACACCCAACATTAAATTAATTTGCAGAAAGTTTTTGGTTTTATACAAGTCTGTCAACAAGAACCTACAAGTTATCCTGAAACCCATTCTAAACCAACAAAAATTTAATGGAAAGATAAATTTGTCCAAGAAAGACAAAATAATTTCCATTGACATACATTGACCAGAATCAAATAAATCCTATTGGAATCTATCCTATACACTCCAAAACCAGAAAGAAAAAAATCCCTCCAAGAGTAACTCAATCTATCTGCAGCAAAATAAAATACATTGAAATGCAACTGAACAAGAACCTGAAAATTACATTTGAAATCAAACCGAAACCAGATTCAACCCCCCCCCCCCCCCAAAAAAAAAAAAAAAAAAAAAAAAAAAATCCAACCATATCTCGATTCGGGAAAGAAAACTTAATTTCCATAGATACGTGTGGTCAGAAATCTGGAAATTCCAATTAGTCTATGGGTTAGCAAACCTTAATTCAATCTGAAAAAAAAAAAAAAAAAAAAAAAAAAAAAAAAAAATTCTGACAAGCAGAGTTGTATAATATAGACGCACGCCATGTGCAGAAAATTTTATGAAGAAACAATTTTTATTTATTTATTTCGACAAAGAATTGCGTAAAAAAAAAAGTGTATCTCAACAAAGAATCGTGTAAAAAAACCCAACATTTCGACAAAATACCACGCGAAAAATGTTAATTTCATCCAAAGACCGCAATAAAAACATTATTTCAATCCATGAATCGCATAAAAAATACGAATTCCATGCATGAATCGCATAAAAAATGTGAACTACATCCATGAATCGCTAAAAAAAAAGCAAATTGCATAAAAAATGGGAATTACGTCGACAAATTGCTTAAAATGTGAATTACGTCCATGAATCATGTAAAAAAGCGAGAATTATATTCATAAATTGTATGAAAAACGCAAATTACGTCTATGAATCGTGTAGTAAAACATGAATTATGTTTATAAATCGCTCAAAAAACACGAATATTGGTGGCAGAAATCTGAAACTGAAATTACCTCTATAAAACGCATAAAAATACCGAATTGCGTTCATGAATTGCATAAAAAATGTGAATTACGTTCATAAATAGCTCAGAAAACGCAAATTACATCCTTGAATTGCATAAAAACGTGAATTATGTTCATAAATCACTCAAAAAATGCGAATCACTTCCATGAATTGTGCAAAAAAAAAAAAAAAAAAAAAAAAAAAAAAACACGAATCACGTTCATAAATTGCAAAAAATGTGAATTGCGTCCAAGAATTGGTAAAAAAAGCGAATTACATTCATAAATCCTATAAAAACACAAATAACGTCAATAAATCGATCAAAAAACACAAATGTCGTCGACAGAAAGCTCAAAAAATGCAAATTATGTCTATGAATAGCATAAGTATAGCAAATTACGTCCATAAATCATGTAAAATGTATATTACATTCATTAATCGCATAAAAATCTCGAATTATGTCCATGAATCGCTCAAAAAAAGCGAATTGCATAAAAAATGTAAATTGGGTCCACAAATTGCTCAAAATGTGAATTACGTCCATGAATTGTTTAAAAAAGTGAGAATTACGTTCAGAAATTGTATGAAAAACACAAATTATGTCTATGAATCGTGTAGTAAATCGGGAATTATGTTCATAAATCACTCAAAAAACACTAATTTTGGCAGCAGAAAGCTGAAACGCAAATTACGTTCATAAATCACTCATAAAATGCGAATCACTTCCATGAATCATGCAAAAAAATACTAATAACATTCATAAATTACAAAAAATGCAAATTAAGTCCAACAATTGGTAAAAAAAAAGCGAATTACATTCATAAATCCTATAAAAACACAAATAACGTCAATAAATCGATCAAAAACACAAATTTCGTCGACAGAAAGCTCAAAAAATGCAAATTATGTCTACGAATTGCATAAATATAGCAAATTACATCCATGAATCATGTAAAATGTAAATTACATTCATTAATCGCATAAAAATTGCGAATTATGTCTATGAATCGCATAAAAAAAGGGAATTGGGTCCACAAATCGTCAAAACGTGAATTACGTCCATGAATTGTTTAAAAAAGTGAGAATTACGTTCAGAAATTGTATGAGAAACACAAATTATGTCTATGAATCGTGTAGTATAACGGGAATTATGTTCATAAATCACTCAAAAAACACGAATTTTGGCAGCAGAAAGCTGAAACGCAAATTACGTCTATAAATCGCATAAAAATAGCGAATAGTGTTTTGCATTCATGAATTGCATAAAAAACGCGAATTACATATCGCTCAAAAAACACAAATTACGTCCATGAAACGCATAAAAACATGAATTACATTCATAAATCACTCAAAAAATGCGAATCACTTCCATGAATCGTGCAAAAAAACACTAATAACGTTCATAAATTACAAAAAATGCAAATTACGTCTAAGAGTTGTGTAAAAAAAGCGAATTACATTCATAAATCCTATAAAAACACAAATAACGTCAATAAATTGATCAAAAAACACAAATTTCGTCGACAGAAAGCTGAAAAAAACGTAAATTATGTCTGTGAATTGCATAAAAGTAGCAAATTACGTCCATAAATCATGTAAAATGTAAATTACATTCTTTAATCGCATAAAAATTGCAAATTATGTCCATAAATTGCTCAAAAATGCAAATTACATTCATAAATCTCATAAAAAACACGAATGATGACCATGAATTGTGCAAAAAATGCGAATTACACCCAACATTAAATTAATTTGCAAAAAGTTTTTGATTTTATACAAGTCTGCCAACAAGAACCTACAAGTTATCCTGAAACCCATTCTAAACCAACAAAAATTTAATGGAAAGATAAATTTGTCCAAGAAAGACAAAATAATTTCCATTGACATACATTGACCAGAATCGAAAAATTCCTATTGAAATCTATCCTATACAATCCAAAACCAGAAAGAAAAAAATCCCTCCAAGAGTAACTCAATCTATCTGCTGTAAAATAAAATACATTGAAATGCAACTGAACAAGAACCTGAAAATTACATTTGAAGTCAAACCGAAACCAGATTCAACCCCCCCGCCCCCCCCCCCCCAAAAAAAAAAAAAACTATCCAACCATATCTCGATTCGGGAAAGAAAACTTAATTTCCATAGATATGCGTGATCAGAAATCTGGAAATTCCAATTAGTCTATCTTAAACCTAATCTGAACCTGAAAAAGGAAATTCCATATAACCGGAGCCCAGTATCTATACAGGACAAAATATTTTCCATTAAAGCGCAACCTCACCAGAACTTGAAAATTCCATTTGTATTGAACCTGATTGAAACCTGAAAAAAATTTCCATGGAACCTTAACCTAATCCGAAAAAGAGAAAATTATTTCTGCCGATACACACTGACAAGAGTCTGAAAGTTAACATGAAACCTAATCCAAACCCGAAAAGGAAAAAACAATGGAAACACAAGTCTGTCCAAGAAAGACCAAATAATTTCTGTCCACATACACTGACAAGAATTTCAATTGAAATCTATCCTAAACCCAGTTCAAACACTACCCCCCCCCCCCCCCAAAAAAAAAAAAAAAAAAAAAAAAAAAAAAATTCCAATTGTAACCCAATTTATCTGCGACAAAATAATATACTTGAAATGCAACTCAACAAGAACCTGAAAATTCCATTTGAAGTCAATCCGAAACCAGATTCAATTCCCCCCCCCCCCCCAAAAAAAAAATATATATATATTTAATCAAATCAAGATTTTAGAAAAAAAAGAACAATTTATGTCGATATGTATTGACCAGATCATGGAAATTCCAATAGAAGTCTTTCTCAAACCTGATCCGAATAACCTGAAACCCAATCCAATCCCCCCCCCCCCCAAAAAAAAAGTAAAATAAAAAAATTAGAAAATAAAAATCTGTTCAAGAAAGACAAAATAATTTCCGTCCCCATCCACTGACCAGAATTGAAAACTAGTACTTGAAATGCAACTCGGCAAGAACCTGAAAATTCCAATTCAAGTCAAACTGAATCGAGATTCAACCCCCCCCCCCCCCCCACACACAAAAAAAAACAATTATCTAACCAAATCAAGATTTTTGGAAAAAAAAATTATGTAAATACGTACAGACTAGAGCATGGAAATTTTAATAAAATCTTAAACCCGATACAATCTCCCCCCCCCCCTTACATAACTAACAAGAAGCCTTGATGACCCCACAAAACATAACTAACAAGAACGAAGAGTCATGCATACTGCATCGATTATGATGCATTTTCTGACTCATTCTGAATATTGTAAACTTATTGTCATTCATGTACAATAATTTTACTATTCTGTGCAAAAAAACAAAGCATAATTAACGAGAGTAAAAAATTTTCCATTAAACATGTTTATATACTTTCCATTTTATTCTGAATGCTTTAAACCTATCAGTTTCATCTTTGTACAGTAATCTTCCCATCCAAATCTCTCCCCCCCCCCCTGTTTATATATGTTTTGTGCAAACAGCAAAACATAAATAAACTAACAAGAACGAAAAGTTACACATACAGTATAGATTATGAAACACTTTCCAACACATTTTCATTATTGTAAGCCTATCATTTTAATCCATTTGCAGTAATTTTACCACTCTATATAAAGAACAAATCATAATTAACAAGAAAGAAAAACCTGTGTGCAACATAGATTATGAAACACTTTCCAGCATATTCTGAATATTGTAACGGATATAGTTTTAATCAATCTGCAATATTACCAACCTATACAAAGGTTGAAACATAATTAACAAGAATCATGCACGCAGCATAGATTATGAAATACTTTCCAGCACATTCTGAATATTGTATTCCTGATCATTTTAATCCATCTGCAGTATATGTATCATCATGTGTAAAGAAAAACATAGTTAACTAGAATGAGAAATGATACATACAGCATAGATTATGAAATCCTTTCTTAGAAATACAGTGCTGAATGTACATTACTTTCTTATCTTATACTAACGTACTTTACTACAGAGTTGTTTTTAACGAAATCAAGTAGCACAGCATATATTAATAATAAAATATGAAATATCTTTTTAAGTGGGTGGGGGAGGGGTAATTAAAGGTGATCAGAAATCATGAATATGAATTCTTTGCATTAGTCTTTAATTTTTTGTTTTTATCTTTTTATTATTAACCTAAAAAAAGCACTGATATCAGTACAAAAAACCCTGAACGGGTTAAAAGCTTGTGACGCAGCACTTTATCTTATATATCTAAGAATTTTAAATTTGGGACTTAAAACTAATGATATCAAAATTTATGTGACGCTATGCTATTAATTAATATATACATATATTAAAATTTATTCATTAAGGTTTTATCAATTACATCTTTCATAAATTCAAAATATGAATCTTAAAAGATATGATATCAAAATTTAAGTGACGCCTTGACGAGGCTTTAAACAATGTTTTAAAATTCCATTTATTTATTTATTGTCTAAATACATTTTCATATCTAAACAATACTTTTCATTTTCCAATACACTGTTAAATACATCACTTTCACTGAATATATATAATGCACTGAAATATATTTATTTGAATAAATAGATTTATCTTTTGGGCTACGCTATCCAAAATCAAAAATAACGTTTGAATAAATATTTTTTGCGTCATTGTATCCAAAGTAAGTTAAATAGATGCAAATAGATACAATGACGCAAAAAATATTTATTCTATCCAAAGTAAGTTAAATAGATACAATGACGCAAAAAATATTTATTCAAACGTTATTTTTGATTTTGGATAGCGTAGCCCAAAAGATAAATCTATTTATTCAAATAAATATATTTCAGTGCATTATATATATTCAGTGAAAGTGATGTATTTAACAGTGTATTGGAAAATGAAAAGTATTGTTTAGATATGAAAATGTATTTAGACAATAAATAAATAAATGGAATTTTAAAACATTGTTTAAAGCCTCGTCAAGGCGTCACTTAAATTTTGATATCATATCTTTTAAGATTCATATTTTGAATTTATGAAAGATGTAATTGATAAAACCTTAATGAATAAATTTTAACATATGTATATATTAATTAATAGCATAGCGTCACATAAATTTTGATATCATTAGTTTTAAGTCCCAAATTTAAAATTCTTAGATATATAAGATAAAGTGCTGCGTCACAAGCTTTTAACCCGTTCAGAGTTTTTTGTACTGATTTTATATACAGCAATAAGATGTTTATCCGACCAATATGTTTATCGCAAAGTTGTTTTCTGTGATTCAAGAATGACAATAAAAAGAAGCGAAAATGCGTCTTCAAAATTTAGTGTGGGCACTTTAGTTAGAATACATATCGATTTTTACTTATTTTTAACTTGATATGTCGCTTTAAAAAGTTTATCTGGCCAATATGTGTCTCCTAAGGTTGTTTTCTGTGACTCACCGATTACTACTACTGTAACTAAATAAACATATAGATATTAATAATGATGATGATGGAAAAAATAATAATCAGAGCATCAGCAAAATTTAATATGTGAATACTATATATTAAAAAAAAATCACTTTCGATTTAACGAAACCAAAATCTGTGAATTGATTTTTAATTTTTTTCCTTAATCTGTCACACTAAAAAGTTTATTTGACGAATATGTTTTTTACAATATGTCTTTTATGATTCATGAATATTAATAATAATGAACTGAGCACCCGCAAAATTCGATGTGTGAACCATACATTTAGAAAACATTTCCTTTATCTTTAGTGGGACCTAAATCTATTGTTAGATTTTAAAATTATTTCCTTCGTCTGTCGCAACAAAAAGTTTATCTGGCCAATATGTTTCTCCCAAAGCGATTTCCTGTGATTCACAATTAAGGGTGTATTCGAAAAAACGCTTTTCCACCTTCAACAGCTCGGAATTTTCCGATACAATTTCAGACATATTTTTAAAAGTAGAAACATGAAACTTGGTGAGGGGATATTTGAAGAGACGTATAAGGTGCCGTGTGATGTCTTTTTACGTTCAATTCATTAGAATTTGATTTATAAACAATAACCTTCTCAGTATGACCCTTTTTGTCGTTCGCAGACCTCCCGCTTCGGAAAATTCGGTTCAAAATGCCGTTTTTGATTGCTTTTTTTGCAATATTATCTGCATTTATCAGAGAATCGATAATTACGGCATCTTGTGTACTTTCTAAATAAGAGAATTTGAAAGTTTGGTGCTTTTGAGAGCAAAAATGAGTTTAAAAATAAATCGTAAAATAAGCAGTTTGAATCGAAATACACCCATACCCAAAAATTGATACCACTAGTGGTTGACTCATAGACTTAGCATTATGTTTACCTGCATCAATTTCCCATGTTTTCACACTTTTAATTGTACGGCAAACACAATGTTAAACGTACGAGTGAACCATTAGCGGTATCAATTTTTTGTTTATGCACCATTTCTCTTCCGGCAGAAATAGATGATTAGATTCCCTTCCATTAAATAAAGGAATTTGTCTTGTGTTCGATGACTTAGGATTTTGTGCGGTCGGCTCTTGGACTATTTCTCTTTAATGGAATTTAAAACCATTTTTTCTTTTCTTTCTTTCTTGTGTCGCTATAAAATGTTTATGTAACCAATATACTTCTCCCAAGATGATTTCTGTGATTCACTACCACCACCACCAACAATAACAACAACAATAACAATAATAATAATAATAATAAATAATGCCTCTGTAGAATTCAATGTGTGAATACTGTAATTAGGGAGGGGGAAAAAAACACTTTCTTTTTAAGGAAATCCATACCTATTGAGCGAACGATTTTTTTTTCTTTCTTTCACATATCGCAATAAAAAGGTTCATCTAACCAATATGTTTCACTCAAAGTGCTTTTCTGTGATTCACGAAAGATAATAATTACAGAAAAAAAAAACAGAGTATTTATAAAATTTAATATGCAAACCCTGCAGCTAAAAAAATTAATATTTACTTTAACAAAACTTAAATATATTCATCGATTTTTATTTTCTCTCTTTCATCTGCTGCAATAAAAAGTTTATCTGGCCAATATGTTTCTCCCAGTACGCTTTTCAGTGATTTACAAATATTACTAATAAAAAGAGGAAGAACAGAGCATCTGCAAAATTCAATGTTTGAATTCTTTAGTTGGAAAAATTCAGCTTTCTCTTAAACAGAACCTAAATCTATAAACCTTTTTTTTTTTTCTTTTCTTCTTCTGTAAAAAAAAAAAAAAAAAAAAAAAAAAAAAGTTAATCTGACCAATATGTTTCTCCTAATGTGCTTTTCTGTGATTCAGGAACAATTGTAAAAATAAAAGGAAAACAGAGCATCTGCAAAATTCAATGTCTGAGCATTTTAATTGGAAAAAATCCACCTTCTCTTAAATGAAACCTAAATCTTTTGATCGGTTTTTATTTTATTTTCTCTATCCTCGAAATAAAAAGTTTATCTGGCTAATATGTTTTTCCCAATGTGTTTTTCAGTGGTTATCGATTATTTATGTAAAAAAAAAAAAAAAAGGCGAAAATAGAGTATCTACAAAATTCAATATTTGAACACTTTCTATAGAAAAAAATTATCTTTCTCTTAAACAGAACATAAATTGATCGATCGGATTTTATTTTCTTTCCTTTATATATCGCAATAAAAAATATATCTGACTAATGTGTTTATCCCAATCCGCTTCTCTGTGATTCATGAAATATAATAATAATAAATGGAAAACAGAGCATCTGCAAAATTCACTGTTTGGAGACTTAAATTATAAAAAATTCTTTTAAACGGAACTTAAATCCATTGATCTGTTTTTTTTTTTTTCTTCATAATGTCGCAATAAAAAGTTTATCTGGCCAATATGTTTCTTCCAATGTGTTTTTTAGTGATTCACGAATAATAATCTCTATAAATAAAAGGAATTCCGAGGATAATTAATTGAGGCACAGGGGAAAGCAAATCTTGGCAATGCGCCAACTCGGTCCAGAGGAAGCAAATCTTGGCAATGCGCCAACTCGGTCCAGAGGAATATCATTAAGAAGAAATATAAAACAGATAATGTATTTATCACAAAAAATCGTCTGCTAAGAAAATATCAACACTTTAACACGAAACTAACGCAATCGTTGGATACATGTTCCCTCCCGTGTTTCTCATTGCTCATTTTAAGTATTTTTAGAGTTTAATATTAGTTGTTGTTTTTAAAACTGATTTTTCACAAAGTCAGCTGCGACGTATTTCAGACAATGCATTTCTGCATGCTTCCAGTTATTGATAAAATCATACAAATTTCAAGTTCGTTTAATATTGCTAATACGGACCCGGGCAACGCCGGGCGGGTCAGCTAGTAATAATAATAAATGAAAAACAGAGCATCTGCAAATATCACTGTTTGGAGACTTAAATTATAAAAAATTCTTTTAAACGGAACTTAAATCCATTGATCTGTTTTTAATTTATTTTTTTCATCTGTCGCAATAAAAAGTTTATCTGACTAATATGTTTTTTTCAATGTGTTTTTTACTGATACACGAATATTAATAATAAAAAAGAGGAAGAACCGAGGTTCTTCAAAATTCAATATTTAAACATTTTTGTTAAAAAAATCCACTTTCTTTTAAACGGAACCTAAATCTATTGATCGGGTTTTGTTTTCTTTCTTTTAATCTGTCGCAATAAAAAATTTATCTGACCAGTATGCTTCTCTTAATGTGCTTTTCTGTGATTCACGTTAGTTATTAGGCTAGTTATTATATAACTAACTAATATAATAAAACTAGTTATTATATAACTAGCGGCCTTCGCCCGCTACGCTGGTCGGTTTAGACGTACAGACGGGCATTACATAGTTTAATTTTTAATATTAAATAGTTTAATACTATTAAAATGCATACCAAACAATGTCTCAATATATAAGTATGCAATGAAATACTTTTATGTGGCCCTGTAAATCAATAAAAATTATTATTTGCACCACAGATTGTACAGATTGCATATTATAGTGTATACTTCATTGATGCATATTAACTTTATTATGTTCAAAAGTGTGTGAAACCATTAAAATGCACTTGAAACATTTTTTCCCAGTTACCGCAATGTATCAGAATCCTTTTGATTGTCCCTGTAATTGAACCACCCATCCGATTTTCATAAAATTTGAAATGACTCGACAAAATTATCTAACAATTATATATTTTAAGTTTCAAATGATTCAGATGGGTAGTTTTTGAGTTGTTAATTGCGGACAAATGGACGGACGGACAGACAGACGAATGGGCATCTCGGGATCCCGGGATTTTTTCCCTTCAATTCAAAACAAACGGGACGTTTCTCCGTTTCCGGGATCGGAGAAGACAGCGTCACATGCATACGGTCGAATCTTAATAGTGTTGTTAATAATAAAAGGAAAACAGAGCATCTGCAAAATTCAACGTTTGAACACTTTAGTTATAAATAATTTATCTTAAACAGAACTTAAGGGTGTATTTCGATTCAAACAGCTTGTTTTCCGATTTATTTTTTTAATTCATTTTTGATCTCAAATACACCAAACTTTCAAAATCTCTTATTTGGAAAGTGCACAAGGTGCCGTGATTGTCGATTCTTGGATAAATGCAGAAAATATTGCAATAAAAGCAATCGAAAACGGCATTTCGAACGATTTTTCCCAAGCGGGAGATCTGGGAACGAAAAGAAGGAGTCATACTGATAAGGTAATTGTTTATAACTCAAATTCTAATGAATTGAGCGTAAAAAGACATCACACGGCACCTCATACGTCCCTTCAAGAATCCCCTCAGCAAGTTTCATGTTTCTACTTTTAAAAATGTGCCTGAAATTGTATCGGAAATTTTCGAGTTGTTGAGGGTGGAAAAGCGTTTTTTCGAATACACCCTTAAATCTTATTGATGATAATCTTTTCTTTTCTCCATATGTCGCAATAAAAAGTTTATCTGACCAATATGTTTCTCCCAATGTGCTTTTAAGTGATTCACGAATATTAATAATAAAAAGAAAGAGGAAAAACAGAGCACTTGAGTCAGAAAAGTATTTAACCTTGAAAAAGAAATTCTTCATCGAAGATGAAACTGGAGATGGTGACCTAGATTTTACGACGCGGAAGTGAAATCCGGAAAATAAAGATTACTGAAAATTGGGATTTTCTTTTGCTCTCCTTTGATAAGAAGCATGAATACGTATTTCTGGAACCGAGAGTCATTCTGCTTTCGATCTCGTGAGTTGGACTCTTAGGAATGAATCACGAGGATCGTTTCCAGTTCTGCTATTAACAGAGGCTATTTTGTTTTTATTCGGAGTGGGATATTTCGTGATCAAGTTGTCAGAATTGTTGTAAAACAAAATAATGGGAACTTATTTTTTAATTTTTATTTACCTTTCGTATATGACATAGGATAAACCTTGTAATCGGTTTAAAAACCGGGGGAAAATGACATATTTTCACGTTTCAGACACTACAGATTACGAAAACAATATTTCTAGAAAAATATAAAAATAAGTAAAATTGCTGTCCGTCTTTCTTTTTTTCTTTCTCTCTCTATCTCTATGTATGTGTGTGTAAACGCTCTATCTCCGGAACAAATTGAGACAGAGATTTGGAATTGGGTATTAATTAGTATGTAATAATAAAAAGAATCCTATCAGTAATCTCGATTATGGTAACTATTTTTAGGGGGACTCTTAAAATATTCGTTCTGATATGTGGTATATAAAAATGTTCCAAATTGCTTATTTTAAGTAATGAATATAAAATGCAATAAAAAACATAAATTTGCAAAATGATAAAGTCGATTGGATAATTAATTGCCGAGATATTTGGAATCCAGTTTTCCTCACTCTTCGATTTTTCATGACACTGCATTTCATTCAAATTTCAGTTCAGAGATATATGTTCATTGGAAATCCGACGTAGTAAACTGTTAGCTAATGTGATTATCATTTTTGAAGTTATAAGGATATTTCTTATATGTAAAATAATGTCCTTAATGTGTTTTCAATAATAATGCAACATTTTAATATTTTTAGATCTTAATTTTAAATTAATAAATTGCGGATCAATAAATTACGATATTTTATGAAATAAAGACTATTTTCAGGTATATTAATTAAATGTATATTTAAAAGCCCTAATTCAAAAGCTTCAAATGGCCATTGAGTTTACATATTTGCAGCCACTCTGTTTCGTTTTGAAAACGAATCAGATTTAATGTACATCAAATTAGCATGTTTTAGAGACACTTGCTTGGATTGGTGTTCACAAGCGCAATCGGCCGGGCATTGAGTCACATACTGTTTTTTAAAATCTTAATTTTTGCTTTTATACTTATTTGGAATCTATAATTCGTTGTAAAAGTATCCCCAGAAATCTTTTAATAAAGAAAGAAATCGTTTAAGGAAGAAAAAGAAATATTTTAAGGAAAAAAGAAATTGTTTAAGGAAAGAAAGGAGTGCTTATTTTATGTAATTTATGCGTATTTAAATTATCTCGAAACGAATTAAATTTTCCAATGAAGCTAGTAATTATTTTTAGCGGCAGAGTGTCTTATTGCTTTCAGCTAACCGGAAATGGCTTTTCGGGACGAGCGTCTTTTGTAAAGTTTTCAATTTTTTGTCACAAGTTTTTAAAGTAGAAATTTTTGCCTAGTTGAATCTCGAAAATGCCCGGATTAAATAAGGCAAAATTGACAATAAAAATTTACTGGTGGGCATAATCTAGGATTCTGAGCACCTTTAGTGGCACGTATACCGGTTGCTCGTTCCGAAGGGGTTGTGTCATGCATGGAAAGAATTAACTGTTATATCATCTTTGCTTTTAGGAATATATTTTTGATTGTTTCTGCCTTTTTCATTTATCTTTCTTTTCACTCCTCTTTTTTATAATGTAAATCATGTCAATTTCAAATAAACGCCGCCAGCTTTATAAACAGCCTAACAGATTTATTAAGTTTCAATTAAAGAAGGTATTACGAATGATTCTATTACGATCACTATTATTCTCATTTGTTCAAAAAAAAAAAAAAAAAAAAAAAAAGTTGCTACATGTATTACATGTGTTCATTCTAAAAACGACATTTTCAAAACTGTGTAAAAAATACTCAAATCTGAGCATGCTGTATAGTTAAAATGGGCTCCGAATCAAAATTATTAAAATTTGAAACATGTATATACCATGGAAATATTCTGAAAGAGGAACTGACATAGCCTTAAGATAGTAAATCTTCAACTGTAACCGCTTCCGCATGGCGGTCATAACTACCAACTTAAACTTCCATCAATAAATTTATATAGAAAATTTATGCTTATTTAAACGCCTCATTAATAGAAAATACCAATCAAAAATAATGGCAAAAACTTATATTTATTTTTACTTGGTTGAAATTCATTTTGACTGTACTAGTTCCGCCACAATGTGATAACCAAGACAACCTCCTGTCAGTGTCAGAGAAAAAAATTACAATACTTAGTCAAACTGACACCAGTAAAAAGATATAGAAAATTTTAACCATATTAGTGATTGAAATTTCTCGTCAATAATTCATTTCAAAAAGACAATATTTTCTATTGAAGTTATCTGGTGGAAGTTTTCACCAGCGGTAATTGGAAACTGTTGACCTATTTTAAAAAAACAGCAGTCATCTTGTGACAACCTTCTCAGCTACTTCACTCACAACTGCTAGACAACATACTATATGTCTCCATTGTATGTACTCATTTCTGAAAATATGGACATATGGGACAAATATGAGCACATGACACTTTAACCATGATGTTTATTAACGATTATGCATGATGCTTGTGTCATATATGACAAATGGTGAGATAATGGTGTAATAAATGGCCAATAATGATGATGCATAAAAGCTGAATATAGTAAATGCATAGTAACAAACACAATCATCAAGAAAATGGAGCTGATTCAGCGATGGTTTCTTGTACAGTCAAAGTTCTATAATCCTCACACCCATAATCCACTGTTTTCTATCATTCACGTTATTTTACGAATGTAAACAATGAAATAAACAGTTAAAAAATTTACAAATTAGTGATCCAAAAACGATTTAAAAAAAAAAAAAATGAGAAAACAGTGGATTATGGGTGTGCGGATTATAGAGCTTTGACAAGCTGACTCGACATTTCTTGCCGTGCTAGAAAATTAGCTATTTTGCTCAATTCTCTTGTTAAATTTCTTTGTGTGGATCAGACTCCTTCTGTTGCAGCGATGTATTCGATCGTGAGAAGGCAGTGTGGCCGCATCTGTATTTTTTAAACCCAAGGTGCAAACAGCCCATATTTAGCCAAGAATATTAAAGTAACAGCAATTTACACAAGTCTAGCTTTTTGAACCATGTATTTTTTTTTTTTTTTTATTTGTCAAAATGCACTGCGATGTCTTTCCATTACGAATTCAACCATTCTTTGATATCGAAAACTGAAGAATAAAATGAACGCTTTCACGATTATATTACGATGGCTTTTCAGTGTTCTTCCGCGAACACAATAAATATGCAGTTCACTACACTTCATATTACAAATTATTACTGAAAGGAGCGTTTAGTTCAAAATCATAATAATTTAAATAATATGAATAAATTCAACTATCCTGGTAAAAATTACTATGTTTAACGAATGAAAAATAATTGTGTTTAAAAAGTTGGGTAGCCGCGGTCGGCGGGTAATACCAGACACTTCAATTTCTAAGAAATTCAAAGGTTTGCAGAAACAAAGAGTTATTGTAAATGACAGCTTTGTAGAGTCAAAACAAATATAGTTTGATTGAGACGTGGTCACCGAGTAAGTTAATAGTGAGTGACTGTTTTGTTTTCGTCAATAAATTTGTCAAAAACGAGACAGAATGCATCATATGCAGAGAAACATTTGACGAAGACTGGATGCAGAATCAGGAAAGCAAAGACTGGTCCCATGATGATCGTGTTTATATAGATGCATCTGATTTTTATTATAATTGGTATGTTTGCAAGACCAAAAAACGGCTGAGACATCATTTATTAATGCTATCTGCCGTTTCTTGTGACACCAAAATAATAAGGCTAAACTATTTTCAGTATATTTCGTTAAATAATTTGATATTATTAGCAAAGTTTAATTAGAATCATTAAAGAAGTTCATGATTTTATTTTAAGTATAAAATAAAGACAGAAATTTCATTCATTTGTTTTTTATTTGCAATTTATCCAAGTGCCTGGGACTAACTGATCTTCCCATAAAACAGAATATTTCTGGTGTTTCAGAATTAAAAGCATTGGGTCGTCATTATTTAAAAACAAAAAGTTTCATGACAAAATGAAAACATCGATTTACTTAGATATGAATGTGGCTTTTTTTCTCAGTTTTGAAAGTTGGTACACATAAGTAGGTATGCATATTATAAAACGCATACAGATATCTATGATCATACATCTCGGAAGTGAAATTCAGACAACAAAATTGTTAAAACAAGTAATAATTTATTAAACAGTCCATGATTGTGTTAAGAATAATCAAAGATTGTTAAAAATTGGCACTTTCTTCTGCTCTCCTCTGATATGAAGCATGAATACGAGCCAAGAATCGTTCCGCCTTCGATCTCCTGAATTGAAGTCCGGGGAATGATCCACATGATCAAGTTTTTTAAGTTCCGCTATTAATAAATGGCGCGTTGTTTTTATCAAGATAGCGGCTTTCACTTACCAAATGAAGGTGAAAGAGATATTGTAATGTAAATTAACAGGAACTTATTTTTTTCTCCAGTTTTGCAGTAAATATAGCTGTGTCAATGAAAGGCGTGATTATTTTATGCATTTTGTTCACTTTTAATACATACGTTTTGGCACGAATTAAACTTTCAAAGACGCAAGAACTATATATAGTGACAATGTAATCACTGTGCTAGACCGCTGTTAAAATGGCATTAGACTTAAGATAAAAGCATTCCGATTATGGAAAAAAAAAGTCTCCAATATTGTTTTTTCGACGTCTAAAGAAAGCTATTATTTTGTTTTTGTTTTTTGAAAGAGCATTGTTACCAAAAATTATATCACCATTGTAATTCCTTATGTATGCTATATTTTGTTCCATTTGTGATTATTTCCTTTTTATTTCAATTTTACTTGGATATTCATAGAATAAAATGTTTAGTATTTTCGAAAGTTTAAGATTTTTTATAGGACTCTATACGCCAATTAGCTTTGCTTTAATAAGGTACCCTGGGGTAATAACGCCACGTTAAGGTTCTACCAATTTTCACGGCTTAGTTTTAGATTGTATTTTTCAAACAAATATAGGATCTGATACAGCAACTCAATGACTATCTATATAAAATAAAATAATTTAACAGATATGTATTCATAAAATGTAATGGCGTTTTTTCTTGACCAATGCTATTTGGCGTTAATACCCACCTATACGGGTAATAACGCCATGCAAACAAAACTATAAAATAAGATGGAATAATGGCATGTAGATTGCTCAATTCTAAAAATACAAACTCTACAGCTCTAGAAATTGACAAATTGCAATCTAAGCTATTGAAAATGTACAATTTTTTTGTGACTCTGAAAGAAAAAGAAAGCTGTGCTGGTGGCGGGCTCAAAAATGACCATTTAAATAGAATTATTAGAAACATTGCACGGATTATTTGAATCAGTATTTATATTCCCATATATGCATTCTATGCGATAGAAAATATTGATTTTTTTGAGAAAGTGAAACAAAAAGAAGTGAGGGGGAGCTTCAACAGAATATAACACCCTGTGTCTCTCTTTGCTTAAAAAGTCCCGCTTGAATATGATTATAAGAAACATTGCTTGGTTTTAACCATCCATAATATAATATTTTAATCATGTGAAGTTTTGTAATAACTAGAGTTATATGTAATAAATATTTTTGTTAAACCTTAACTGCTGTTAGCGTCTCACATACCGCTGAGTTTTTCAAGTTTCAGAGTTTAACTTGCATTTTTTAGTTTAACTATAGATACCGGGAAAATTTTGTTTCATTTCGAGTCCTATTACTATCTCTAGAAACTTTTGAATAGCTGAATTTTATTTATAATAGTCTTGTACATAAGGTTCAATACAAAAATAATATTCTAAAAGTTAATTTAACATTTTATTCATCGTTAGATTAAGCGGTCTGACAGGCCGCTCACAGTAAGTTATGCGACAACTTTTGTCACAGTAGTTAAGGGTTAATACTATTTAGTAATCTAGTAAATAGTTTTTAACACACAACTCCACACTAATGCGGATTCTCCAAACCTACAATTAAATTGTCGACGTTTTAAAGGGCATGCTTTAATAAATTTGTAATAAATTGAATAAAATTTATGATTAAAAAATATTATCCCAAAGAGATCTCTTATTCAATTTTATACATAATTCATACAGTTATATATCATTATCTCTATATTAGCAACAAAATTAACCTTTAACTGCTGTTAGCAATCTGACTGAACACTGTACCCCCTCTCCCCCCCCCCCAAAAAAATAGCGTTTAACTTGTATTATCCAGTTTAACTATAGTTACAACTGAAATTCTCTTTCGTTTGGGGTTTTCGTAATATTGTTAGAAATATTTGAATAGATTAAATTTAATTAGAATTAATTCTGTACAAAAAGTTTAGCGCAGGAACAGTATTCTATGATTTTTAATCATGGATCGCATTTTAACGTTTAACTAATGTTACCGGTCTCGTAGACCACTATTTTTCTTTTAATTGTTTAGTTTAACTTGTAATTTTTAGTTTAACTGCACACACTACCGAAATTTTGTTTCATTTGGAATTTTAGTACTATCACCAGAGACTAAATAGGTGAATATTAAGTATAATACTCGTGTATAAAAAGTTTAGTACAAAAACAGAATCCTATGAGTTATTCCGCCTTTTATTCATCTTTCAATTTTGTGGTCTCACAAACCGCATCACATTCATACGTTACAATTTCTGTCACATCAGTTAAAGGTTAAATTTATAAAGTTTTGAAAAACCAAACGCTGAGAAAGCGGACAGTTAAAATTTCGAACTCAATTGAACAATCCTGTGGAAATTTAATAGAAACCTGATTTTGAAGATGTTCGAATTTGAATGTCGAAAACATTTTAATATTGTTTTATTTACAAAAGTTAAAAATTATTTTTTACATTAGTAAAAAAAATAATAATAATATAATAAAAAATAAAATAGAGAGATTATTTTTAAGTATTGGGCACCCCCCCCCCCCCTTAATCTTACCATTTCAACAATGATGAAAATGCTGTCCCATATTAATATATAAACCCTCTTCGGATATACAGTTGGCAAAAAAAGTATTTGTACACTCTAAAATTTTTAATTTTTAACTAAATAAAAACAGATATTTTGTCAAAAATAGTTTTAATACAGTCTGTTTACCGTGCGTTATAAATTACACAACAGAAAATTTCGATAAAGACGTAAAATAATTTTCTAATAGGAAAAGTTTAAAAATTTCTTGCAAAAAAAGTATTTGTACATTTCTCCATCCTGATATGTACTGTGTTTTATAGTGTTTATGGTTCAAAGGACTACTTTTACAGAAGCTGTTAATAATTTTTAAGTTCATATTATATTTGTCTGACATTTAATTTAATTTGCTCTTGAAGTAATTGAGTATAGAACCTAATACTAGAGAGGCACCTCTAGATATATGAAATCCTATGATTGAGCATAATAAAAATTTAAATTCGCAACAAGAATTTGTAAAAGCTATTAAATTACCATTACAACTATTGGATGTATAGTGAGAAACTATGAATAAATTAAAAGAATTGAAATTCAATGAAAACCAGGACTTCTTAGCAAACTAACAATGAGGGAAAAAGGGAGTGTTGTTAAAAAAGTTTTAAAAAATCCTGTGCGTTCGGTTCAAAAATTTGCTGGAGACCTTGCGACATCTTCGTGCATCAGAGTAATACCTCAAACAATAAAAAATATTCTTCTCAATGCAGATTTAAAAGGAAGAACCTCAAGGGAAAATCCATTCATCAGCGAAACAAATAGGCGAAAACGCATAGTATTCGCTTTCGCATACAGAAGTAAATCATTGGATTTTTGGAAAACAGTAATTTTTTCTGATGAGGAAAAATTCGGAATTTTCTTAGCATCAAGCATTCGAAAAAACTGGCGTAAAAATAAAACTGTTCTAGATCCATAACGTATACTTCAAACTATTAAGCATGTTGGGGGGAATATTATACTTTTGGGGTGTATAGCTTCTAATGGAGCAGGACATTTAAAATTTTTTGACAATGGAAGGACAGGTTTAACATACATTGATGTGTCGCGCCATAATTTATTAAACTGTGCCAAGAAATTATGCATAGAGGAAGCTTTTCACTTTCTGCAGGATAATTATCAAAGCATACTGCTGTGATCACCAGCACATGCTTACGACAATACTCGAAGACGACTGGTAACTCCTCTAAAATCTCTAGACTTGAATCCAGTAGAAAATTTGCAGATGCTATTGGATGCAAAAATCCGAAAAAAAAAATATGTATTAGTAAAAAACAGTTTTAAAGAAGCTCTTATTGTGTCATGGAATAACATTAACCAGACCACTACAAAAAAGTTGGTGGAATCTATGTCACACCATCTAGAAGTAGTCATAAACGCTAAATGAATTCGCACAAAATATTAATTTGTATCATTTTACTAAATTTTCATTAATTATATTACATTAATATAGTGTACAAATACTTTTTTTGCATTATATTTTTGTATATTTGTTTATTATAATGTAAAAAATCGATTCGTTTAATTTTGTTTCTGCTTCTATAATATTATAATGCATTAAATTAATGTATTACAGTATTTTTTGCTTAAATCTTTTGTTTAATTTCATTATAATTTAAAAAAATGAAGTGTACAAATACTTTTTTTGCCAACTGTAGTTCGGCCCCTGTTGGGAATCAACCGGGGTAGTAACGCCAATCCCTGGCGTTATTACCCCGGGATACTTATTGCGCAGTAAATCCTAAACTACAAATTATCTCGAGAAGATATCCAAAATCTTCTACAACAATTTGAAAGTACATGAAATACACTACAAATTTATGTAATAAACAAAGTATTTCTGGATAAAAAATATAGTCTTCAGATCAAAAACCTTATCTCGCAAATTTTAGATCAAGCGTTAATTTTAGTTGCTTCTAAAAACAATAAGACCTAAAAATGAAACAAATTAACTTGAAGCTGTTTTTTGCGATTTATATGACTCAAAACCCTTCTGCTCAGAGCACATGGGTGTCATTTACCTGATTATTTCATAATTATGCAAAATATAAGCACTTGGCGTTATTACCCCGTCTGGCGTTATTACCCCAGGGTACCTTATAATGATTAAAGGACAACATGCCATCTTCATTTAGAATTTTAGTTACTATTTTTAGTTGAACTTTTAGATAAATTTGGATTCAAAGATAATTTATATATATATATATTTTAATCTGAAATTGGTAAAAATAAAATGCATGGCAATATAAATTTATTTAATCTAAAGGTCTCTTTCCCCACTGGTACATACGTTGAATTTTGTAGGTGCTCTGTCTCAAAAAGCGCATTAAAAAACATGAAAACATTGAAATGTTTTTATTGGGACATATCAGAAAAAAAAAATATATATATAAATCGATCAATAATTCTAAATTCCGTTGAAGAGAAAGTTAATTTTTTTAATTAAGATGTTTGCACACTGAATTTTGCAAATGCTCGGTTTTTATTAATTTTATTATTCGTAGAGATAACCGATCAATAGATTTAAGCACCGTTTAAGAGAAAGTAATTATTTTTCTAATTAAAGTGTTCAAACATTAAGTTTTACAGATGCTCTGTTTTCCTTTTATTATTATTATTATTATTCGAGAATCACAGAAAAGCACATTGGGAGAAACATACTGGTCAGATAAACTTTTTATTGCTACAGATGAAGAAAAGAAAAAAAAATAAAAATCGATCAATAGATTTAGGTTCTATTTAAGAGAAAGTTATTTTTTTCCAACTAAGGTGTTCAAACATTGAATTTTGCAGATGCTCTGTTTTTCTTTCTTTTTTATTATTATTAATATTTGTGAACCACTGAAAACCAAATTGAGAGAAACATACTGGTCAGATAAACGTTTTTGCGACAGATGAAAAAAAGGAAAAAAAATCGATCAAAGGTTCCGTTTAAGAGAAAGTGAATTTTTTTTCCAACGAAAGGGCTCAAACATTGAATTTTGCAGTTGCTGTGTTTTCCTTTTATTATTGAATAAACATATTGGCCAGATAATATTTTTACTGTGACATAAGAAAGAAAGAAAAAAAAAACTAATCGTTTGATCGATATATCTAGTAAGTCCGTTTAAAGAGAAAATATTTACACTTTGAATTTGGCAGATGTAATACATTATTCAGCTGTTTACCAATTTTGAACATGATCATTGAGTATTGAAAGGGCGTTGTTATAATTTTTTTATTCTTTACTTTTACATGTATCTTTGTTACTTATTCATTCGAATTCAAGATGAAAGCCGATATGAAGCTGATCCAAAGGACGACACAAATAAAATCGGATCTTCACACTTAGTATCTGCAATGAAAGCGTCGGGAATTGAACCCGACATCACCACCGTAGAACCTAAGCACGCATCTGCTCTCGGCAACAGGAAGCTCCTTGAATATGTTGTTCTGAAATAAATAAATATTATAAATGGAAAAAAAAATAAATATTTTAAGTAAAAAGATATATAATATATATTATAAATAAATAATTAAATAAATATTACAAATAATAAATAAATAAATAAATCTGCTTAATGTTAATGTTAATGCTTACTCTCTATAGCTCTGAAATTGTTTTTTCACTTACAATATATGATTTCCAATTAATAAAATATTATTTGTATGTATAGAAATAGTTTTTTGAGCACCAATTTCGTTTTTAAATTTCTGAACTTGTCAGTTGGTGTTGAACGTTAAAAGTTTCATGGTTTCCAAGAAGTAATAAACTACATTGAATTTGATAGTTTTTCGATGATGAGGAATATTATTTTCATGTATAGAAATAGTTTTTTAAACACAAATTTTATCGTTAAATTTCTGAACTTGTCAGTTGGTGTTGAACGTTAAAAGTTTCATGGTTTCTAAGAAGTAATAAACTACACAGAATTTGATAGTTTTTAGATGATGAGGAATATTATTTTTATGTATAGAAATAGTTTTTTAAACACCAATTTTACTTTTAAATTTCTGAACTTGTCAGTTGGTGTTGAACGTTAAAAGTTTCATGGTTTCCAAGAAGTAATAAACTACACTGAATTTGATAGTTTTTCGATGATGAGGAATATTATTTTTATGTATAGAAATAGTTTTTTAAACACCAATTTTATTTTTAAATTTCTGAACTTGTCAGTTGGTGTAGAACGATAAAAGTTTCATGGTTTCCAAGAAGTAATAAACTACACTGAATTTGATAGTTTTTCGATGATGAGGAATATTATTTTTATGTATAGAAATAGTTTTTTAAATACCAATTTTATTTTTAAATTTCTGAACTTGTCAGTTGGTGTTGAACGTTAAAAGTTTCATGGTTTCCAAGAAGTAATAAACTACACTGAATTTGATAGTTTTTCGATGATGAGGAATATTATTTTTATGTATAGAAATAGTTTTTTAAACACCAATTTTATTTTTAAATTTCTGAACTTGTCAGTTGGTGTTGAACGTTAAAAGTTTCATGGTTTCCAAGAAGTAATAAACTACACTGAATTTGATAGTTTTTCGATGATGAGGAATATTATTTTTATGTATAGAAATAGTTTTTTAAACACCAATTTTATTTTTAAATTTCTGAACTTGTCAGTTGGTGTTGAACGTTAAAAGTTTCATGGTTTCCAAGAAGTAATAAACTACACTGAATTCGATAGTTTTTCGATAATGAAGAATATTATTTTTATGCATAGAAATAGTTTTTTAAACACCAATTTTATTTTTAAATTTCTGAACATGTCAGTTAATGTTGAACGTTAAAAGTTTCATGGTTTCCAAGAAGTAATAAACTACACTGAATTTGATAGTTTTTCGATGATGAGGAATATTATTTTTATGTATAGAAATAGTTTTTTAAACACCAATTTTATTTTTAAATTTCTGAACTTGTCAGTTGGTGTTGAACGTTAAAAGTTGCATGGTTTCCAAGAAGTAATAAACTACACTGAATTTGATAGTTTTTCGATGATGAGGAATATTATTTTTATGTATAGAAATAGTTTTTTAAACACCAATTTTATTTTTAAATTTCTGAACTTGTCAGTTGGTGTTGACCGTTAAAAGTTTCATGGTTTTCAAGAAGTAATAAACTACACTGAATTTGATAGTTTTTCGATGATGAGGAATATTATTTTTATGTATAGAAATAGTTTTTTAAACACCAATTTTATTTTTAAATTTCTGAACTTGTCAGTTGGTGTTGAACGTTAAAAGTTTCATGGTTTCCAAGAAGTAATAAACTACACTGAATTTGATAGTTTTTCGATGATGAGGAATATTATTTTTATGTATAGAAATAGTTTTTTAAACACCAATTTTACTTTTAAATTTCTGAACTTGTCAGTTGGTGTTGAACGTTAAAAGTTGCATGGTTTCCAAGAAGTAATAAACTACACTGAATTTGATAGTTTTTCGATGATGAGGAATATTATTTTTATGTATAGAAATAGTTTTTTAAACACCAATTTTATTTTTAAATTTCTGAACATGTCAGTTGGTGTTGAACGTTAAAAGTTTCATGGTTTCCAAGAAGTAATAAACTACACTGAATTTGATAGTTTTTAGATGATGAGGAATATTATTTTTATGTATAGAAATAGTTTTTTAAACACCAATTTTACTTTTAAATTTCTGAACTTGTCAGTTGGTGTTGAACGTTAAAAGTTGCATGGTTTCCAAGAAGTAATAAACTACACTGAATTTGATAGTTTTTCGATGATGAGGAATATTATTTTTATGTATAGAAATAGTTTTTTAAACACCAATTTTATTTTTAAATTTCTGAACTTGTCAGTTGGTGTTGAACGTTAAAAGTTTCATGGTTTCCAAGAAGTAATAAACTACACTGAATTTGATAGTTTTTCGATGATGAGGAATATTATTTTTTGTATAGAAATAGTTTTTTAAATACCAATTTTATTTTTAAATTTCTGAACTTGTCAGTTGGTGTTGAACGTTAAAAGTTTCATGGTTTCCAAGAAGTAATAAACTACACTGAATTTGATAGTTTTTCGATGATGAGGAATATTATTTTTATGTATAGAAATAGTTTTTTAAACACCAATTTTATTTTTAAATTTCTGAACTTGTCAGTTGGTGTTGAACGTTAAAAGTTTCATGGTTTCCAAGAAGTAATAAACTACACTGAATTTGATAGTTTTTCGATGATGAGGAATATTATTTTTATGTATAGAAATAGTTTTTTAAACACCAATTTTATTTTTAAATTTCTGAACTTGTCAGTTGGTGTTGAACGTTAAAAGTTTCATGGTTTCCAAGAAGTAATAAACTACACTGAATTCGTTAGTTTTTCGATAATGAAGAATATTATTTTTATGTATAGAAATAGTTTTTTAAACACCAATTTTATTTTTAAATTTTCTGAACATGTCAGTAAATGTTGAACGTTAAAAGTTTCATGGTTTCCAAGAAGTAATAAACTACACTGAATTTGATAGTTTTTCGATGATGAGGAATATTATTTTTATGTATAGAAATAGTTTTTTAAACACCAATTTTATTTTTAAATTTCTGAACTTGTCAGTTGGTGTTGAACGTTAAAAGTTTCATGGTTTTCAAGAAGTAATAAACTACACTGAATTTGATAGTTTTTCGATGATGAGGAATATTATTTTTATGTATAGAAATAGTTTTTTAAACACCAATTTTATTTTTAAATTTCTGAACTTGTCAGTTGGTGTTGAACGTTAAAAGTTTCATGGTTTCCAAGAAGTAAAAAATTACACTGAATTTGATAGTTTTCCGATGATGAGGAATATTATTTTTATGTATAGAAATAGTTTTTTAAACACCAATTTTATTTTTAAATTTCTGAACTTGTCAGTTGGTGTTGACCGTTAAAAGTTTCATGGTTTCCAAGAAGTAATAAACTACACTGAATTTGATAGTTTTTCGATGATGAGGAATATTATTTTTATGTATAGAAATAGTTTTTTAAACACCAATTTTATTTTTAAATTTCTGAACTTGTCAGTTGGTGTTGAACGTTAAAAGTTTCATGGTTTCCAAGAAGTAATAAACTACACTGAATTTGATAGTTTTTCGATGATGAGGAATATTATTTTTATGTATAGAAATAGTTTTTTAAACACCAATTTTACTTTTAAATTTCTGAACTTGTCAGTTGGTGTTGAACGTTAAAAGTTGCATGGTTTCCAAGAAGTAATAAACTACACTGAATTTGATAGTTTTTCGATGATGAGGAATATTATTTTTATGTATAGAAATAGTTTTTTAAACACCAATTTTATTTTTAAATTTCTGAACATGTCAGTTGGTGTTGAACGTTAAAAGTTTCATGGTTTCCAAGAAGTAATAAACTACACTGAATTTGATAGTTTTTCGATGATGAGGAATATTATTTTTATGTATAGAAATAGTTTTTTAAACACCAATTTTATTTTTAAATTTCTGAACTTGTCAGTTGGTGTTGAACGTTAAAAGTTTCATGGTTTCCAAGAAGTAATAAACTACACTGAATTTGATAGTTTTTCGATGATATTTCACAATTTTTAACGATTGCTTGTGCAACTCTGATCCATAAAATATGTATTTTAGTTGGCACATCATGATCATGCTAAATGTTTTTTGTGAAAAATTATCACGAGGATTTACAAAGGTTGTCTACCACTACAATAGGATATTTTAGAAACAGATTTAAAATCTTATATTTAATTCAATTTACGGTCGACTATTTGCGGTATTTTCAAGAAATTAAATAGATAAATAGATAAATAAATAAATAAATAAAAAGAGGTAGATTCTATGATCAACACAGAAGCCAACGAGCAAAAATTCAGTTTGGTTCTTTGATTCGAGATTTTTTTTTAAACTATGAAATAGACATCATTTATGAAGAGTACACAGAAAATAGAAGTTTGAAATATTAACTATAAATAAAGATGATATTGAATAAAATAGCGTTTTTCATTTTTCGATAGTTGCATTACATTTTGAGTTACAAGCAATCGTTTTTCATGACAACGTTTTTCCGGTTGTTGCGTTGAAAATTTGGAAAAATTGGGTTCAAAACACCGTGTTTGACAGCAATTTCTCTAAGATTCTTTGGTTTTATTGAAAAAATAGGAAACTCCATTGGATTTTATAGTTTCTGATTACCAGCATACTGGCACATTTCATGCATCTAAGGCTAAGGAGGTTATAACCTGCCTGCAAAAACTTATAAAAGAATGCATTTTTTTCTTTCATTGCGTTTTTTTAAAGTACAATCAAATCAAACAGAATAATGACATGTAAATTCTCCAATTCTAGAGATTCAAATTTTACAGCTCTAGAAATTGGCAAATTGTTTTTACTTACCTTTAATTCTGTGGCTTCCGGTAATAACCAGGTAAGGCACATTTTTAATATTTTGAATAATTAACGTTAAAAGTTTTCAAATGTCTTTTTATCATTACTTTTATAAAATAGATTAGAACTTAATAATTTTTACTACATTCAATTAGGATATAAAAACCTCTTTTTTGCCAAAATAGTTATATAAAATTGGTTTTTATTAATTGAAAACCAATTAATTTTTTTTTTCAATTTTTAAATGAAAATTTATAGTCGCTCTATAACGGGAAGTATTCGATTTTCATTTTCAGTACTATGGCGATGAAATTACTCTTTTAAAGTTACATTTTTCCAAATTACCTCATTTTTTTCAAAAATGTGCCTTACTTGGTCATTACCGGAAGCCACAGAATTATGATATCAGGATATAGTCATAACCATTTGATATTTTATTCTTCTGGCAGGAAAAAAAAAAAAAAAAAAAAAAAAAAAAAAAAAAAGGAGTAGGATTTAAGCTATACAAATTTCTCTTTATCTTTTTTGGTTTCGTGATCATTTCTATTTTCGATCTGACAATTGTTTTTATTAGAAAAAAAAAATCAAAAGTTAAAAAAGTTATTTTGAAAATCGTTCGAATACCTCAATTTAGAACGCCACAATTCTGTTCAAAATTGCTTTTACCGAAAATCGGACGATTACTCTTTAGTTTTAAGTGTTTGGAGGGTATTACTTAGTTATCCCATCGACCAAAAAATTATCGTCAAACTGGAAGATTATAAGATTAAATATAATAAGACTAAATATAAGATTATAAGATAAGACTATAAGATTAAATGCCAATAAATGACGACCGTGAATGTCACTGTTTAATGACATTAAATACGATACACATATTTAAAACGTCTTTAAGTTTTTTTTATTTCGACCTTTTATTTGCATCTTTATTAATATTATAGTAATTGTTTGTTTTTTCGTTATTTAAAAAAAAATTATGTCAATATGTATAATTCGGCTATTTGGTTTAGCGATATGTATAATTTGGCGAAATTGATCGACAGGATAACCAAGTATAGAACCATTTGGAGTACACTTACGACTACAGATTTCTATTGTTGAGAAGCAAATAAAAATATCGTCATCATAGTCTGTTCTTATTTTCTCTTTGTTTTCAAGAGTATTACATCCTCACCACCTAACTTTGTTTCATCACATTAAATCATTTTCTTTTCTTTAAAAAATAATATGCAAAACACAAAAAGATTTTTTTTAAATATCTTTATTAATTTCCATAGAAAATAAAATATATCTCAAAATGCATGTTTTTCTGGACTTTGCAAATAGGCATAACCCTTTAAAATTACTCCTTAATATGTCAGAAAATTAAGAGTTTCCAATTGAAAATAACCTTTAAATACAATTGAAGGCATAAAAAAGGGTTACCCTTTTGCTCAGAAATATGGAAGAAAAGTAAACAAAAAACATCATTATAAACGCCTACTCTTCCTTTTCTTCATATCAAGTTTGGAATGTCCAAAAAATTTTTATTTTGTCACTATAAATATTAATTCCGTTTCTTTAAAGTGTAACATACAAAATACAAAAAGACCTTTTGGAATATCTTTTTTCATTTACCTAAAAAAGAAAAAAAAACTCCAAAAAAAAACTTGTTTTTATTGATTTTGGAATTAGGTATAACTACTTAAAAAAGCCATAAAAAAGTATTCCTGTTTTTCTGAAAAATATTGATAAAAAGCAAACGAAATGTCATCATTATTGCCTATTCTTATTTCTTCTTGATTTTCAAAGATACTACGTTTGCAATATCTAACTTTATTTCTTAATAAAAAGCAATTAATTTTCTTTAATGTGTAATAAACAAATACAAAAAATAAACTAAAATTAACTAAAATAAAATATACTTTTTACTTCCTTGGAATTAAAAAAAAATCTCAAAAATACCTTTTATTGACCTATGAGATAGGAATAATTCCTTAAAAAGGGCATGACAAAAGGATTACTATTTTTCAGAGAAATATTGATGAAAAGCAAACAAAACGTCATCATTATCGCCTATTCTTATTTCCTCTTCATTTTCAAGGATACTACGTCTGCAATATCTAATTTTATTTCTTAATAAAATGCAATTCATTTTCTTTAATGTGTAATAAATAAATACAAAAAGTAAAATAAAATAAAATAAAATAAAATATACTTTTTACTTCCTTAGAATAAAAAAAAAAAATCTCAAAAATACCTTTTATTGACCTATGAGAAAGGAATAATTGCTTAAAAAGGACATGAAAAAAGGATTACTCTTTTTCTGAAAAATATTGATAAAAAGCAAGCAAAACGTCATCATTATCGCCTATTCTTATTTCCTCTTCATTTTCAAGGATACTACGTCTGCAATATATAACTTTAATTCTTAATAAAAAGCAATTCATTTTCTTTAATGTGTAATAAACAAATTCAAAAAATAAAATAAAATAAAATAAAATAAAATATACTTTTCACTTCCTTGAAATAAAAAAAATCTCAAAAATACCTTTTATTGACCTATTAGATAGGAATAATTCCTTAAAAAGGCCATGAAAAAAGGGTTACTCTTTCTCAGAGAAATATTGATGAAAAGCAAACAAAACGTCATCATTATCGCCCATTCTTATTTCCTCTACACTTTCAAGGATACTATGTCGACAACATCTAACTATATTCCAATACAAAAATCAATTTATTTTCTTTAAAGTGTAATAAACAAATTCAAAAAGACTTTTAAACTATCTTCTTTCATTTTTTTGAAAGAAAAAAAAAATTAATAAATACCTTTTATTGACCTTTGAAGTAGGTATAACCCCCTTAAAAAAAAAAGCCATGAAAAAAGGGTTACCTCTTTTCTGAGAAATATTGATGAAAAGCAAAGAAGACGTCATCATTATCACCTATTCTTATTTCCTCTTTATCGTCAAGGATACTACGTCCACAACATCTAACTTTATTTTATTACAAAATTTAATTTATTTTCTTTAAAATGTAATAAACAAATACAAAAGGAAAAAAAACCTTTTAAAATATCTTTTTTTATATCCTTGAAATAAAAAAAATATCTCAAAAAATACCTTTTATTGACCTTTGAGATAGGTATAACTACTTAAAAAGGCTATGAAAAAAGGGTTACTCTTTTTTCAGAGAAATATTCATGAAAACTAAACAAACGTCATCATTTTCGCCTATTTTTAATTCCTATTCATTTTCAAGGATACTACATCGACAACATCTAACTATATTTCAATACGAAAATAATTTTTTTTTTTTTTTTTTTTTTTTTTTTTAAGTGTAATAAGTAAATACAAAAAAAACTTTTAAAATATCTTCTTTCATTTCCTTAAGTAAAAAAACCCAATAAATACTTTTCATTGACCTTTGAAGTAGGTATAATCCCCTTAAAAAAAGCCATGAAAAAAGGGTTACCTTTTTTCTGAGAAATATTGATGAAATGCGAATAAAACGTCGTCATCATAGCCTTTTTCTATTTTCTCTTCATTTTCAAGGGCACTTTTCACAACATCCAATTTCATTTCGTTATTATAAAAATAAATTTGTTTTCCGAAAAGATTAATAAAAAAAAAAAAAAAAAAAAAAAAAAAAAAAAGACTTTTTCAAATATCGTGTTTCATTTATCCTCCCCTCTCCCCCCTCTGCCAAATACACTTTTTTATCGACCTTGCAGATTGGTATAACCCCTCAAAAATGACTTCCTTAATGTTTCAGAAAATCATGAAATTGTATTTGAGAAGGTCTTTAAATGCAATCGATGACATAAAAAAAAAGTTACGCTTTTTGTGGAAAATATTATTAAAAAGATAATAAAATTTCGTCATCATAGTTTACTCTAACTTTCTCTTCATTTTCAAGGGTACTACTACGTCCATAACACTCTATGATGTGTCTTCTCTGCATTTTTACTAGTATTTTTGCTCATGTCATTTAATTCCACATTTCGATAAGGAAAAGTCTTTTTCAGGCATCTCCAAGAAACTAAAATGGTACTTGTACTTTAATAGAAACAAAAGAAGAAAACTGACATCGAATTTTAATAAATTTAAATTTGCTTTATTTAAAATACAATTAAAACTAGTTGGAAATTGCAGGTGAAGCGTAGGCAATGAGGTGCGTTCGTACGATAATGCAGTTTTGAAAATATCACTTTCATATATCAATCTCATAAAATTGTATCTAGTTAATTACAATTAAAATGCGCACCAAACAATGTTCTCCCTATACTTATTATGTAATGGAGTACTTTTGTGTGGCCTTGTAAATCAATAACAAATGTTCTTTGCACCACAGATTATGCCAATTATATATTATAATATGTACTTTATGATGCATATCAGTATCATTACGTTCGAATGAGTGTAATACACTTAAAATGCATTTGAAACTTTTTTTTCATTCACTGTATCGTAACGGAGTACTTTTGATTGTCCCTGCATTTGATCTATGCATCCTATTTTAAAAAAATTTGAAATGACTTGACAAAATTATGTAATAAGTAAGTATTTTAAACTTCAAACGATTAAAATGCATTTGAAACATTTCCCCCCATTGACCGTAATGTAACGGAATACTTTTGATCGTCCCTGTAATTGATCTATCCATCCGATTTTCATAAAATTTGAAATGACTCGACGAAATTATGTAATAATTCAAAAGATTCGGTTGGGTAGTTTTAACGTTGTTATATGCGGACAGACAGACAGACGGGCAGACAGACGGACAGACAGACAGACGGGCAGACAGACGGACAGACAGACAGACGGACGGACTGAACGACAACTATAGGTGCTACGTATTTACATAATTACGAAAGCGCCTAAAAATGCAAAAAGACTTTTTCAAATATTTTGTTTCATTTCCCTGAAAAAATACTCCAAAATACACGTTTTTATCGACATTTGCGATAGATATAACCCCTTAAAAATGACTTCCTTATAGTTTCAGAAAGTCATGAGTTTGTATTTGAGAAAGTTTTAAATGCAATCGAAGACATGAAAAAAAAAAAAAAAAAAAAAAAAAAAAAGGTTACGCTTTTTGTGGGAAATATTGTTAAATAGCAAACAAAATGTCGTCATCATAGCCTATTCTAACTTCCTCTTCATTTTCAAGGGTACTACTACGTCCATAACACCCTCTGATGTTTTTTCTCTGCAGTTTTACCAGTGCTTTTCCTATCAAATTTGCTCACGTCATTAAGTTCCGCATTTCGATAAGGAAAAGTCTTTTTCAGGCATCTTCAAAGGACTAAAATAGCACATGTATTCAGCAGAAACGAAAGGAGAAAACTGACATCGAAGTTTGATAAATTTAAATTTGCTTTCTTGGTATCAGATTTCTTCTAGGCGAGAAGTTTTTCTGATTCGATTCTGCTTCGATTTAAAATTTTCTCGTGTCCTCTATTTTTAACCCGAGAGTAATCGCGTCTTTTTAAGGGTCCTGTCCAGTGGCGGATCCAAGGGGTAGGTCACGGGGGTCATGACCCCCCTCTGAAACAATAAATTTTTTAAAGGAAATTTTAGAAATGAAATACATATTGATTTTTTTAAAATTTATCCTTTGTTTAACAATGAATCTTTCTGACTCTTTTGAAACTGTACTTAAATACAAAGCAGGTGATTTCCGACGTATCCATGAAGTATTTTCAAATCTTGGATAGAAGATGCATCTATTCAGATCAAATGTGATTGATTAAAGGTTTCCATTTTTCAATAACGTTAAAAAATCTTTCGCAAAATCTCTATAAACTGTGGAATTTTAAACTGAATTTCAAGCCATGACAGCCAATAGCTCCCTCATGAGGCCTTTCTGTAACTGTCAAATCCTAAAAATTTGGGCAAAATGTTCAATTTCTCAAATGATTATTTGATTTAATAAGAAAATGAAATAATCTTCAATTTATTGGTGTCTGTAAAATATATATATATATATTTTTATTTTTACGAATATTAATACAATTTTTTGTTATAAATAAAAATAACTTCCCAAAAATATCCGAAACTCAGCCATTTTGGATATGAGGTCAGTCTTCAATATAAAAATTGATTATTAAGAGCCGTGACTCCCCCCTCTACTAAAAAGGAGCTGTGACCCCCCCCCCTCAAAAAAAGAAGCCGTGACCCCCCCCCCCCCCCCTCTAGAAGGAGGGCTGGATCCGCCCTTGGTCCTGTCCCTGTCCGCGTAGACACTGGTGAGCTAATGCTATTCCTATCGGGAGGCATTTTTCTAATAACTCTTTCTCATTTTGACATTTTTAAATATTTTTTTTCATTGGATAGCTGAGATAACTCTCAAGATCACTTTTTGATTACTTTTTCAATTTTGGTCGCAGGTATTTTCTATAAAGTTACTTTCACTTTCTGAATCTGTTATGGAAGTAAAAGTAACTTTATAGCAAATACCTGTGGCCAAAATCGAAAAAGTAATCAAAGAGCGATCTTGAAAGGGACCTCAGCTATCCAATGCAATTTTTTTTTAATGTCAAAATGCGAAAGAGTTATTAGAAAAATGCCTCCCCATAGGAATAGCATTAGCTCGCGAGTATCTTTGCGAGCAGGGACAGGATCCTTACGTGCATTCGTAATTATGTAAATATGTAGCGCCTATACTCGTTGTTCAGTCCGTCTATTTGTCTGTTTGCATAAAATAGAACAAAAACTACTCAACTCAATTTATTTGAAATTTAAAATATATAATTGTTGCATAATTTTGTCAAGTCATTTCAAATTTTATAAAAATCGGATGTATAATTTAATTACAGGGACTATCAGAAGTATTCCGTTACGTTACGACCAATGGGAAAAATTTTTTCTAGTGTATTTTAATGATGTCATAATAAAATTGATATGAATCTATGAAGTATATACTAAAATATACAGTCTATACAATCTGTAGTGCAAAGAATATTTGTTATTCATTTACAGGGACACAAAAAATATTCCTTTGCGTAATGTTATAGAGAGAAACATTGTTTGGCGCACGTTTTAATTATATTAAACTATTTCACATTTTATGAAATTTATATACGCTGTTAAAATTTATTGCAAGTTACGCCCTGTAATAATAAAAATATAATAGAAAACAGGTAGTATTTACAGGGACACACAAAAGATTTTGACTACTGTACTATATCCGAAGTACTGTATATTATTACACCAAGATCAGAATATTTTTTAAAGTTTTGTTATAGTACGAACGTACCTCATTTGCTACGCTTGACGTGCAATATCCAACTTGTTTCAGAACGTTATTAGTCACATTTGTCTTTTTTTTGCCGCCGGCTCCAAAAATTGAAAAAAATATGTAAAACAAAAAACAATTTTTACTAAACATTCGAATATTACAATTCGATGACGTTATAAATTTTCATTTTGTTTAAATTCTACATTTTATTGATGAAAAATTGTAAAAAGGAAAAAAAATAAAAATGAATTGGTATATATAATCATTGCGCAGACTTTTCCACCAATTTCAATTGTTCTTGTGTAAATGTTTCTGAAGGAAAAACAGGGATCTCTTGTCAGTTTATATGGGCCCAAGGGGCCTGAGCCCACCCAATAATTTTAAATCCTAGCATACCTAATTTTCACTGTTCTATTTAGTTATTTATTTCATAATTATTTTATTATTTATTTCCTTACAAAATTTATTTTGCCAATGACCATGTGTTTTAGTTCTCCAATTGACATCCCCAAATCCCAAATAACTGAAATATTCTTATTCAACTTTCAACTATTTCAATTTGTGGTCATGTTCATGACATGATGATATTACAATAAATATTAGTATCTTTATAAGGAAGAACGCCTGAGAATATAATTTAATAAAATTTCAACTTTATTAAAACACGATTGTTTGACTTAAAAATTTTATCTCTCCACTGTTAAAACTAATGGTGACACATTGCACCTTTTAGGGGTGTCTCACTGGTGACACCCCTAAAGGAGGCAGAATGACACCTTTAATTAGGGTGAAAAGATGGCACCCTTAATCCAGAGTGTCCAATAATAAAATAATAAAAATATACAAACCGACTTTTGGCCGTCGAAGGATTCGAACTCACAACGTCTGAATACAAGCTCAGCGTTCTAACCGCTCGGCCATCGAGCTCACCTTCATTCACTAATAGCCATAGATTTTACTTGCCGTCACAGAAAACAGAAAGACACACGTCACAGCGCATGCGCATGGCTCCAGTCACCCGATGAGGTGCCACATTGCTGCCAATACGAAGTGTATGGCACCTTATTTAGCTCCAATCACCCAGTAAGAGACCTGTCGGCACTGCAACCACATGTCCAAGCCCCTATGGCACCCTAGGGTTCCAAATGTCCCTGGTTCCAATGGGCCCTAGGTCCTTTTCACCTCCGGGTCCCAAATGACACCGATTTGTCACCTTCACTTTTAACAGTGTCACCTTCTGCTCACCCTTTAAAGAAGAACAAACTGGTCGTACCATTTAACCCAAATAATATTTGAGCCAATCCAATATTTTTCAAAAGTTGGTGCCACTGATGTTTTGTTACTTCACTATGGTGGTGCATAAATATTTAAAGTTAGCTACATGGTAGTTCTCCATTGTATTTACAAGAAGATGTGAGTTAGGAGAAGATGATTTATACGGGTAAATCATGTTCTCGGTTGTCGGTATCGGGGTAATCGGGGTTGTGGTAAAAAGATCGACACGCAGTTACAGCCGGATTAACACTTTACAACAAAGTTGAAAAGTAGAAATATAAAAGTGAACAACGTTAGAAGCACAAATTGTATTAAATTACAAGCAAACCGGTTTCAGTAGCATATTATCTTCCTGCCGTCAGTGCTAAGGGAGGTGGAAATTTTCTTATATATATATATATACATATGAGAGAGAGATGAAGGATTCAAGAATAATTCTTGAATCCCCCATGTCTTCTATATATATGAGCAAATTTTCAAATGAACTCAATTAAGAGAAAATTATTGTTTTACTGCGCTTGTTACAAAACACAAACAAGTAAAATGATTTTTTTTTTTTTTTTTTTTTTTTTTTTTTTTTAACAAAACTGTAGGACAAAAGGAAAAAAAAATATTTAAACTATCTTTCAGGGTGTTTTAAATTATTTGATTGAAATACTGATTTAAATCATCATGATTTAAACCAGCTGATTATAATAAATATGTGCCCTAAATCATTACCTAAATCGACTTAACACTCTCTGCATATAAAAACAATTTCTACTATACATAATGCTAACATTCACAAAAGAACCTTAAACAATTCCATAGAAATGGAAATACAAGAAGGCAAAATTGCTGACATTGAAACTGCTTCAACCTTACATACATACTGCCCTTGAAGAAACGACAGTATAAGAGACATTGCATTGTTTTCAAGAACAAGAAAAAAAAATAGCAGTTTATATTTACGTTATTTCATCAATACGATAATTTTCCTGTCTGTTTTCATAATCAATTAAAAATCAGTTAGTAATCGGAAAACTACTTTATGTTTGTAAAAATGGATTGGTTGACTGCATGGGAAATTAATTGCTAGTTGGGTGATTGTGATTATCACGGCCAACTTTGAACATATAGGGATATATGCGTTAAGGCGGTAGGGGTGTGCCTTCCATGGTTTTTTTTTTAAGGGAACTTATTCCGTATTTACTCAAGGAAACACAAGATTCGAAGAAAACCGCGGAAAACTTCGAACGATTAGCCGACGGCCGCGATTGGATTCGAACCCAGCACTTGTCATCTACCAGTTTCGAGGGCAGAATCTCTCAGCCACTGGTGAGGCGGGAATTTAATGGCAGAAATACTACGCCAAAGAAAAAAAATGAAAACACAATATAAAGGTATTTTTAATAAGTATAAATATAAAAAAAATGTTTTTAAACATGCTTTAATAAAAATTTACAAAAATGTAGAAAAACAGCATTTTTAATATGCTCTTTAAAGTAGAATTGGGAATTTCACCATATTATCCAGCCATGGCCAAATCGCCTTCATATATGGCATCTTATTTCTGTCGCAAAATTTAACAAAATACAGCCAAATTTGGCGGTATTTTGCCAAGTTGATCAAAATCTGGCACTAATGTGGTAATCCTGTAATTAGTAATTTTCAACAATTATTCATGGTTAAAGTTGATACTGATTTCATCAAAGGAAATCAATCGGAACCTCCTACTTGTTCTCCTCCTGACCCTTACGAAACGAATTTTAAAAAATCAGTCTTTAATTCATATATTAGACCTCAGAAATACGCATACATTTCATATTTCAAAGCTCGATATGAGCAGTAAGTGGGTGAAAAATTAATCATAAGATTTTACATACAAATAAAAACATAATTGTTAATTAAAAGGAAGTACGCAAAAAAGTTACTTTACAACTTTGTCATAAAGAAGCTGACAAGTCTTAAATTGTACGTCAAATAGGGCATACGAGGTGCGTTCGTTATTTAACAAGTTTTTATAAGTATTCAGATCTTGGTACAATAGCACTCTTATTAAAAAATTCACGAAGACAAAATTTATTACGATAGTGTACTATATTAAGTACAGTAACATGAAAATAATAGGAATCAATCTTACATAAGACGCCATCACCATGGGCAATTTAGAATCATTACTTATTATGGGATATTATTGAATTAATTACGTATGATAGGATTTAATAGGATGAAGAAAACTTTTATCATCGTCTTTTTAAGTTTTGATTCGATTTTTATAAAATTTGAAATGACTCGACAAAATTCTGCAACGATTCTATACATTAAATTTTGGACCATTTGGTTGGATACCTTTTGCACTGTTATCTGCAGTCATCAGGCAGATAGACAGGTGGACAGACTAGACGACGTGTATAAGTGCTACGTATTTATATAATTATCTAAAAGGCATCTTATAATGAGAAATGTGACAAATGTAGTAAATACACTATATGGCTAAAGATGACCTGCCACTTGTGACTATAGATGCTTTGTTAAATATCTAGAAAAATACACGTGGAATTATTCTAAAAACTCTAAGTATATAAACATAATAGCACAGGTCATACATTTCCATGAAGATTTTTTATCGAAACTCCATAGGGGACAGTCAAAAAATTGAAAAAAAAAAAAAAAAAAACCGAATATCTTTTGGATAACCCTGTCAAAACTAATGTAGCGAAAGCGTTCATACTGTAGATTATAATTAAGCGGCCTATTGTAATAAATTGTGTTCATTTATATGTGGATAACTTGTATACTCGTAAAGAAATTAAGGTTTTTATGAAAACAGTCCCAAATTTTCCCAAGTTTTTTTGCTTATAATTTGCAGAGTTCTTAATATAAAATAATGTTCTTTTCTGACGGACGGGCTGAATGACGAATACAGATGCAACGTATTTACATAATTCTCACCTAAAAAGAAGAATAAAAGATATTCAATATCAATAAATTTTTGATCATTTAAAGGCCCCAAAGAAATACTGAAAATGAAATAAAGCAAACAAAACAAAACAAAACAAAACAAAAAAAACAAACAAAAAATAAATAAATAAATAAACAACAAGCGATTATGACATTGGCTTTAGCAAAGGGGAAATGCAAGGGACAGACGACAGTGCTGACCCTGAAGTTGTTTCAACCTTGTCAATACTGTCCTTGAGGCCTGGCATAGGAGACGCTACATTGTTTTCAAGAACAAAAAAAATCGCAGTTCAAATTTATGACATTTAACAATATGATGATTTTATTATAAAGTATCATAATCATTGTCAAGTAATACTTGTTTTTTTCTTATTAAGGCTGTTATTCAGTTACTTTCCGAATTCCCTCTGCTAATATTAAAGTCTATGGGGGTTGAATGCATTGGTATTTTTAAAATATCAGCTCAGACAATTAATATTTTCTTTTTTAAGTTTTCGTTCATCTCGGAAAACCCTTATAGTCTAGCTCCTTTGTCTGCCTGTCCGTTACAGGCTCATACTTGGAAACTATTTAAATTACAAACTTTATTTATTTATTTATTTCGTACAAAGAGCCGAATACCCCCTGTCCTTCCCAAAATCATAAATTTTGATAAATTATTTTATTATTAGAACTTTATTATCTTACATTCAGCTCATACCTTCGTAGGCGTTATAGCTTAGTTGGTAAGATCGATGGATTCATATACATAATATTGTGAGTTCAAGTCTAGACGATTTGAGTTGAAAACTTTCAAGACAAACCTCTAAGTGTTCGGCACGTAATATTCCGTTCACTAAGCTTAAAAAATTAAAACAAATACATAAAAAATAAATATGCAGACAAAACGAGCCGTCTTCATTTTTTTTAGAAAAACACACCTTTATTACTGGTAAGTAAATTCTGACACTTAAAAGATTTCAAGATTAAACTTCTTAGCATGAATTTAAAGGTATAAATAAAACAAACCATTATCACTGCGACGCTTGTTAGATTTTAAAATAAATAAAAATGCTTCCAATTATTACAGCAATTAAATGTAGTTAGATATGAAATATAGCTTTATATGTATAAAAAAAAGGCCAATAAATTGCAAAATTGTATATTCCGCAAAATCCTTGGTTTCGGCCTGTGCGGATTAGAGGGAGTGTATGTATTTCCAACACTTCTCCAGAAAATCAATATTTTTAAATTCTTTATTCAATATACAGGGTGGTAATAAAAAAAAAATTCCCCGTTAAATAAACCCCTAGCGGCCTAACCGCTCAACCGCCAGAAATTTTAGATATATGAAGGCACTCAAGATATTGATGAAAAAGACCAAAAGACCAATGGACCTAAAGGATCAATGACTATGTTTTTTAATAGCCGATTTTTTTTTCACTTGTGAACTGAGTAATGTTGTAAGATTTGTTTTAAAATGTGTTTCTGAGTTGTGCTTGTGTACACATAATGAAAATGTGTTTCTGAGTTGTGCTTGTGTACACATAATGAAAATGAAAATGTGATCATTTGTTTTTGAATGCTGAATATTATATTGCATAAGAACTGATTTAGATTGAGTGCCACGATGTTACACTACACCGACAATTTTACACATACGTGTATCATTCCAAAGCCATTTCAATGTGCTGATGAATTTGCGCAGGAAAAAAAAAGTGTTGCCATTCGAAAATTTTGAATTTTTTTTAAGTGTGTTAATCGTGATAGCTCTATTGTTTTAATAATCATACTCTCGAGTGCATACCTTCAAATAAATGTATATTTGATTGTTATTTTTTTCTTTCGATTGTTTGAGCAGTTAGGTCACTATATGTATACATATATCTCAGAAGTTTTTACTATGAAAGCCCTGAAATTTTTTAAAAAGTGTATCTCTTTTTATCTTAGTTGTCAAAATATTTCTAAAATATATATTTAATTTTGTGTGAAGTGTTAAAATTTTACTCATGTTTCAACTGCTTATAATACATAAAATATTAAATTAATCATACATTTTAGAAATATGCTTTGTAAAAAAAAAAAAAAAAAAAAAAAAAAAAAAAAAGTAAAAAAGAAAAAAAAAAAAGAAAAGAAAAAAAGAGAGAGATTTTGTAAGCCAGATGATGAATTTGTGAGTGAAAAATCAGACCATCTCGTTCAACAAATCCTTCCTTATTTCTAAAATCTAATAGGCGAATTTGTGAAAAATCTGGACTTTTTATGTTCCATTCAGTATTCTGTGGGACAGACTATGGAAAATCACTCTTAAAATGACTTTATCTTAAAACACTATTTTTATCCTTTTATTTTTTATTTTATTTTATTTTATCTTATTTTATTTTTATTTATTTATTTTTTTTTTTTTTATAGAAAATGTTCAATGATGCTTTGTTTCAGTTTATATGACAGATGATGAATTTGTAAGTGGAAAATCAGAACTTTTTGTATTCCGCGCAGTGAATCCAAGTAAATGTCTTATAAACGTAGAGAATCAGTACATTCCTTATTTATTGGGATTAGTATCACTAGTTTCATCTCTTACATTTAAATAAAAGACTAAGTTTGGAAAAAAAACCCTGAAAGAAAGAAGGAACAGTTTATTCTTTCGGAAATTCGGAAGATGATTTTGGGAAAAAATCGGGACTTTTGATGCCCCACTCAGAATTCTGCGGCTCGAATCATGGAAACTTGCTCTTTAAATTGGTTTATCTTGAAACACTGTTTTTTTTTTATCCTTTTTTAGAAAATGTTCAATGATGCTTTGTAAAGAAAGTTCAGTTCTTTGGTCTCTTGATGAACTTGCCAGTGAAAAATCAGAACTTTTGGTATTCCACACAGTGAGTCCGCAAAAAAGATCTAATAGAAAATCAGTGCGTTCCGCATTTATTCCTTACTTTTAATAAACGATTATAATTTGAGCTTTTGAAAAATATTTAATAATGCTTTATTCAAAACAAAGTAACAGAGAAAAAAATAAAGAATAGTTTATTATCTCGGAAATACGAAAGGTGAATTTGTGAAAAATCGGAACATTTTATACCCCGCTTAGTTTTCTGTGGACAGACTATGGAAACTTCGATCGGACCATCGGTTTATTTTTAAATGCTATTTTCCCACTTCTTTTAGAAAATGTTCAATGATTGTAAAAGAAAGTACAGTTTATTGTCCAGGTAAGAATTTGTGAGTGAAAAATCAGAAGTTTTGGTGTCCCGCACAATGAGAATCTAGTAGAAAATTAGTACATCCCGCATTTATTGGGATCAGTAGCACTTTCTTTATCCCTTGCTTTAAAATAAAAGAGTATAAGTTGAGCACTTCAAAAATGTTCAATAATGCTTAGAAGAAAAAAAATCAGTTTATTATTACGAAAATCCGAAAGGTGAATTTGCGAAAAATCGAGATTTTTGATGTTACATTCAGCTTTCTGCGGGACGGATTTTGGAAATTCATTTTTTAAATCGGTTTATCGTGAAACAATATTTTCTACCCTTTTATTAGAAAGTGTTCAATGATGCTTTGTTAAAGAAGTACAGTTCTTTGCAAGATTATAAATTTGAGAGTGAAAAATCAGAACTTTTGCGCAATGAATCCGCGGAAAGGTCCGCTCTTATAAATGTTGAAACTCAGTAGGTTCCGCATTTATTGGAATTACCAGCACTAGTTTCACTCGTTTTTAATAAAAGACTGTACGTTGTGCTTTAGAAAAATGTGTGTTTTGTTTCGAAAAAAAAAAAAAAATCAGTTTACTACTTTAAAAATCCGAAAGGTGAATTTTGTGAAAAATAGGAATTTTTGATGTCCCACTCATTACTCTACGGATCGGATAATGAAAAAACACTTTTTAAATAGGTTTATCTTGAAATACTATTTTCTGCTTTTTTTTTAAATCTTTTTTTTTTTGAAAATGTTTAATGATGCTTTGTAAAAACAGTACAGTTCTTTGACGACTTGATGAAATTGCCAGTGAAAAATCAGAATTTTTGATATCCCGCACAGTGAGTTCGCAGAAAAATTCCTGTTAGCGCAGAAAATTAGAACCGTTTTATTAAATTTATTGGAAATGTTCAACAACGCTTGATTAAAAAGAAAACATAAAATACAACAGTTCATTGGCCTCGAAGGTGCTATAAGAGCCTATAAGAACTCGAAACCAGCTCTCTTTTACAAAAAATGCGAGCACATCTTTTCTTTTTTTCTTTCTGATATATATTTTTTATTTTTAATTCTTGAAGTACGCAGGATATTCCCTCTTCATTCCAGATTATGGGTGGACAATGCCGTTTCTTTGTTTTTCCTCTGGAGAATCTACGAGGCTATTCTGTTCTGAGCTTTTAATCCCTTTTGATTTGAAGCGGCCTTGTATTTATTGGATCATTTTTTTGACTCATCCTTGACTCCGCAAAGAAACTTGTATGCCTGAAACGGGATCATCTTTAAACCACGTGAAAGAGAAAAAAAAATGCCTTTGTTTTTCATGAGAATTAATTGCAGTGACCTCTCGTTTAGCGCTGTTCTCATATCCAAAGGGTCAATTTTATGACACAAGTTCTAATTCGTTTTTGTTAAAAAATGCGTGAAATTGACAGATGTTGTTTTTCAGAAACTATGTAATTTATGATAAATCCAAAGGATCTTTCAGAAGATACTGTCAAAGTTGGTGTTTTAAGGGTGTATTCGAAAAAACGCTTTTCCACCTTCAACAACTCGAAATTTTCCGATACAATTTCAGGTACATTTTTAAAAGTAGAAACATGAAACTTGCTGAAGGGATTCTTGAAGGGACGTGTGAGGTGCCGTGTGATGTCTTTTTACGCTCAATTCATTAGAATTTGAGTTATAAACAATTACCTTATCAGTATGACCCCTTTTTTTCGTTCCCCTATCTCCCGCTTGGGAAAAATCGTTAGAAATGCTGTTTTCGATTGCTTTTTTTTGCAATATTTTCTGCATTTATCAAAGAATCGACAATCACGGCACCTTGTGCACTTTCCAAATAAGAGATTCTGAAAGTTTGGTGTATTTGAGAGCAAAAGTAAATTCAAAAATAAATTGGAAAATAAGCAGTTTGAATCGAAATACATCCTTAAACCGAATTTTCGGACGAAGGAAGAAAAACCAGTTATCAAGTGATCAAAAAACCGTTTATATAACTATATAAATAATTTATTTATCAGTTAATATAAAAAGGTCTTTCGATTACAAATCACTTAAAATGTCAACTCTTTCAAGTTTTTGGCTTTACATTTAAAAATGAGTTATTAAATGTGTCAAAAAGCATGGTGTTTGGGGTTAGTGGACTTAAGAAACGCTTTAAGCGCGCCTTGGTCATACACCTCTGTCAGTTACACGGAAATATCTTAGAATATTGCACGGGTTAGATATCTCATTATATGTAAAAAAAAAAAAAAAAAAGATTGTTTTGATTTAAAATATAATGCGGATCATAGACATTTTCGGATTATAGAACTGTGGATTAGAATAAGTGGAATTAAAGTTCTGCATCGGATCGGGTTGGCGCTATATATTTTTTTTTCCCGAATTGGATTGCTTTCCACATTTTTACTGCCATTCTGATGCGAGTCGGGTTGACTTTCATTTTTTTGGGTTGATTTGAAATTGAAAAGAATGTCCCAAATACTTTCCACGTTAAATTTTTTTTTATACAAATAAGATCTTCATAATAACTTTTTTTCACGAAAAGCGGTCACCTCTATTTAGCGAACACTTTTTCAATTCCTAAAATTTATTTAAATTTGAACATTTATATCTTTGAATAGCGGTCACCTCCCAAATCAAACACACCGTAGCATGTGTATTTGTACATAAACTATAAAAAATAAGATACATGCTTTTTGTGAGTTTCAAAAGCAAAAATTTGATATTTTTCATATTTTGAAAATAAAAATGGTTTTCAAAGGAAGATTAATCTATGATCGTAATCCTTGTATACATTTTATTTCTCATGCAATAAACTGAATATATTCTCATACATATCCAAATATGTATTTAGTTTCACCTGAAACATAGTTGTGCTCAATCTTTTTGCGAAAATCCCAATAACCTGAGTGGCAGAAAATCTATATATGATCCTCAAGAATTTTTTTTAGGATGAATCCGAGCTGAAGAAAGAAAATTAAAGACATCTCGCCCCCCCCCCCCAAAAAAAAAGAGAGAGAGGGAGACAATTTAATATGCTTCAGTTCTCAATTCAACGATTAGAATATGTCCCCTATTTAGGGGTTTTAATATATCTGAATATTTAAGAATATAGATTTGTTTATTCTTTTATGTAAAACAAATGGTATTGGAGATATAACTGCAGACAATTTTTCATAATTGCATTAAAACATGATTTACTTCCCTTTCATAGCAGGTTCGGGTCGGATTGCGTATTGAAATAATACAAGTTCGAATCGGGTGCGGATTGAAATAATACAGTTTCGGATCGGGAGCGGGTTGAAACACCTCGGTTTTGGGTTGGTACGCGGACTGTCGTAAATTCTTTTTGCGGGTTCTGGTTGGGTTGTGGATCGAGAAAGTCTCTTTTCTTATTCAGGTGGGGTTTCAGGTTGAATTAAAACGGAATTTGCAGATTGGGATCGGATTCAGCATATACGAATGCATCACACACCCATAGAATTAACTTTAGCCAGGGGAATTCGGTAGTTGATTTACTAAAAGCCTTAAATAAATTGTTTAAAAAATTCATCTCCCCTCTCCTCCAACTGATGTTGCATTGTGTACCTACGTAAGGAGTTGTTATAGTTCTCATTTTTTTCTAAAAGTTGATCCTGAACTCACTTGAACTCTCCTATTCGCGACAGTTCTCCAAAGGAATCTCATCTATCTCCAGAACAACAATAGTTCATTAACCCGGAAATGGCGTCAGCCTTTTGAAAGGCCTTTTTCTCTTACGAGGATTCTTCTTTTATTGGGGCATTCCTGATAAAAAGAAGTTTGTATGTGTTTTTCGTTACTTATTTGTTTACTTATCATTTTTATAATGTACACATTGTCGCTTCAAATAAGAGTAGGTTTTTTGAAAAAAAATGTCTGGATTATCCATACATATTTAAATATAAATAAATACATAAATAATTACGATTAGTTAAATAGTTAAAAAAAAAAAATCTTTTTGTTATTTATTTGTTTCCTTATAACTTTAAAATACAGTCATTATTTATTGTCGCTTGAAATGTCTTTGAAGGAAATGTCTAAATTATCAATACGCAATTAAATATAAATGAATAAATAAATACAAATACAATTACAGTAAATTTAAATTAAGTAACTTCACAAAATAAATAAATAAATAAATAAAAAATAAGAGAAATAAAAATAAGTTTCGAATCAACAAATTTCCAAAATTAAAATAAAGAATTTTAAAGGACTACTCTGTTTTGAGGCTTTTTCGTTTATTGGGGGCATTTCTAATAAAAGAAGTTTCTATGTGTTTTTCCTTACTTATTTGTTTACTTATCATTTTATAATATAGACATTGCCGCTTCCAATACATCTGTTTTTTGAAAGAAATATCTAAATTATTACTCATTTAAACATAAATAAATACGTAAATTATTACAGTTAGTTTAAATTAAGTAACTTCAGAAAATATAAAAAAATGGTATTCGTTATTTTATTTTTTTTTTTACTTATTATTTTAAAATCTAACTATTAATCATTGTCGCTTCAAATTGTCTACAAAGGAAATATCAAAATTATCAATACACATTTAAATACAAATGAATAAATTAATGCACAAATAATTACAATTAATTTTAATTAGGGGACGTCCATAAATGATCTCGCACGTCCTTTCCATATTTTTGACTCCCCTCCCCCCTTTGTCACAAAGTGTCACACTTCACTTTACCCCCCCCCCTTCTTGCCACATGTCACGCAATATTACGTAAACATATATACTTGTAGTTCAGAAGCAAAGCACAACGTTTTAGATCATCTTTCAAGTTTTATTTTTAAATTATGTATGTAACTTTAAACTATGTATTTACCGTATTTACTCGTGTATAGGGCGCACGCGTGTATAAGACGCATCCCCTACTTTACAAGTAAAAATGGCGATTTTTTAAAATCTCGTATATAACGCGCACCATAAATTTGATAAGCTAATGAAGAATGACCAAAAAAAAAAAAAAAAAAAAAAAAAGTCGAAACAAATATTACACTAGACTAGAAAACAAGACGGAAATGCATTTTTAGACTTCGGGTTGTTAGAGAATGACGGGAAATAGGAATGCATGACGGTAAAGAGAATTGCTTGTTAGCGTTTAGATAATGTCACTAGCTCTGTTGTATAAAAAACTGCAAGGAATGAAATAAATATGCAGTAATACTTCAATTAAGTAACATTTTCCCAGTTTTAATATCTTCTTTGAATAATTTCTTGTTTCATATGTATATCGTTCGACTGCATTCAACAGTAAAAAATTATTCCGTGTATAAGGCGCACCTAGGAGTTTTGCCCTAATTTTATGGAAAAAAGTGCGCCTTATACACGAGTAAATGCGGTAAATTACGTAACCTTTAACTATGTATTTTAATGACATTTGTGAGCTGAACGATAAAAGTAACTCGTCTTTTGTACGAAATAAAGTTTACAACAAGAAAAAAAAATTAATATAGAATAGTAATAAAATATTAATGTGAAAGCGCAATTGAAAACAGCAGTATATTGGAATTTGAAATAGAATCTGACATATTTGGCTTTAAAAATGATCTTTATGAACACAAAATATTTTAATTTTAAAGTAACTCCATACTTCATAATTTAATCTTCTGAACTTTATTGCTTTAATTTTAACCAAAATGTGTGATGCCACATTTCTTCTTACCCCCTTCCCACCCCCTTATCACAAACTCACAATTTCATGAAGCCCCCTCCCTCTCCCCCTTTAAGCGTGACATCATGGTATGCCCCTTATACTATAGGGAGAAATCACACCACAGTTCAGAGTTGAGATGAGGTGCTGGACTTGAATTTTCCAAAGTCCATTCTACTCCTCTTTCCCCACCTACAGTATTAATGGACTAAACCATTACATAGTGAGCTACTCTTCGAAAGAGCCGCTAGTCTGGAGACTCTTCTTTTATCGGAGCAATTCTGTTAAAGAGAAGTTTTTAAGTGTTTTCCATTATTTATTTGTTTACTTATTTTTACTTTCTTCTATCTTTATAAGAAAAAAAAAAATATTAGATGCGTGAAAAGTTTTGACATTTCGGTTTTCGGCGTACTTATGCGCAGGGGCGTATTTAAGCAGAAATCATTAGGGGGGCGTATAAGACGATTTTGCCGACTAACTTTAAAGAATTTATGTCTTATAAGTACTTTTGTCTTTATATAGGTAAGTATCTGTGTTCTACATAAAATTCTACACTTTAGTGTATAGCGGAGAATGTAGGGTACATATAAAAACTTACACATAGCGTAAGGTGATTCTGAAAAAGAAAAAAAAATCTGAAATTTACAGTAAATTCTCTGAAAGGTTAAAGCAAAGAGGGGAAAGAATTCATTTCCGGCACTAACTGGATTTTTTCCAAGATCCTTAGACAAAACTCGCATTTTTTCGCGTTACCTTGAAAAAAATTTTACTTTTTTGCGATCTTTTAACGAAATTTGCGTTTATTTCGCGACCTTTTAACGAAATTTTGCGTTATTTCGCGATCTTTTGGAAAAAATTTGCGCTTTTTTGATAAATTTTGTGGGTTTTTTTCCTCTATCTTTTAATGAAATTTGCTTTTTTATGATTTTTTTTAACGAAGTTAGTGTCTGCGATTTTTTGACGAAATTAGCATTTTTTTCTATGATTTTTTTTTCAAATTTTTTTTTCCATGACTCCTTGACGAAATTCGTATTTTTTCGCGTATCTTTGATGAATTTTCTTTCTTTTTCTTTTTTTTTTCTCTTTTTTCTTTCTTTCTTTCTTTTTTTTTTTTTTTTTTTCACGATACTTTGACAATTTTGTTTGTTTTTTCAAGACCCTTTTACGAAATTCATGTTTTTTCGCGATCCTTTTGCGAAATTGGCGATCTTTCTGTGAGCAATTGGCGAAATTGATTTTTTCCAGAGATCATTTGTCGAAATTAGAGATATTTGATTATGCCTGAATTTTTGGAGTGATGACAGATTTTTTTAAATTATCAGAAAGTTTGGAACAGAATCAATCCTGCACACAGCGCCTACGCTTGCGTTCCAGTGTTGTAAATATTACAGCAAAGCATTTTGGTATTAATGAAATATCTGTTTATTTTTTGCTAGGAGTAAAATTACTGAAATTCGCAATGTTTAACGGAAATTTGCAATTGGGATTAAAGAAACTGATTGAGGCTTTGAGTAAGATGTTACCAACATTTTTTTTATCATCTTATTTATACGGGGTATCTCAAAAATGACTAATGGATTTTAAAATTCAATAACTTGCAAACGGTGACAGCTATTTAAAAAATTTTTGCAGGAAGGTTATGTATAATGTCAGGAGTTTTTTTACCGTAATTTTTTATTTTAGTTCGCATCTCAAACAATATGTGGCGCTGACCGCGATTGAAGGCCAGGTCGACGCTTCCTCAGCACTGATCACCTAGCCTTCAATCGCCGTCAGCGCTACCTATTGTTTGAGATGCGAACTAAAATAAAAAATTACGGTAAAAAAACTCCTGACATTATACATAACCCTCCTGCAAAAAAATTTTAAATAGCTGTCACCGTTTGCAAGTTATTGAATTTTAAAATCCATCAGTCATTTTTGGGACACCCGGTATATACATTGAAAAGGATTAATTCAAAACTTATTTTAACTTTATCTTCGTTCATTTTTGTGCACAACAGACATTTTAGCCCAGCACCTTTTTCAGATGAACCCATCTATTCACAAAAATGGCTAAATATAGGCATTCTAAAAAGTGTATACTTTTGACATCATGAGTACATTCGGTCGTGGATCGGTAATTATTGTTCTTATGAGAGAGTTCTTCTTTCAGAGTTTTTAAGTTACGAAATGGTTCGTTCGAACCAACTGTGACTTGAGAAGTTAGAGTCTAAAAATCTTCGAAAACAGATTGAATGTTTCTCAAAAATTCTCATTTTTTTTGCAAAAATCATTTTATTTGCTTTAGCTTTTGCGCAGAAATCTGTCAAAACTTCCAGATCTGCGTGTAATGCTTCATGTGAACAATTGCCTTGGTTTTAGGAAAGAAATCTGCCGCTTTATTATACAGATCTAGTGTTAATTTCTCTTTTATAGTGGAAGAGTTCATATTTTCAGACAGTGGTATTGTTATGCAAATGCAAGAATTGAGACTACCAACCATCATTACTGTAAGGCTATCCAATAACTTCTTAAGCTTCAAGTTAAACAACTATTCATAGATGAACTGAATAGCACTTATCATCAGTTTATTTTTAGTTAACGAATAAGCTGTCAATTTAATTATTTTATTTTTATAAATATGTTATATCCTGTAAGGGATATTAACTATTTTCAGATCTAGAGCCTTTTAGGTTAAATAGTTCATAAATAATAATAGTATTGAAATTGTTAAAATGTTATACATTTTTTTTAAATGAACTTTTTTCTGGATTTCCACTTTTCTATATAGATATTGTCTACAAGATCTACCGAATCCGCTCTAAATTGAATCCTACGTACTAAGTTTTTGCCCGGTAGAGTACAGAGTATCATCCCCCTGCAACGTTAAATTTGCCAAGCATTCGGGCTCAAAATTATCTCACGATGCAGTTTAGCTTGTCTATCTGTAGCGCTCCATTTTTTGCTTTCCACCTACCAAAAGTATCATTTTCTTATGACAAGTCTGTACCGAGAATCAGGTCTAAAATACTCCAGACTCTGTTTGAGCAGATTCGGCCAGGTGGGAAAGCCTACCGTATGGCTTTAGCCCATTCTGAGCAGTGGTAACTCAGTTGGCAGAGCATCGATCTCTCAACTGAAAGGTCGCGGGACCGAAGCTTACTACCGAAAAATATCCGCTATGTGCGCCAATGGCACCTGGTACATGCAAAATCAGTCGTTGGTACAAAATCCTTCACGATACTGATGAATTGTGTTTCTGGAATTCAATTGTTAGATGAAAGTCTCTTCATCTGAGCAAGATTCTAAATTACGAAATCAACTTGAATAACAACGTGCAGGTATCATATATATACATGCAAATGTTAGGTAACCGTTTTAAGAAAGTTCAAAACTAAGCAGTAGGCACTGCCGATAGGATGACGATCTTTGTGCTTGCGCTAGTCAGGTTTATTGAAGCTGTACTACGATTATGCGGTCACCCGTCCCGATAACATGTGTTAAACCCGTTCAGCTGGGATTTCCTGGCAAATAGGGCCTTGATCATCGTTTTTAGAAAGAAAGAAAGCTTCTTGCAATAGAACGTTAGAAGTTCTGGTATAAAGAGATTTTCTCAATTATCGTCTGACTTCTTTTGTGCCAATCTTCGTCAATGCTACATCACTAATTCATTACAAGGATCTAAACCTTATTTAATTAAAAAGAAAATTATGCTTTGTATATTTACCTAATCATGTTTTCAACTTCACTGTTGATCATTTCTAGGATTTGAATCATGTCTTCAGTACTTTAGTTTTTAGTAGTCAGAATTATTTTGAAATTCTTCGTCTTAAGTTTGTATGTTGCTGAATTGTACTTGTACAAACGTTCTTGAGAAACATCACTGAAACAAGAAGCCAAGCGGCAAACTTTCTTTCTGATATCTTGTGTCTTGATCTTTGTTTTGTTATTAAAAGAATAATGATAAGCTTTTCTGTCAAACTCTGTAGAATACATTAATAACGCTTTGAATCATTCCGCTTGCCCAGTTAATCTCGAATCAAAAAGATTCCATAGTAGAGTGAATTTCCAATTTATTTGAACCTGCCTATTAATGACTTGGTTCATTTAGAATTTGCAGTCCCGGGGGACAACTCATTGCTCTGGGGATGGGAGAAATTCAACACTGTCTGTCTTTTTGCACACTGCTGTACAAAGAACTACAATCATCTCGCTTTGTGAATGAGCGGAAATGTAAGTTATGTGATATGACCTCAAACACATGCCCTGAAGCATTACTTTAATGTTGAATTATGTCTGAAAATCACTTTTAAAATTTAAAGTTTCCATTTTTGTCTTTCTCATTCATTCTGAAACCAGATCTTTTCTACTGAGTGTTCCCATAATGTCTATCAAACTTGTTATAAATTCAGTATTGAATGCAGAATCTTGCTTTTTCAGAATGATCTATAAGGAAAGGGCAGCTGACGTCACTGTGGGCAAAATTACTGAGGATCCACAGTAATTTTCTGCCCGTCTTTAAGACTCCTACTATACACAAGAAGTCAACACGATCTGATTCGTCTGATTTGTCTGCGATTAAAAGCTCTGTTGTATGATTGGTCAATGGCGCCATGATGATTCCTGTAATAATCGCTAAAGCAAAAATGAAACTGGTAGATTGGTTGAAGGAAGCGTTTGCTTGTAAACATGCCCTTTCCTTATTTGCGCTAGCTCTTTACGAGTAATATGGCAATAACGTGATTGTGTGTATTTATGAACTCGGATAATCTGAAAAAATAATTTGGTAGAAGTTGGAACAGAGATGTGGCTTGAGCTTTTCGAAATTTTTTTCTATGGTCGTCATTTTGTACCATATGTTTACACCATTCTCAATCTAGGCAATTTATGTTTTTTCTTTTTCATGATCTTCTTTAAAAGGCCTTAAAAACGAAAATTAGCGTTGAGTTCTATGATATTTACCAAAAAATTGATACTCTTTATACCAAACTTTTTGAGACGTCCGCCGTTGTATCTTCTGCAATATGAAACCGTTTATCAAATATGCATCGAGTTTTGTCTAGTACGAACCTAAACTGATCTAATAATGTTTCTGATTAGTTGACTATATTTCCGACCTTTTTTCCTGTGTCATGTTTTACGATGGAATGCCTCCTACTTGCCGTAACGCTAGCATATTCATATTGTTTGCATGTTTTATTTCTTGAGACCGATTCTACTTTTTTTAAGGAAATTCATTTCTGTAATTACTGGAAAGAACGAAAGAATACTTAATTCATCAGATTTGGTCATTTTTTCACTAATCGCCTTGCAATCAATCAAACAATCGATTAACAATTATTCAACTTCTAGCACATTTCAGCACTCTAACAAGGAGTTCGCCGAAGCCGGTGATCTTCCTTGTCCGATTTTTTGCGTTCGATTGTTCATCCATATATTCAAAACCCGACTTATCCAATACGGACTCTCAGAAAAAACACATTCTATGTTGAAAGTACTTCTGTCGAGGCCCTTTCACAATTCATTTTGAGCGAAGTCTCAAAACGGAAAGGCAATCTTAGGACAAATGCTAAGTCTTGGCAAGTTTTAGTTACACATTTTAAGAAAAGACGCTGGGAATAAAAAAAAAAATGATTTGGTGAGAGTTTTATCGATCTAAACTGACTATCCAGAATTTGCCGACTATAATCGAAAATGCCGACATTAGGGGGGCGAGACGCCCCCCTACGCCCCCCCCCAGTAGCTTCGCCCCTGCTTATGCGTTTTAGAAGGTCCTGATCACGATTTGATGGTTTTTAGAAAATATCTGTCTGAGTCTGTCAGGTTACTTTGTCACTTTGTATCTGACAAAAATTTTGTGGGGGCTCAAGAACTAATTCACAGAGTTTCGCAAAACTTTATATTCTGTTAGACCTTGATATAAACTAGAGCTGATTAGATTTTGGTGTATATCTCTCAACAGGGGGCTCAACTCTTCTGCCTTATTCACAATTTCTACAAAAGCCGTATCTCAAGAACTAGGGCATGGATTTTCATAAATCTTTAGATTTAGTTAGTCCTTGGTCGAATTTGGTGCTGATAATGTATGGTGTACATCGCTCAACAAGTGACGCCGCTATGCTACATTATTCATTAACATCGCGATAGCTTTATCTCAAGAACAAATGTACCATATTTCAGAGTCAGTTAATATTTGATATAGAACAGTGTTGTTCAGTTTTTGGCGTAAATTGTCCAAAAGGTGGCATTGTTATAGTGCATTTTTCACGATTTCGATATATTTGTATCTCAAGAATTAATGATTGGAGTTTTATAAAACTTTAGATTCAGTTAGTTCTAGATAAAAAATGATCCTGATTAGTGTTTTGGGTACATCACCCAACGGTGGCGCTATTAAGCCAACTTTTTTAAGATTACCGCAATAGCTCTATCTCAGAAACTAATGCACGAATTTTCATCAAGCTTCAGATTCAGTTAGAAATTGACATAAAGTGTTGCTGACTAGATTTTAGTGTAAATCATCTAACTGGTGGAGCTGCTATGGTGCATTTTCCCGGAAATATTAACATGTATGAGATAGAAGAAAGTTTTGGGATTGCCACATCTGACTAGTTTTATAATGCACTCATTAATAATTGTCCTTTTTAAATGCAAGTATAGTTTGTGAGGAAATTATTAATATATATTTAAATATACATAAATTGTAATACATAGATAATTAAAATAAATTTTACTTAAGTAACTTCATAAACTTAAAATAAAAATGTAGCAAAATAAATAAATAAATAAATAAATCAGTTAATTACCAAAACTTATATAAAACATTTAGAAAACCTATTTTATCTATTCTATTTTGATAATACTCCTTTATTGGGACATTTCTGTTGAAATTTCTATGTAATATTCTTTATTCATCTGTTTACATTTCTTTTAAAATGTTGATATTAGTCACTGTCGCTTTAAATGCTTTTTTTAATGTCTATAACTATATATTTAAGTAAAAATGCATAAATTATTAAAATATTTTGAATTACAATGCGTAGTTTCACATTAAAAAAAAAAAAAAAAAAAAAAAAAAAAAAACTAGTCAGATGGGGCAATTCCAAAAGTTTCTTCTATCTTACGCATGTTAACACTTCCTGAAAAATGTAGTATAGCAGCACCACCGGTCAGGCAATTTAAACCAAAATCTAGTCAGCAACAACTTATGTCAACTTTTACTGAATCAGAAGTTTGATGAAAATCCGTACATTAGTTTTTGAGGTAGAGTTAAGGTCCCACACTAGGTACAGAAAACGACCCGGATGATAATGTAAAGTCTATGGGGGCGTTCTTTTCAAATATCTCGCTCAAATTTTAATATTTTTACATGATTTTATTTATTTTTTTTAAATTTTATATTTTATTTATTTTTTTATTTTTTTTGCATAGGATAGCTGAGGACGATCTACAATCGGTCTAGTTTTTACTTTTTCGATTTTGCTAATATATTTTTTATATTACGATAATTTCAATTTCAGAGCCGGTTTAAACCGTTTTTGAAAGTTAAAGTTTTTTTTTCTTTCTTTTTTTTCTTTTTCTTTTCTTTTTTTTTTTTTTTTTTTTTTTTTTTTGTAAATCTGAAACCAAAATTGAAAATGTAAAAACTAGGCCGGTTTGTGGATCGTCCTCAGCTATCTTGTGCAAAAAAATCCTGTAAAAATATTAAAATTTGGGTGAAATATTTGAAAAGAACTCCCCCATAGAGTGTACATTATCATCCGGGTCTTTTTCTCTGCCTAGTGTTGCATCTTAATGCCAAATCTTAAAAAAAAAAAAAAAAAAAAAAAAAAAAAAATTGTATAATAGTGCCACATGCTGGGTCACCAAAAACTAATCAGTATCAATTTTTTATCGGATACTAAATTAATCTGACGTTTGGCGAAAATCCATGCATTAGTTCTTGAGATAAATTTATAGCGAAATCGAAAAAAAAATTACAGCATAGCAGCGCCATCTGTAGAGCGATTTACACCAAAAACTAAACAACACTAATCTATATCAGGGATTAACTGATTCTGAAGTTTTAGAAAATTTCGTGCATAACTTCTTGAGATAGAGCTATTGCGGTAATCACGAACTATACAACATGTCAGCACCAGCTGTTGAGCAATTTGAACCGAAACGTTATCAGCAATATATTATATCAAGTACAACAAAATATTAAGTTTTATGAAAATCCATGCATTAGTTCTTCAGATATGGGCTATTGAGGAAATTGTAAATAATGCAGCATAGCAGTGCCAGCTGTTGATCGATATACACTAAAAACAAATCCCGTGTAACTTATATGAAAGAAATGAATCTTAAATGAATCAAAATGACAGTAATTACATCTCATTCACTGTCACAAATCCAGCCCCATAAGCTGAAAATAAGCTTTTCACCCCCACTCCCTCTTCTTACATTCCTCCTCCAAAACTATGTGAATATAGCAACTATGGTTCTTAAATTGAGCGTATAAGCATGTAAGACATTGGGCTTCAATATTCCACAACAACTATCACAGTACAAATATTTTATATACACTAGCGACCAGGGGCGTACGAAGAGAAAACTGCGCTCGGGGCAAAGTCTCAATTTGGCGCCCCCCCCCCCTCAACCCAAACTTTTTCTTGTGACAGGTTAAAAATGACGTTTGTAGTATAAATTTGGCGCCCCCTAAATTTCTGCGCCCGGGGCAACCGCCCCCTTTGCCTTTTGTTTCGCACGGTATTGCTAGGGACAATAATTATTGAACTTACCCCGTACTTTATCAAGAACAATATTCCACATTATTAAAAAAAGAAAAAAGGCAAATGAAGTTATACATATTTTAATAATATAAAATATTTTTTATGTCCAATTTTAGGAACTGTTTACTGTCCTCACGTAATGTATGCAGATGACTTGTACAGCCCTGTAATCTTTCATTTGACTAGACAAGTTCAGCTCCAAGCTGACCAGACAGTCAGAGGTTAAACTGTGATGGAAAAACTATGGAATAATTAACTATAATCACAATATAAATGGAAACTTATATTGTGAAATACTTCACAAAGAGCAATAGTCCATATAATAATAATAATAATAATAACAATAATAAAATAAGGAAAATTAAATTATAAACATTTTAATAATATAGAATCCCTTTTGTGTCCAATTTTAGGAACTGCTTACTGTCCTCATGTAATGTATGCAGATGACTTGTACAGCCCTGTAATCTTTCATTTGACTAGACAGGTTCAGCCCCAAGCTGACCAGACAGGCACAGGTTATACTGTAATGGAATAACTATGAAATAGTTAATTATAATCACAATATAAACGGAAACTTATATTGTGAAATACTTCACAAAGAGCAATATTCCATATAATAATAATAATAATAACAATAATAAAATAAGGAAAATTAAATTATAAACATTTTAATAATTTAAAATCCTTTTTTGTCCAATTTTAGGAACTGCTTACTGTTTTCATGTAAAGTATGCAGATGACTTGTACAGCCCTGTAATCTTTCATTTGACTAGACAGGTTCAGCCCCAAGCTGACCAGACAGGCACAGGTTATACTGTAATGGAATAACTATGAAATAGTTAATTATAATCACAATATAAACGGAAACTTATATTGTGAAATACTTCACAAAGAGCAATATTCCATATAATAATAATAATAACAACAATAATAAAATAAGGAAAATTAAATTATAAACATTTTAATAATTTAAAATCCTTTTTTGTCCAATTTTAGGAACTGCTTACTGTTTTCATGTAAAGTATGCAGATGACTTGTACAGCCCTGTAATCTTCCATTTGACTAGACAGGTTCAGCTCCAAGCTGACCAGACAGTCGCAGGTTAAACTGTGATGGAAAACTATGAAATAGTTAATTATAATCACAATATAAACGGAAACTTATATTGTGAAATACTTCACAAAGAGCAATATTCCATATAATAATAATAATAACAACAATAATAAAATAAGGAAAATTAAATTATAAACATTTTAATAATTTAAAATCCTTTTTTGTGTCCAATTTTAGGAACTGCGTACTGTTTTCATGTAAAGTATGCAGATGACTTGTACAGCCCTGTAATCTTTCATTTGACTAGACAAGTTCGGCTTCGAGCTGACCAGACAGGCACACAGGTTAGTAAACCTTGCATCGAAACGGCCTTGACAATGTCCGAAAGTTACCTCGGGTGTGAATCATTGACAAAGAAAATCATTCATACGCTCCAAGTGGGTTTGGTTTACTTTGTCTCTCTTGAGAACAGAATGTGCCGCACATTAATGCGAAAAGTTCGCATCGTAATTTCCTTTTCCTCTTTTTTTTTTTTTTTTTACCGTTTAAACGCCAATATTCTCAAATGGGAATATTGCATTATTTGTAATACAAATTTGTAATATATTTTCCAACATAATAAAGATGTTCTTATTTTTTCTATAAAATATAAGGTTAATTTCAATTTTGGAAAACAAAAATTATTTATGCTTAAGCATTTATCGCAGGTATAAGGAAAATGTAAATTCATTAATTTGCATAAAAATGTATTATTTGTTTTTAACATTTTTTTTTTTCTATATTACTTACATTTTATTACGAGGAATCTAACTGTTTTTGGAATTCGAGAAAATACTCAAGAACAATATACAATAGAATATAGCGGAAAATAATTTGTTATATTTGTATAGGTTGTGAATCAATAATCATGTTTCAAAATGCGAAAACTGTAACGAAAACAGTAAAAAAATTGCAGAAATTTTTGTTTGTTATTTTCTAAATGAATATGCATAAATTAAAACATTTGAAGCTGTAATATAGGAAAAACAAAATTATAATTACATTGTGATATTAATTCGGCGTATAAACGTTAAGCACAAGAATGGTATTATTTTTTTCCAAAATTGAAACCTGAATAAATAAATAAATCAATAAATAAAATGTAAAAAGTTGTAATTTAATAATTTAGTACGACCATTTTGAAAATGATTCTTTTTGACTAATCGTAAGATCAGGACTGTGTGAAGTGGCGGGCGAAGACAGCAGTCGCCCCGAGTGTAGAAATTGAGGGGGCGACAAATTTATACTACCAACCTCGTTTGTTTCTCCTTTTTTTTTGTAAAAAAAAAAAAAAAAAATTCTTTGTGACACAAATAAACATTTTCAAAATAGCATGTGGCGTCGTTCTAAAATCGAATCCATCGAATCCAAAAGAGTCTGCAAAGTGTTACTATTAAATACATTTTTCCACATCTGTTTTCCAGATCCTTTTTGTCAAAATACAAGAAGAATTTTCTGTTATATTATTTAATTGCTAGAATTAAACGTTTTAAACCTGCAAAATAGACGCGTAATACATATTCAATAGCATTGATTTGTGTTTTTACATTTTTCAATTTTGTGACAAAGATATGGGGGGGGGGGGGGGATGGACGCCATATTAAAACTTTGCCCTGAGCGCAGTTTTCTCTGCACACGGCGCTGCTAAGGTTAACCAAAAACTTAGACTTTTGTCCAAGAAAATAATCTAGCTAGTGTTGTTCTTCAGAAATTGTTTACTCGAACTATTTTTTTTTTTCAAACGCAATAGATCTTTCAGAATATAGTGGCAAAGTGAGCATTTTGAAAGGAACTTCCGCGCGAAAGAAAAATAGCCACTCCTAGAAGAGTTAAAAAGTCTTTGTCACGTGATTTAAATTACTCGAAATTAAATAGATAATTTATTTATCAAAAAATGGCAAACACAGTTTGATACCAAATTCGCTTCCATAGTCAGGCTTTCCAATTTTATATCTTTCAGTTAAAAAATGAATTTGTAAATGTGTCAAAAAGTTTTGCGGTTGTTGAGAAGAGCAATTAAGAACAGCCTTAGTACTTTTAAGAAGAGTACCACGTACACATGACGTATTATAAAATGAGAATTTTTTTATTATTCCTACTTGTAAAATTGAATAGAAAATCTCATCTTATTCTACCACAGTATTTCTTAATTTAAATTACACAAAAATTTCTTTTTTGAATTACCCGTTACTAAATTTTAAAAATCGTATAAAAGACCCTCGTTGCGAAGAACCTAAATTTAGGAGTCGCATTCTATAGGGACAATTTATTGCTCCTATTACTATTTTAAAATAACACCTTCACCGTACTTTTCTATAACATATCTTAAATAAAATCATTATGAAGATTATTAATTAAGGACTCTTATAAAAACATTAAATTTTCCCCTAAATAATGCGACACAGGGAACAATTTATTGCTCCTATCTCTATTTTAAAATAACATCTTCATCATACATTTCTATAGCATATCTTAAATAAATTCATTATGAAGATTATTAATTAAGGACTCTTATAAGAACATTAAATTTTCCCCTAAATAACGCGACCCCGTAAATCTAATAATAAGAACGAATAACCTCTCTCTTTATCGCTTTCTATCCACCTATCTACCTATCTCTATCATTATCTGTCGATCTATCTATCTAAAACACTTTCGCTGATACACCAATCTAATTAGATTAGAATATGATTATAACCCGATTTTTATCACTCTTTTTACATGAATCGCCTCATTACATGTTCTCCTCATATAAAGTAATGTTAAGGGTGTTCTTAAAAACAAAAAGGACAAGTTTGTGACAAAAGTTTAAACTTATTTTTGTTCGGAAATGCATGAAACTAGCAGTTGTTATTCAGAAATTGTCTAATTGCACTCAGTTTTCTGTTTTTTACAAACGCAATAGATTTTTCATAATAAGCCTTCAAAATTGACGTTTCCCAGCACATTTCCTGATGAAAGCAGAAAAACCGGTCGAAAAGCAGGAGAAAAACGGGTGATCACGTGATCGAAATAGCTTAGAATTGGATAGGTAATTTAATTATCAGAAAATGGAAAACTAAGTTCGATTCGAAATCGCTTCCATAGTATGGCCTTCTAATATTATATCTTTCCATTGAAAAATAAATTTGTAAATGTGTCAAAACGTTTTGCGCTTGTTGAGTGGAGCAGTTGAGCACCTTAAGGGTGTATTCGAAAAAACGCTTTTCCACCTTCCACAGCTCGAAATTTTCCGATACAATTTCAGACACATTTTTAAAAGTACAAACATGAAACTTGCTGAAGAGACTTTTGAAGAGACGTACAAGGTGCCGAGTGATGTCATTTTATTCTCCATTCATTAGAATTTGATTTATGAACATTTATCATCTCAGTATGACCCTTTTTTTCGTTCCCAAATCTCCCGTTTCGGAAAAATCTGTTCAAAATGCCGTTTTTGATTGCTTTTTTTGCAATATTTTCTGCATTTATCAAAGAATTGACACTCACGGCACCTTGTGTACTTTCTAAATAAGACAATTTGCCAGTTTGATGCATATGAGAGCAAAAATGAATTTAAAAATAAATCGGAAAATAAGCAGTTTGAATCGAAATACACCCTTAAATGAGTTTTCATTATCATGGATTCTTTTATGTATAGTCGCTTATAGACTAACCAGTTGGCTACGGAATTTTTCCATCGAAATGGCCTTGGATTTGTCCGAAGTTCCCCTTAATTTATGAATCACTGACAATGAAAAACATTGGATTTGGTATACTTTTTCCCAAGCGAGAAGAAAGAATGTGGATTATTTTTATCATAAAATTTCGTAACAAAAAAGGTTGCATTATCTACGCATTCTAAAATTCAATAGAATGGTAATTTTTGAAAAGTAAATAACCTGTTAAAAAGTTACATTTCAATGATATATGAAAATATACGAAATTTCCCTCTCTTTTCATCTACACTGTAAAAAAAAAGGGTCGATCTACTAAAAAAATTTTAGTGATCCTTGTAATTACTAAAAAATTTTTTGTAACCTTACTCGGTTACAAGGAGTCTGTAAGAATTACTGGAGAAAAGCTAGCAACGAATAGAGTTAATATTTTTACATTTTTAATAGCTATTACTAAAACTCACTTGGTGTGGTCGGGATAGCCTAGTGGTCATAGCACCGAACTCCAGGCTGAAAGTACCCGAGTTCCATGTTGGACGCCACCAAATACGTACCGAATGTATTCAATGTAAGTACTCTATAAATAAAGGGATTTTGAAAATCCTGTCGTAGCAGTTACCATGAGTAAAAATATCTGGACTTTCCCTCCCTTTTCGAAACATGGCACTATAGAGCAGGCAGCAATGTTTGGTGCTTCCATCTATTGCGGCTTAGCCGACAATCTTCCGCTTCAGAAGTCTGTCTTTTTACCCACTGGATGCAACTCGAATGAAGCTCCTGCCCTTCGGGCACACGTAATAGTTACTAAATATAATTTTGGAGCTATTACTAAAATTTGCTTGGTGGCTCATACTAAAAAGTTTTAAGTTAGTTATACAAAAAATTCTTTTGTTCAGTTTAGAAAAGAAATGTTTGTTTCACTTGCAAAAAAAAGTTTGTAATGGTTACTAAAAAATTATGTGGAATACAAATTTACTAAAAAATTTTTAGTAACCTCTTGAATTTTTTTTTACATTGTACCTAATTCTTTTAGTTTGGTTGCTGTGAATATGACATAAATGTCGAAAGTCATATCATAATTATCTCTGCTGATATAATCTAAGCTAATTAGACTAATCAGATATTTCCAAAATTACCTTTCCACAGATATATGTTAGGAATTTACAGTTAAAAACTTTAAATTTGCCCTCCCCTTCCAGTAAAGAAAGATTTTTTAACAGTAGAAACAATGTTTGATTGTTAAAGAGAATTAATTTTTTAAAATAATTTTTTTTGGTAAAACAATTATTTTTTTACTTATGTTCGCTATTTATGTTCACGTAGTATGATGTAAAATTATTGGCTTTATATATATGACATAAAACAAACTTTATAAAAAAGATGAAGATATTTTTTAAAAAGTTTCACTGAAGCACATTGCTAAAATAGGTGTAATGAAATACCTATATTTTTTATTACACCTACTTTAATAATATGTTTTAGTGAAATACTTTCAAATTTAGTGAATGCTTTCACATTTTCATATTGTTAACAAAGACGAATCTGGCGTTCCAAAATGGAGTCCTACTTATAAAATCAATTTTTTAATGTTAAAAAAAAAAAAAAAAAGTTTGGTTTATTTTGTGTCGGCCGATTATCTACTCGAGGGATATAGGCCCAGGGGGGAGTGCCCTTCTTGAGGTCTTTCTAATTGAACCTAACCCGTATTTACGTAAGGCTCGAAGAAAATGATCACGAAAACTCTGACGCCGACGACCGCGATTGGATTCGAACCCAGCACCTGCCGTCTATCAGTTGAGAGGTCAGAACCTTTCGGCCACTGGTGGGAAACAAAAAAAAAAAAAAAAATAATGAATTAACAAAAGATACTTAAAATTCATATGAACATTAAAAATATTTGTAATACAGTAAAACTTTCATATTGGATTCTCCCAAATCATGGACACTTGTATATTGTGAACACATTTGCAATCCTCAACACCTCTATTGAAAAAGCGCCACCTGTCGCACTCTTTGTAATCTCCTCCCTCTTTCTTTCACTTGATCTCGACTTTTCTCTTCCACCTTGGTTTTTCAGCTAGTGCCACCTGTCGCACTCTTTGTAATCGTCTCCCTGTTTCTTTCACTTTATTTCGACTCTGAGTCCTTGCGGAACACACGTCGGTTTAGCTAATGACGAGCTGTTATTATTGCAGCTCGAAACGCGTCCGACTTTATTTTCATTTTATGGTGATTTTACAAAGATTTTTACTTGATTTATCAACACCTCTATATTGTAAATTTTACTTCTAAAATGCGGACAAATTTTGAAGTACCGAAGTGTGAGCTATTTAGAAGTTTTAGCACAATCATAATTAAATACAAGCCATAACTTGCACACGTCAAACGTTGCAGTTGAAGTACGTTCATACTATAACAAAGTTTTAAAGATAATCAGATTTTGGTGTAATAGCATGCAATACTTCAGATGTAGTAAAGTACACGGAACCTTTTGTGTGTCCCTGTCAATATTACTTGCTTTCTATTATAAAAGGAAGTAACTTTTATTAAACCTCAGCAACGTATATCAGTTTCATAATATGTGAATTAGTTTAATATAATTAAAACGTTCCTCAAGCATTGTTTCCATTTATACCATTATGCAATGAAATATAATTATGTGCGGCCCTGTGAATTAATAACAAATTATTCTTTGCACCACAGATTGTACAGAATGGATATTTTAGTACATGCTTCATAGATACATATCAAGTTTATTGTGTTCGAAAGAGTGTAACATCATTAAAATGCCCATTTAAAATGCCAGAAATCTCACCCCCCCCCCCCTTGGCCGTTATGTAACAGAATATTTTTTGATTGTCTCTATAATTACACTACTCATCCGATTTTCATAAAATTTTAAATAAATCGACAAAATTATGCTACAATTACATATTTTAAATTTGAAAATATTCGGTTGGTTAGTTTTTTCTCCGTTGCATGGGGACACACGGACGGACAGACGGATTGATCGAGGACTGTAGGTACTACGTATTTACATAATTACGAACGCACCTAAAAAGTAAAGAGTGAAGATTTAGTTTTTTTTAACACAAATTTTTTTGCTCTGTTATATGCGAAAAAACAGACGGACAGACTGATGGACTGACTGAATGTTAACAAAAGGTGCTACATATTTACATAATTATAAACACCCCTAATAACAGTGCAATAGCTATCGCACCAAGATAACAATATTCACAAAATGAGTTATATAGTACACCTGCACCGCAGTTGCAACGAATGTACAAATTTCGACTTGTTTTAAGGGTGTATTTCGATTCAAACTGCTCATTTTCCGATTTATTTTTAAATTCATTTTTGCTCTCATATGCATCAAACTGGTAAATTGTCTTATTTAGAAAGTACACAAGGTGCCGTGATTGTCGATTCTTTGACAAATGCGGAAAATACTGCAAAAAAAAAAAAAAAAAAAAAAAAAAAAAACAATCAAAAACAGCATTTTAAGCAGATTTTTCCGAAACGGGAGATTTGGGAACGAAAAAAAGGGTCATACTGAGATGATAAATGTTCATAAATCAAATTCTAATGAATGAAGCATAAAATGACATCACACGGCACCTTGTACGTCTCTTCAAAAGTCTTCTCAGGAAGTTTCATATTTCTACTTTTAAATATGTGTCTGAAATTGTATCGGCAAATTTCGAGCTGTTGAAGGTGGAAAAGCGTTTTTTCAAATACACCCTTAATGAATACCGGTTTCGGAAGTCAAATTGCACAAAGACCTACTAACCTGGTACAAAATCGTTTATGCTCATTTTGCAAATTTGTGTGTTCATACAATAATTCGATAAGAATGTCCCTCAAGAAACGTCTTTAAGAAAGAAAATTGATAGTGCTTGTAAGGTTTTGACTTCTTTTGTTTCCATTCTTGGAATTTATTTATCTATTTTTCGGTGAATGAACTTTTGATAAATCGAAAGATTAAATAAAATTTTTTCTTCAGTGTCGCAATTTAAAAGGTGGTACATAATTATTGTTTAAGTTCTAAACGTAAATAATTTCCTTTTTCAATATTTTATGCATGCATAAATTATTCAAAGAGTATCCATATCATAGCTGACAATTTTATGGTTGAATTTCAAGTCAGATAATAAGATTTGTAAATAAAAAAAATTATTTAAAGATTTTTTAAAAATTTTAAAATTTTTTAATATTTTAATAATAATAAATAAATAATTTTTATATTAATAAACGCCACGGATTTAACATTAATATTCCTGGACCAAACATAAACAAGTTTTAAATGAAATTTCAGTTTTACAATTTTCGGTACTGAAAATTTTTAAACTTGTAAACACCGCACATTTTCAAATTTTACTCCATCGTATAACAAATAAATAGATAAAATAAAATAAAATATATACTTTTAAATGCATTTCCTTTCTTTCTTTTTTTTTTTTTTTAAGTAGCTTCTTGTTATTAATTTTTTTGTAATTTGATTTTTCTTTCGTCATTGTGGCAACAAAATAATTCCATTTCTGGATATTAAACATGAACCAATCAGAGAGTGAATAAAATCTGGATATCACAAGGATTCAGATATGTCTCAAATATCTTCACCCCGAAAGCAACAACCACTTTCTAAGTGATTAATAAAAGTGCAACAGCTATCGTATCAAGATCGGAATATTTATGAATCTAGTTATGATTGAAACGAAACTAGTTATAGTGCAATTTACGACATATTTTAATGAATTATTGGTTTCAGCAGTTAAATTGCACAAAAAGCTACTTCCCAGGTACAAAATCATTTCATGCTCTTTTTGCAAGTATGTGTGTTCATACATTCTTATTTTCGATAAGAATGTCCCTCAAGAACCATCTTTAAGAAAGAAAATTGATAGTGCTTGTAAGGTCTTGACTTCTTTTGTTCCCATTCTTGGTATTTATCTATTTTTCGGTGAATGAACTTTTGATAAATCGAAAGATTAAATAAAATTTTTTCTTCAGTGTCCCAATTTAAAAGGTGGTACATAATTATTGTTTAAGTTCTAAACCTAAATAATTTCCTTTTTCAATATTTTATGTATGCATAAATTATTCAAAGAGTATCCATATCATAGCTGAAAATTTTATGGCTGAATTTCAAGTCAAATAATAAGATTTGTAATTAAAAAAATATATATTTAATTTGTTTTTAATTTTTTTAATTTTTAATTTTTTTTATAAGAATAAATAAATAAGCTTTAAAGTAATCAGCGTTACTGATTAAAAATTAATATTCCTGGACCAAACATAAACAAATTTTAAATAAAATTTCAGTTTTACAATTTTCGGTACTGAAAATTTTTAAACTTGTAAACATCGCACATTTTTAATTTTTACACTATCGTATAACGGAGTATATATGTACATACATACTCCGTATGTATATATGTATATATATACATACGGAGTATGTACATTTTATATATATGTATATATTTATAAAAGTATATATGTACATATATACTTTTAAATGCAATTTCTTTCGTTTTCTTTCTTTTTTTAAGCTGTATTTTAAGTTGTTTCTTGTTATTAATTTTTTTGTCTTTGTGGTAAAAAAAGTATTGCACTTCTGGATATTAAACATGGTCCATAATCAGAGAATGAATGAAATCTGGATATCACAAGGATTCAGATATGTCTCAAGCAACAACCATTTTCTAAATGAAATAGCTTTCGCATCAAGATCGGAATATTTTTAAAACTAGTTATGATTGAAACGACACTAGTTATAGCACAATTTACGACACGTTTTAATGAATTATTGGTTTCAGCAGCCAAATTGCACAAAAAGCTACTTTCCTGGTACAAAATCATTTCATGCTCATTTTGCAAGTATATGTGTTCATACATTCTTATTTTCGATAAGAATGTTCCTCAAGAAACATCTTTAAGAAAGAAAATTGATAGTGCTTGTAAGGTCTTGACTTCTTTTGTTCCCATTCTTGGAATTTATTTATCTGTTTTTCGGTGAATGAACTTTTGATAAATCGAAAGATTAAATAGAAAATTTTCTCCAGTGTCGCAGTTTAAAAAAGTGGTACATAATTATTGTTTAGCTCTAAACCTAAATAGTTTCATTGTTCAATGTTTTACGCATGCATAAATTATTCAAAGAGTATCTAGTTCGAAGCTGACAATTTTATGGTAGATTTGGAAATAACAAGATTTGTGATTAATATATATATATTTATTTTTGTTTGTATTTCGTTATTATCTTCATTTACTTAACATTATATTTAGTTTTATTTGATTTAAATTAAAAAAAAGCTAGAAATTTGACAGCTACGTTATTTGAAGTAATAGTTTACGAAATAAATTAAGGAGGTTCGGAACACAAAATCTCATAATTTTCGAAAATAGCTTTATTGCACTATTTTTTTTTTCCTGTTCATCTCCCTGCACTGTAAAAAAAATTCAAGAGGTTACTAAAAATTTCTTAGTAAATTTGTATTCCACAGAATTTTTTAGTAACCATTACAAACTTTTTTTTGCAAGTGAAACAAGCATTTCTTTTGTAAACTGAACAAAAGAATTTTTTGTATAACTAACTTAAAAATTTTTAGTATGAGCTGCCAAGCAAATTTTAGTAATAGCTTCAAATTTTTTTTAATAACCATTACGTGCGCCCGAAGGGCAGGAGTTTCCTTCGCGCTGCATTCAGACATCTGAAGCGGTAGATTTTCGGCAAAACCGCAATAGATGGCAGCACCAAATTTTGCTGCCTGCTCCGACAGGATTTTCATAATCCCTTTATTAACGAGACACTACATACATTCGGGGCGTATTTGGTGGTGGCAAGTTTCGAACCCGGAGTCCGTTACTATAACCACTACGCTATCAAGGCCACACCAACTGAATTTTAGTAAGAGCTATTAAAAAGATAAAACTATTAATTCTATTCGTTGCTAACTTTTTTTCTAGTAATTCTTACAGATTTTTTTGTAACCGACTAATATTACTAAAAATTTTTTAGTAATTACAAGGATCACTAAAGTTTTTTTAGTAGATCGACCCTTTTTTTTTTTTTTTACAGTGTGACTGCCGAGCAAAAGGGAAAATTGTAATCTTGTTTTCTCTATTATCTTTTCAAAAAATATATAAAAAGACGATGTATCAAACATGACATAAAAAAAATAAATTATGCATAAGAATGTAACCCTTAGGAGCATTACTCATAACAAAATATTTTAAAACTGCATTGTATTTTTAGAATTACATTAATTTAATTATTGATTCTATGGCTGTGAATCCTGATGCTTAGTGAATAATTATACCAGGTCGTGGAAGTGAAAAGGTTAAAGTGAGGTTTTTATAATGTTTTTATTTTAATTGGAACAGAAAATATTAATATTTTCGTTTTAGTTTGTTTTCAAAATCTAGTTTTCAAACAGTGGTACTCATGATAACGACTTTTTGTGAAATGTGTTTTTCTTCATGCTTGTTTTTTACGCTATATTTCTCATTTAAAATGCTATAACTCAAGAAGCGTTTAAGATAATTGATTCAAATTTGGAACATATTTTTTTTTCAGTTATTCTACTTTAACTTTGATTCAGTAAATTTGTAAAGAAACATTTACTTTTAAAAAACTTTTAACTTTTTTATATGATTTTTTTAAAAGAAGTTACATCCCTTTTTTAAAGATTTTTATTTTAAATACTTTTTACTTTTATTTGAATTAATATTTTAAAAAATGCTGAATCAAAATTAAAGCTTACATTGAAACTGTTTGCTTATTATATGATACATATAGTTTATTAAATTTTTATTACATTATATTATTATTTGTCATTAAACTATTTGTTTAAATGAAAAAAAAAAAAAAAAAAAAACAATAAAATTCTACAAATAATATTTCGAGTTATGACTATTTTATTTTAAACTATATCCTTTTTAAAATAAATTTTAAATTTTAAATTCTTTTTAAAAAATTCTGAGAAGTTTTATCACGTATTTTTTTTAAAAATACAAATAATATGGTTAACCATCGTAAAAAATTTCAAAATTTTAACTCAACAAATAAAATTATTTTTAAATGTGTCCCTGACATCCTTAAATCTTTTAATCCCTTCTTTTTGCTTTAAAACTAAAGAGATCTCAATTATCTATTTAGTATATAATTTACTATTTATTATCAGATGTACTAACGTAATATATATTTTGGCTCGAATATTTTGTAACCAGCCTTTCTCTTTCAAAGTTTGCTTTTTTCATTTTTTTTTCAAAAATTTAATTTAGAAAAATGTTTTTTATAAATTAGTTTCAGAAAATAAAAGTATTAATTGTAACCTATAATTTTTTTCAACAGAAATCTGCACTGTAAAAAAAAAAAAAAAAATTCAAGAGGTTACTAAAAATTTCTTAGTAAATTTGTATTCCACAGAATTTTTTAGTAACCATTACAAACTTTTTTTTGCAAGTGAAACAAACATTTCGTTTGTAAACTGAACAAAAGAATTTTTTGTATAACTAACTTAAAACTTTTTAGTATGAGCCACCAATCAAATTTTAGTAATAGCTCCAAAATTATTTTTAGTAACCATTACGTGTGCCCGAAGGGCAGGAGCTTCCTTCGAGCTGCATCCAGTGGATAAAAAAAGAGAGACTTCTGAAACGGAAGATTTTCGGTAAAGCCGTAATAGATGGCAGCACCAAACATTGCTACATACTCTATTTTGACATGTTTCTAAAGGGGAGGGAAAGTTCAGAGATCATTACCCATAGTAACTGCTACGACAGGATTTTCATAATCCTTTATTTACATTCGGTGCATATTTGGCGGCGGCCAGCATCGAACCCAGGTACTTTCAGCCTGGAATTCGGTGCTATGACCACTAGGCTATCAGGGCCACGCCAAGTGAGTTTTAATAAAAGCTATTAAAAATGTAAAACTATTCGTTGCTAGCTTTTTTCTAGTAATTCTTACAGATTCCTTGTAACCGAGTAAGATTACTAAAAAATTTTTAGTAATTACAAAGATTACTAAAATTTTTTTAGTAGATCGACCCCTTTTTTTTTACAATGTATATCTAGAAAATTTAAATATTCAAATGAAAAATTATAGTTTATTTCACCAAATATGATTTGAGGCATACTTATCTCTTCACTGCAGTTTGCCAGGTCTAGCATATACCTAAAAACACTATAATTGTCGTTATGTGCCATGAATTTAACCAATAGGATCATTGTACCCAGAGCCCGATCAAGCTGAAGTTGGGCCCAGGGCCTGTTAAAAAGTTGAGCCCCCTACGTTCCCGTTCCCGGCGACACTTTCCGAAAAAAGTAGGTTTATTTGATGACTTGACAAAGTTGTTTGAGTAAAAGTTTCAAGTTTACAAAAAGAAAAAAAAAAGATAAATAAAATAAAGCAATAATAATAATAATAATAACCTACAAGAATAATCAAGAAAAGGAATTACCGTCCACTTTCTCAAATAAGCATTTGTATAATTCACAAACATCTATGATCCACAATTTATCTTGCAGAATAAATGAGGACGTCTTTTTCAAAACTTAATTGCTTTATCCAAAATAGTAAATATTGTGTTTTCTCTAATAGTCTAGTAATCATTTTAAACTGTAATTCTGACGTTGTAAAATCCTCGTTTCTATATAATCCAATAGACACAGTATGCAGTTTTTGGCAATTTCCCAAAATTTTATTTTCTGGATATGACAAATTTTGAAAATTATAGATACTCCCAAAATGAAAAGGACTTTTACAGAAAAGTGCCTAGATTAAACTCTTCTAAAAATTCTGAGTCATTCAGAATATTTAAATTTCACATTTCATATTTTATAAAACAATATTATTTGAAATGATATTGATTAAGGAAAAAAAAATCAGCCACATAATTTGTGGCCCCTAAATTGGCGGCCCCAGGGCCAAGGCCCCAGAGACCCATGCATTAATCAGGGCCTGACGGTAACTGATCTAGAACAGTGCACTAAATGGAATAAAACTAATTTTGTCCATGTCATATGACTGCATTTGACAAAAAAATAGAGTTTGTCCTTCAGAAGAAAAAAAAAAAGTTTCAATCAAGCTATTAAGGCAAAATTTACTTTTATTATTTTTAATGACTATTTCAAGATATTAATATTAAGAAAACTGCAGAGAGTTAAGCAGATGAAATTAATTATTTTAATCCCATTTATTTGCAAAATATAAGCAATACCATATTTTTAAATCTCAAGCGTGTGAATATGGTACACGTCATAAAATAAAAAAAAAAATTGCTGAAAATTTAAAATTGATTATTTTTTTTTTTATATTTTTTCTCATTATTACATCTATACATAGATTGCAAATATTGTTTTCATAGAAATATAAAAAAAATCGTACAGTAAAGTGTTAAAAAGTTATTCGTATTGCAATCCGCTCTGCAGTGATTTCAAATGAATTTAAAATTAAGCACATATAAATCTTACACTATAATACTTTAATTCATATCCTTTAAATCCGGTAAGTCATAAATAAGTTTAAAAAAAAGGTTGGAAATTGTACTTGAAGTGTATCAAATGAGGGGCGTTGGTACGATAGCGAAATTTTAAAAATATCAGTCTCAAATATCAATCTCATAAAATTGTAAATAGTTAATTAGAATTAAAATGAGCACTAAACAATGTTCTCCCTATACATTTATGTAATGCAATACTTTTGTGTGGCCTTGTAAATAAATAACAAATGTTCTTTGCACCACAGACTATGCAAAATGTATATTATAATATGTACTTTTTAGATGCATGTCAATTTTATTATGTTCGAATGAGTGTAACACCATTAAAATGCATTTGAAACATTTTTTCCCATTGACAGTAATGTAGCGGAATACTTTTGACTGTTCCTGTAATTGAATTATGCATCCGATTTTGATGAAATTTGAAATATCTCTACCAAATTATGTAATAATTATGTATTTTAAATTTCAAACGATTAAAATGCATTTGAAACTTTTTTCCCCTTTGACCGTAATGTAATGGAATACTTTTGATTGTCTCTGTAATTGATCTATGCATCCCATTTTCATAAAATTTGAAATGAATCGACAAAATTATGTAATAATTACATATTTTAAATTTCAAACGATTCGGTTGGGTAGTTTTTGTGCTGTTATACGCGGACAGACGGACAGAAGGACGTGGACGACAACTATAGGTGCTACATATTTACATAATTACGAACGCAACTAAAAAGTAAAAAAAAAAAAAAAAAGATAATAGTTTCTTGTTTGGAAACCTAAGATAGTATTTACCGAAAAAGTCCAATATGATGTCGAAATAACATTCATATTTGTAAATGATAATAACAGTGGTTGATAGTATTAATGTATAAAGGCAACTTACCTTTTTTTTTTTTTTTTTTTTTTAAGTCACATTTTTCAGTCGAATGGATATTTTTTATTTTTACTGCGAAGATATCATTTTTATATTTACTATTAGGTGATAAGTTCTGTGCACACCATATTCCATAGTAAATGTTTGTAGTACACCTCAGTGATGTATATCGATTTCAACATATTTAAAATATTAAAATACATGACAAACAATTTTCCCTTATAGACCGCAATGTAGCGGAATTCTTTTGAGCGTTCTGCAAATGAACAGAAAATGATAGGAAACACTTCATTTTCAATACCGAACATACAATGAACTCTAATTACTTATACCCATTTCAAGGTAATCAGACTATATTTACGCGAGTTAGATCGCGGAAAGACGGACAGACAAACCTAATTCATAAACACTTTTTAATTATGTTGGAAAGTGTTAAAAAGTAACAGAGAAAAAGTTGTAATTTTTTTAAATAAATTTATTAGTTCGCGCTTTCTACCAAACATTAAAAAAAGGTGAAATTTTCTTAATTGGAATTTGTGTTTACCAAATATTAACGTATTGTAACCCATATATATATATATTTTATCTATTTGGAAAATAGTTGTTGTTCTCGGTGGAAAATTGGAAAATCTGAAGTATATCTGAATCTCTTTATTGGTTGAATTCTTGAGTTTATTTCATTTTATTTGTTTTCTGATTGGTCCATGCTTCATTGTCTAAAAATGGAATACTTCTGTTTATTATTTTATTCGTTTTCTCAATAACTATACAGGGTGTCTATAAAAGAAATCCGGGGTTTAGAGGCAAAATATTTTAATGAAATAAAATACATACATACATGTTTTATACATGACTGAAAAGCTTACATTTTCAAGTTTTTTTTAACACTTAGTAAAGTTCTATATGAGCCCCGTTAGTGGCAGGGCAGACGTCTAAACGGTATTCTACCTCTTACCATGTCCTGGCGAGAATGTCTGGGGGGACGGTTGCCACACAATTGACTATTCGTTCCCTGAGATGTTGAACATCACGAATTTTCTCTGCATACACAAGATTCTTGATATGCCCCCAGAAGAAATTTCTATCGTTTTTATGAGCCAAATAACACATTGAGCCTTTTGTTGCAGAGTCGCCATCATTTCAAGGTCAACGCCCTGCAGCGCCGCCAACAGTTGATGCAAACATTCCCAATTCGTATGAGTAAAACTTTTTGAGCTACTCTTTTCAGAGAAATCAACTAAATTTTGCTATCTTTTATAGTTAGTGAGATATGAATTTTTAAAACCCCGGAGTTCTTTTATAGACACCCTGTATTATTGTTGCCACAATGACAAAAAAAAAAAAAAAAAAATTAAAAACTACAAAAAAAAAAAGAAAAAAAAAAAAAAAAAAAAAATTAATAACTAAAATACAAATTTAGATACAGATTTCGAAAAAGTTGCATTTTAAAGTTTTTTTTTTTTTTTTTTTTTTTTTTTTTTTTTACACAATGGTGTAAAAATTGAAAATTTAGAAGTTTATTAACTTATTTAGAAGTTTAAAAAATTACAGTATCGAAAACTCTTAAACTGAAATTTCATTTAATTTTTGTTTATGATTGGTCGAGGAGTATTGACGCGTCTCTAAATGTCCAGGCATATTAATATGACTCTGTTATTACGTAAGCTACGTTTTGATCATCCAAAAATTGTTGTTATTATTGTTTTTTTCTCTTTCTCATTTTCTTTTTCTTTTTCTTTTTTTCTTTTTCTTTTTCTTTTTCTTTTCCTTTTTTTTTTTTTTTTTTTTTTTTTTTTTTTTTGTAAATACAGTAGACTTCTTAAATCCGTGAACGCCAGAAATCTGAGCATTTTTTCAGATGTAAAAAATGAAATTAAAGATAGCGCTGATGTCAGCGGCTAACGCAATACAAATAATTCTATAATAATATTTTTTTAAAATCATTTTCAATTTCTTCCTATTTTTTTTAAAATATCTTTCCATTTAAATTCTGCAGTGTTAAATAATATGTTACTTAGACGTATGATGATCGATATTTAATCGAAATAATCATTATCGTATGGTAGTTGCAGCGTAATATAACTTTCAATGGTCGTTTGGTAGTGTTTGTAATTCACATGGCAGGATAATTTTTGCTAAGTAAAATTGTTATTTTATAGTTTTATTACTATTTCCTTATCTCTGCTAGTTACGAGATGAATTTGATATCTACACCCATTTTACTAATTACGATGATCAATATTTAATCGAAATAATCATTATCGTATCGTAATCCCAGCATAATGTAACTTTCAATGACCATTTGGTAGTGTTTGTAATTCGAGGAACAGGATAACTTTTGTACTGTAAAATGGAAATTTTAAAATTAATCAAGCTTTTTTTTGTTTATTAACAAAGGCAAAAATTTTTCTTTATAAAAAAAAGATTGATTATTCCTCATCATTATTTATATTTAGTATTGTATTTTAATTATTTACTTTTTGTATCTTAATTATTTTAATATTTTTCTAAAATTTTATTTTATTTAACTTTTTTTGCAATAGTTACTTGTTTTTTAACTATTTATTTATTTAAATATTTTGCTTAATGATTTTAATGTTTCAATTTATTATATGCATTCCTTATAATGTTTAACCACCAATGAAATTAATGTTTCAAAAATGTAAGCAAATCAATGACCACAAATCCGCAAAATTCTAAAATCCGCACAACCCCTGGTTCCAAGCTTTGCGGATTTGAGGGAGTCTATTGTATAGAAATTTTTTATAAGTTTAAAATTATAGTCTTTGAAAATATCATTTTTCAAATAATCGTTGTAACTCGTTAATTTTTTTTTTTTTTTTTGAAAAATCAAGAATTGCTGTCACGAAAAGAGGCATGATTTTTAAACTAAACATTTAATTTTTATAAAAAAATGATTTTTTTCTTTCTTTCTTTTAACTTACAATTATGTTTGTGTGTGACAATCAAATATTATGATTAGCTTTTCACCCGCTTAGTGCTGACATACACCTTTGAAATTTGGAATATATGTGTATTCCTGAGGCAATACATGAATTCGACATTGATTTTTGAAAATTCGATCCTTAAAGAGGAGAGGGGCAACACAACAGGTGACAACTTTACTTAATGGTCATTCAATTATGAATGGATTTCCTATAGAGAAGTCCGTATCAGCTTAAACAATGAGTCTTTGATGTATAGTACTATTGACAGGGTTACCACAATCGCAGAAAATTTTGGCCAACTTGGCGAAGTATCGCCAAATTATTACTGACATTCATTATTATTATTATCGATGAATAATTTGTTGAAATTACCATTTCAATCCCATTAATCTTTTATACTCGACTCATCGGAATTTAAACTTTTCGCTTTTTTTTTTTTTTTTTTTTTTTTTTTTTTTTTTTTTTTAAATATATATATGCTTTTCTTAAAATATTATTTTACAATTTTTAAATATTACTTTTATTCTTTTTCAAAAAAATAATCTTTATAATAATTATTTTCATTTAATAATATAGATTTGTAAATAATCGTAGAAATTGAAAACACATAGATGTAAAAAAAAAAAAGAAGAAAAACTTTTTTATTAACACAGACTGATATTAACAACAAAAATATGCCGTTCCGTGCCTTAAAATATTAAAGAAACCATCTCTTGCATTAATATATACAGTATATAAGAACCACTGCTGATGAAAATTTGGTATTTTTATGTAATGAATACTTTTCATGCGATATAATGATAAACTGATCTGCTTTGAGAAATTTTGCCATCTTTACGTTGACCGATCGCTTCCTGCCGTGCATAAGAGTGCCTGTAAAACCCGTTTCGCCTTTGATACTTCACTAGACATGGGAAAACTCCTTATTGCTGATCCAAATCCTAACAGGCTACTTTATGACGCATATTTTGTTCGTTTTTATTCGTGAACGTATCAAATCAGCAGGTACTCTTATTAAGGAACTATGTAATCGAGCTGTTTTTAAATTATATGTTGGTAAAAAGAGATTTTTCATAAGATGCTTTCAAAGTAGAACCGGATTTCTGAATACACAATTTCGCGACAGCAATCATTCTAACTTAAAATGTAAACAATTTATCGAAAATAGAAACGAAGAAACCTGTTAGATTACAAAATTATCTTAAAGTATATGCCTATCTAGGAGGCCTTTTTTTTTCAACAAGTTGGAAATTTCAGGTGAAGCGCAGCAAATGAGGTGCGTTCGCACGATAACGAAGTTTTAAAAATATTCAGATCTTGTTGTTATAGTAGACAGTACTTTGGATGCAGTACAGTGAGCGAAAGCTTTTTTGTGTTTCTGTAAATATACATGTAGTAAATTGTGTTAAACCTCAGCAACGTATTTTATACTCATAATATGTGAAAAAGTTTAATATAATTAAAATACGCTCCAATCAATGTTTCCCCGTATAGCATTACGTAGTGGAATACTTTTGTGAGGCCCTGTAATTGAATAATAAATATTCTTTGCATCACAGATTGTGCAGAATGTATATTTTAGTATATGTATACTTCATAGATTCATGTCAATCTTATTATCTTCGAATGAGTGTAACACCATTAAAATGCAGTTGAAACTTTTCCCCCATTGACCATAATGCAACGGAATACTTTTGATTGCCCCTGTAATTGATCTATGCATCCGATTTTCATATATTCTGAAATGACTCGACAAAATTATGTAATAATTATATATTTTAAATTTCAAACGATTCGATAGGGTAGTTTTTGCGTTGTTATATGCGGACAGACAGACGGACGGACTGAACTACAACTATAGGTGCTACGTATTTACATAGTTACGAACGCACCTAAAAATGAGATATAATTATCATACATATGTGTTTTTAGTCAAAGTGGAGAATAAAACTATGGATTCGTGTTAATTTTTATTGGCATTTTAATTAACTTTTCAAATTTAGGCAATATTTAGTCACATTTTATTGAAGAATTTCGTTTATATCAAACCGTCTATAACGAAATCTATTTAATATATTTCAAACTTACCTCCACAGACTTAAATGTGCAGTTACATTCCTTTAAGTGTGCGGGGCAGTGGCGTCGCCCCCTCATTATTATTTCAATTGCCCATTAACAGCACATTGGCATATTACGAAGCCTCCCAGTCTTCCCAAGGAATGGCTTCGCAATATCTTAGACAACCCCATACCAGAAAGTTACTTAAAATACACATTTTTCTGAGAGATCTATCAAACCTTGCCTAGTAGCCGTCAACTGCAATTCCAGTGAAAATCTTCTTCTCAATATCTGCCGCTTGTCGCGTTGAAGGCTTTTTCTTGGTTGAGCTGCTCCGTAGACAATCTGGCCTTTGAACATAATTTTTAAGTACTTTTTTTTCTTTTTTTGAGACAATTTATTTTGAAACCCACCCCTTCTCGCATTTGACAGCGGGTATAGCTCCTGCTAAACATTGTAATTTTTTAAAATCTTAATAAAGGTGACCGGGAGGGTAATATGCTCGACAGACTTACTGGTCTGTGTAGTCTATTAAATCAAATCAAATCAATTTTATTTTGTTAAAATAATAGTAAATTTGAATATTTGAAAAAATAGTAATAAAATCATTACGACATAATTCAAAATATGGTATCTTTCAAATGGAATTTGTTATTCAAAATTTTAATTCAATGCTTTTGAATTTATATAATCTGGAATTTTGGTTTCTAAAAAAATCTTGCTTCAAATAAAGTTTAAAAAATGTATATGCTAACAAAGAAACAGCTTGTAAACGGAGTCTCTTGTTACAACATGTTCTTAAAATTTTCTTATTCAATAATTCTTAGCCAATGAGTTTTTTTTTTCAGAAAACGAAAATAACAGGTATTCTTCCACTAAAAATTGTGAAAAGAAATTAATTTGTGTTAAACAAATTCTTAGTATCAACTACAGCTTAATAAATATGCATTTAAAGTTGAAATTTTAAACAATTGGAGTATTTTTTCTATCTCTTTTATATGAATACTTTTTTGAAAAAATGAAAATAAAAGCTACCCTATTGCTCCGAATGTTTACATGATGAGATAGTGATGATTCACGATAATGCATAAAACAAAATACTTTTTCAAATGTATTTTGCCACTTAAGAGCTGAATGATATTTTTCAACACCATTCCAAAAAGTTTATTTAAAAATTCATTATCACATGTATTTTCTATAACTAAGTTTAGAATAAGGTGGAAATGCTTAAATATTTATTATTTTACTATTATCATTAATAATTATTAACAATACAGAATTCAATATTAATGCTGAATACAACTTTGGTTAGTTCGATTAGAAAAGTGGAAGCCCTCCAAAAAAAAAAAAAAAAAAAAAAAAAAAAAAAAAAAAAAAATCTTTACTGAACAACACAAAATTTCCTGACATGTTTTCTCATTCTTTTTAAAACATAAAAACATGATAATTGAAAGTATAATTATTGAATTTTTTTAATTGATCAGTTGTTTTTCATTTTCCAATAAATAAATTACATCTTGTGTTACAACGATTATTGTCTCAGAACGGCAGATGTTTTCCTATCCTGCTCTGAATTTGGTTAAAAACTACAACGTTGACAGCATTTTTTGAAAAAATATTCTGCCATTACCAAAGGATGGAAAAACTATTCGATTACACAGTTTCTGAATAACATCACCTGTCAACTTGGTACATCTGTGAACAAAAATGAATTTAAAAATCTGGCAGAAAGTAGTTACTTTGTATTTAAGGACCTGTTCTTAAATGTTACTGTAAGTTCTTCCAAGCCAGATTTTGCACTAGAATGCCATTAAAAAATAACTTTTTACTTGTAACTAAATTTGATCTTTGCTTTTGCAAACTAGATATTATTAAAAAATAAAAACCAGCTATACATTTTTATGTATCTTTTTAAACTTATTCCTACACCCTTTGTTTAAAAAGCATATAAAAGTAAAAACCAGTTCTGGAGCTCTGAATGAAATTAATGAAGTGTTAAAAAAGAATTCTAGTAACACAAAAACATACTCATAAAGTGTAAGTTTATCGGAAGAAAAAAAAAAGACCGTGAAATCGGCCTGAACTCAGAAAAACCACACAAACATCGATGACCTCAAGTAACCATATATCTGCAGGTTATTAACCTCTGTTCAATGATATGTCAGACCCTGTGCTTGCAAATTCGGCTTCCAACAATTAATTTTTAAAAGAATGTAGAATATTTATTTTCTTCTTTACTTGAAAAATGTCTAGACCTACATATATATATATTCTTTCTTTTATTTTACGACAAACTGGTCGGTGATTCTTTCAGACAACGGTCAATCCGATATAAATCACCTCCACCGTAAGATAATAAAAAAAAAATAGTAATAACAATCATAATTATAAATCTTGATTTGATTGACAGTACAATTTACATATTTTTACAGACTTTTTTCTTCGATGAAGTGATTTTGTGAATGTGACAGATTGTATAAAATATAGCTCTAAAAATATTCTTGGAATATAATAGTGCTAAAAGCCAAGTTAATTGGCCATTTCTGTTGCATTTTCGGATTATTATTATTATTACTAGCTGCACCTGTGGAAATTCGACGGAAAAAAAATATAAATTAGATATGATATATATCAGTCTTATATACACAATAATATACCGAGCGAAATAAACAATTGCTACTTATTAAAATAGGGATAACATAACTTTTTATGATAAAGATACATAAACTTCAGAAAATAACAAAAAATAAAGAAAACAACTCATAAATTATTATGTTGGATTTAATTTCAGCTACAAATCTTTTTTAATGCGGTTTCTAAACCTTAAACATTATTTAAGTTCCAAATTATTAAGAAGTTCATATAATACCTCAGAAGACGAATTCAAATATAACTGCATAATTTATTTTTTCTCCGTTTAAATTCGCTTGGTAACTGTACAATAATTATAATATCAATAAAACATTTTAATTATAATAAAAACAGGGAGTTACTAAACTGCATAACCAACCCACTACACATTTACAGCACTTGCAATTAATTTAATTTATTTATTGGTTTGTAGCCTCCATGAACTTGTCAAAATTAATTTTATTGTTATGGCAACGAAAGAAACCCAATATCTTTGTTATTAAAAAGAATAAAATTTTTGTGTTTGTTGCTGATATGCAGAAAACATTTTTTTTTTAAATTTTAAATAATAACTTAATACAACGAAATAATTTTAATTAATTTTTGATATTATGTAAAATAGAAATATCATAATTACCGGCATATCACAAGTTTTATTAGCCTCCGATGCTATTTCTTTCAGACAAGCTAAAAAATGTTGTGTCATCAGCCCTGAATTTTCTACTAAACCGATTTTGATAATTATTTTTTTTTAATGAAAGCTATTTATTTGTAGTTGTGCCCATTTTAGGTATTTTTAAATTTATTTCCATTTTTATATTTTACTTTTAATTTTAAATACTTTTTACGATATTTCTTCAAAATCGTGGCAACATAGTTTAGCTTTTCTCTCGATAATAAAAATTTTTTTTCCAAAATGATTGCGTATAATTATGCACTTGAAAGAGAATTGAGGTAAAAAAAAAATATATTTACTGAGAAATAATATCAATAATGTAAATAAAATAACAGAAAATAATTCATGATAAAAATTAATGTCTAAAGCAAAATAAGAAAAATTTTAAATGAGGAAAATGATGTCATTCAGCAACCAGATAAATGGGAATTACAATATTATTACGGATGCCTTTTTCATATTACTAATAACAGTAACTTTTAAAAAACATTTGAAGAGAAAATGGCGTCACTATTTAAAACATCTCATTTTTACTCATAACGATATTACATTTCAATATTTCTTTTCATTATGGACACTGAGATTGAGATTTTACTTTCAGATGACTTCAGTAATGTCACAGATAATGTCACAGTAAAAATAAAATTAGCTTTTTTTTTTTTTTTTTTTTTTTTTTTTTTTTTTTTTTTTAATAAAACTATTTTTTTGTGAGTGCATATAAAATAAAATTTCTAGATTTCGCCGGAACTCAGATTACAATTTTAACTGAAGATGTGCGAATATTGTAACTGGCAAACTTGACATTAAGTTTGGAAATACATTTATTATATATTGATTCAATAATGTAATTACTTTTGCTTTTTTTTCAACCAAATCGATCGGGTCTTTTAAACATTTCATTCGTCGAATTCGACGGGATTCCACTCGTTTTATTGTTAAAATGCATTTCCCTTTTCTCAGAGTCTATAAAAAAGCGTTTAAACTAAAGAAAAAATCCGTTTTTGATGAATCTAGTCAATGAAGAAGTAACACGTCGAATTGTATCTCTTTATTATTCCGCATTTCCAATGTCTCAGAGAGAAATTGCTAATCAATTGGGTATTTCACGCCGTTGCTATTATATTGATAAACACAACAAAAATGAAGTTAGATCATTCTAAACGGCATTCTAAACGGGGTCGCCCTTCTAAAAAACCTCTATCAATTTTTTTTCTAATCGAAGGCGAAACTGAATTCTGCAATGGCAGAATCTACATTGAACTTTTTTTTTTTTTTTTTTTTTTTTTTAAATCTAATATGACATAATTTACACCTTCAGAAACATTAATCTTTTCCGAAATAAAAACATGATTTATGCAGTTATTTAAAAATTCTGTAGTTTCATAAATATTTATTATAATTAAATAGAAATGGCGCAATTTATAGAAATATTTTCCTTTGTGCACACCACGGACCTTTAAATAGATAGAAGTTCAGTTTATTTAGATACAGGAATAAAAGTCGGTTAATATGACATCAACACTGACACAGCTATAACAATGTATATTATATTCATGGAACAGATTTATCTGGTTTATGATGACATTTTCTCCATCGACAAAATTTCGCTTTAGATATTGTACTTTATTAAAGTTTATTTTCTGTTATTTTATTTACATAATACTTAATAATATTATTCAGTAAAATAATCTGTGTATTGTACTGCGATTAGTGAATAATTATGGGCAATCATTTTATTAGGATTAAATTTTATGAAAACATTTTTTTTTTTTTTTTTTGAAATGCGATGACACATTCACCAATAAGATCAAGCTCTTGATTAGTGGAAAGTAATAAAGCAAAATAAAATTTTATTATAGAGAGAAAAGCTTAACCTGTTGCCACTGTTTAAAAGAAATGTCACGAAAAAGGTTTTCAAATTAAAAATAAAATATAAAAATGGTAATAAATTAAAAATTAGCCAGAATGGGCACATCTACACATGAACAGCTTTCATTTATTAGAAAGCTCAGGACTGATGACTAAAAAACAGCTAGGTCTTTTAAATATATAGATTATTATTATTATTATTATTATTATTATTATTATTATTATTATTATTATTATTATTATTATTATTATTATTATTATTATTATTATTATTATTTTACATTTAAAAATAATTGTATCTTTCCAGAGCAATTTCCGTATTGTTACAAAATGATTTCTTCGATAAAATGATTTCAGTAATATGTCAGTTTTAACCGAATATTGCTTTAAGAATAACATTGGCATACAATATTACCAAAAGCTTAGTTGCTTAAAAAAAAATTTTACAGCTTTCGGATTTTGTTTATGTATTATTTTTACATTTAAAAATACTTTTCACATTTTATCAATACAACTTCCTGATTTCTACAGCTTTTTTATTATTTCTTTTTTCTTTTTCTTTTTCTTTTTTTTCCCTATTAAATAATTTTGCGAATGATTCAGAATGGAGCGAAAATAGATTTAAGAATATCCATACCAGGTAATCATGCTAAAAGTTTTTCGCTTTCGCTAAGGCTTTGGTATTTTTTACATTTTTACAATCTAAAAAAAGATTTCCTTAATTTGCCAGAACAATTTCTATATTCTTACTAGATTTGTTTTCCCTTTTCTAGTGTGAAATTAAAAATAAATACTACATCTTTAAAGAAAAGCAAAATTCACAACTATTAATCAAACCTATTTTCTTTTTTTAAACTTTCACAAAATCACATTTATCAATTAAAATAAATAAATAAATTTTTTTTTTACTGACAATCAATTTTTTTTCTAACAGCAAGGATTTGAAATTAGAAATAATTAAATTCCCTTTAAAGCTACGATTTTCAATTCAATTATTGTGATTTTACTTTCAATTGTAATTTTTGAAATATAATGTTCTCTTTCACTTGTAATATTTAAATTTGCTTTTTTCTGAAAAAATATTCAGTTTCTTCCAATTGATGTAACCGATGCACTACGAACCTCTCCCCTCACTCTTTTACCCTGTTTTATTAGAAAAAAAAAAAAAAAAAAAAAAAAAAAAAAAAGAAAAGAAAAGAAAAGAAAAGGAAAAAAAAAAAAAGAATTACACACTATGTGATATGAACTTTAAAACGTTTTCTGTTTACTTAAATGTTAACTAATAAAAATAATACAGCTGTTATATGTTTAGATTATACAATTTATTTAAATTTCTAAGCAATTTCGGTCTGCAATCGCGCAACAATCGTCAGGAAATATTTTCATTAATTCTTCAATTAGAATATGTCACTTCGTTTGAAATGAAAGTGTCTTTGGATTCTTTGGGCAGTTAAAAGTAGAAGTAGTAGTACTTGGATTAAAATTTTGCAGCAGAAAAAATATTTTATTACCGATCCAAACATTTCAATACGTCACTTAAGTTCTTAAATGTGTAGTTGGACTGTAGTAAACGTAGCAGTGCTTCGGATTAAACTTGTGCACCGGAAAATATTTAACTGCCGATCCATTAATTTTAATATGTCACTTAGTTTACATGCGTCATTTTGTTTTAAATAGGAAGTACTAGTAGAATTAGTTTCAGATCAACTCTACGTTGAGGAAAAAATATTGGGTGTTTAAGTTTCAGGATATTTAACCTTTTATTTGGGATACTGTATGATAATGCTTCGTTACACATTTGATTGACACATAATTTCTACCATTTCTCTGACAATGGATACATAGCAATATTGGATGTTGGGTATATAATTTTTGCTTGAACAAAAACTAATGAAATATTTTGATTAATATTTAAGTGCAACAGAGATGTGGATTAGTGACAAAATTTTATATTAGCTTTATGCTCTTCGATTATTTCTTTGAGTTTTTCTTATTCTTGTAAAAAAGATATAAAATTACCCTATTTATGTTACGGCCAAACCCGAAGCTTAGTCAGTTCGCGAATCCGTTGAGAATCCTAGCCAAAGCTAGATGAACAGTGAATTTCGAGCTTTGGCAGGCCAATTCCTGATCAATATTCAAACTGAGGATCAAATGTTGTCCGATAACTAATACTAATATGCACAAAGTTAAAATGGCATATTCCAATATTCCATGTTTTGATAACAATATTCTGTTTGCCTGGAGAATTTCTGGCCACTATGACTTGTTCTGATACAGCAAATTCATTGAGAAAATTGCATTTTTCACTTAGTTTTCGTACAGTATTTCATATGAACATTATATACCAGAGCATATTTTAAGCAATTTTCACTGGGCGACAATAGGTTTAGTCATTTGTCTTAAACAAATTTTGATAAATTCGCTCTTCTCCTATGGTAACAGAAAAGTAAATTATAAGAATACAGAAAAACTTCTGTACCTTATTAGTTATACTATTGTACTTCTGTTGCCGGTTAATAAACTATATAACTTTCACTGAATCATGTAAATATGTAAGCCCCACAATTTATAGTAGGTAAAATTTTAAAAAAGGACTGCACTCTCAGTTCAGACAAATTTTTAATCGTTATGTTAGTAATAGACCAAATATAAGATCCAATTTACCGAATTCGCATGCCTAATTAAAACATTAAGTGACAAATTATCATCTAAATTCATGTTAAAATATTAGTCTTTATGGTTGTAATTGTTGTTCATAACCATAATATGTCAGACTAGGGTAAATAGAGGTAAATAGAAACTCGTGTAAATTCAACCTGAATCATTAACTAATTTTTTTTAGTGAAAGAGTATATAAGTATAATTTTAGACCCAAAGTGGAAATAATCATGAAAACATACATTTCTCTTGATGTTTCAAAATTATGAAAAAAGAAATAATAATAATACCATGTTAACATTTTTAACGTTTCTAAAGTATGAAATCAATGATACTTATTGTGGTTAAATATCTTTTGACTTTTACAAGTTACTGCACTTTTCAAAAAGTATATCTAAAGCAGAAAACAGATTTTGCTATATATTCAGAAAAAAACGCAACTAACGCTGTCGCCGCCGCTAGCAATGAATTTTTTGTGACAGCAGGTCTTTCTTCGTTATTATTAAAAGAGCTGTTACATACAAAAATATAAAAATTGATGGTATTATAGAGAAATGTTCGATAAATACGCTGGTGCAGAAAGTTTGAAAATCAAATAATTAACTTAAGATATATTCAATGTTAAAGCTGGTCAAAATCGCTCCATTAAAAAAGTTTTATAGGAGCAAAAACATATACATAAGAATTTAATCATTTTTAGATCATTTTATATATTAAAGTTCCAATGTGTAGACTGAATTTATTTTTTTTAAGTCATTTTATGAGGATTTATTTCAATTTTAAGTTCAAATTTTCAGCCTTTCGAAAAATATTTTTTACATAATTTAGAAAAGTAAGTTATTTTAAATTGTTGCCAACTATTAAAACAGTGCAAAAAAACAAAAGTTTCTTCAAATAAAAAATGTATTGAAACATTATTATTATGAAAAGAAAAATTTTCAAATTAAAATTAAATTAATATTACGTTCTAAAAGTAGGAAAATATTGAAAATTACAGCATAAAAACTATATTTACACGTGAATTTTAAAAGATAAAGAAAATTAATATGCGTTAAAAACGTAAATAAATAAAAAATACGTCAGATTTAAATAAAAATAAGACAGTGCAAGTAATAATATTTCTTTACTAATGGTAAAAAATATTTTCGGGTAAATATCACAAAAAGAAAAAATGTTTGGTGAAAATTACGTCAGATTTAAAACGTTACATTTAAGAATCACTTATTTAAACCCATTACCTTACAGCATTGTTAAAAAATACAAATAAATTAAGATCCTGTTGACTAAGATAATTTTATATTAACTGATTCTGAAATGTTTAAATATTAAATGTTTAAATCAAACGTGAAAACAGCCATTAACAGCAGCTCATACGACCTTCGGAATTTAGAATACCCGTTTATAGGACGATTGCCACTGATTTTCTTAATTATAACTTAACAGGGATTTACGAGCATAGTTCGTAGGAGACAGAGCCCCCTAGTGCATTAAAGAATCAAACTCTCTCTATAAAATATATGCAAAATGATACAAAAATAATTACAACAGATCAACCCTTTTATACAAAGAGCTGTCTTATGCAAATAGTGGAATTATAGTACGGGTTAGGAAAACGATTTTGTTTACGTCCAAAAATTTTCAACGTTATTAAATTTTTATGTTTCCAAAATTCTACAATAATAATTGCAATCGATAAAGATTTTTTTTTCTTTTTTTTTTACAAGGTTTCTCTAGTTTCTTTCAAGGTTTGCTCTCTAAATATTTTCAATAAACTAAGTATTCTCAAAGATTTTGTTGTCTGGAGGCTTTCTTCTTCTTTCTTTGCTCTCAAGAAATCTAGCAACAACAGGACTTGAATCATAAAAACCTGTTCCTGAACAATGGACATTTTTAATTTTAAGGCTTCTCTTGATAGTTTGTTATGAGTCTTTTTGTTAGAAGTATTGTACGATGGACGCAACTCTTTCTTTCTTTGAAGTGTCAAATAAACATATGACTGATTCAATTTGTTAAAAATTAAGTGAGGTTGAGATATTTTAACTAGTAATACAGTCTTGCTGTCGATAAGAAGGATAGTTTTTCAGCTGCATACAAAATCATTGCATCATCACTAAATTCGGTGATTTATTCTTTACCAAAACATTTCTAAACATCAAAACGGGCTTCACTAATAACCTATGTTTCCTTACATTTAAGAAACATCTAAGCCCTTTGGAGATGCTCATTGGAACCACTTCCAATTTTTTGATAGTATATTCTTTACAGTTTAATACAGATTTTTTTTCTTCTGCAGATCAGCATCTCTTGATAGAAACTAGTGACTTGGAAAATGTATATCTATGAGTATTATCTTCAATATATGAATCACTCTCTTCCTTAATGTTGCATTTATTTTCGCCGGCTGTTCTTTGTATCCACCGGGATGACATCCATCTCTGATAAGAATCAAAATATTCATAAAAATATTTCTTTAACATTTCTATATGAATTCTATATCAGGCAGTATAATAAAAGACCTCTGATTGTCTTTTTAAAGTTCTTCAAAGTGTTTCATACAATCCAGGCATTAGGCAAGTCAGGCGTTCTTGTTCATAATTTTCCATCTATAATCGAAGGAACACAGGTTGAAATGCTTGTTCAATTTTGATAAATCGGGCTAATGATTCATAAGGCTTTGCGTGGGATAATGTTTATGTTATAAGATTTTTAAGTATTCCACGAACTTAAAAAAATGCATGAAAATGAAAGGTACTTTAGTTTTCTGTTTCTTCTATTTTTGTAAGTTCTCCAAAGCGTGGGAAGAAACTCAATAAAGTATAATTGTTCAATTTCCAATGCTGAATTTTCATAACTAGTAATTCCAAATGAGACATAGCTAAGTCGCATCTGTGAGCTACGCACGACACACAAAGCAAGTCTCTATCTAAATATTGTGTCATACTAATCTAGAAGCCGCTGTTCTTGCCTTTGTTTGCAGCTCTTCCATTTCTAGTTAAGTCTGCCAACTTATTTTTTACGTCATTCTCAAGTACAAAGTTATCAAATACAATCATGGGAGAATCCACGAGGCCTTCTGTTCTTCGTTCTTAGCTTACTTAACTTAAATTTTCTAGAAAATTCGATTTCATTTCTTGTTCTTCTGCAAACAAATTGTTCTGTGACAAACTTATTATAAACTTCTACTGTATAAGACTCAGTAAAACCATCTACTTGGATAGCAAAACAATCAACATTTTTTAGTCGTGATATTGTGTTTTATTTTACTGCTATAACGAATGTTGCCATTCTTATCTGCGAGTCACAGAATCAGCTTATGTTATTCCCTTGTTTTATTTAAAAAATTGCCGTCACCATCACCTGTCACTGGGCGACAACATCCTGGTACTGGGCGACACTAGTGTCGCCTACTTTCCATGTTATTTTATGCCCTGTTATATACGCCTATTCTATAATTTCTCTCTATTCTAAAAAAAAAAAAAAAAAAAAAAAAGGAAAAGAGTTCTGTTACTGCCATAATTGAATTTATTCTTACCCTTTTCTTTTTCACGGGTCATCCTACAAAAACTAATACGTTTAAAACATAAAAACTGGGAGTTCATAGATAAAAACTGTGAAAAGTCTTTAAATCGAAGTTTTTAAAAAGGGTCATTTAATTTTGGAATCATAATAAGATAATTCAGTTAAATGATTTTTAAAGAATCAAAAATTTTTAAAAATATATACTTAATTTTATGCTCTAAGTGTTTAAATCTAAGTGAAGTCGACTAGTTTAAATTAAGATTTTAACATTTGAAATACAAGGAGCATTCCAAAAGCAAGTTTTGTCTTTTCCTTTTCACACACGCAGACTTTATTGTCAAATACTACCTTTGACAATAAAGTTCGGTAAATAGTCCTGTAGCATTAATGTAGATGAAATATTAACGAAAGTTACCATACCATCCTTCAAAATAGTCATCTTCTATAATGTCTTGGGAAATTCGCAAGAAGTCTTCTTTTGGAATGAAGTTCAAAAGCTTCGTCACGTTTCGTTTGATGTCAGCAATATGGTCAAATCTCTTTCAAAGAGAGTTTGAGTCGTGACAATAGGAAGAAGTCTGGAGGATTGAGATCTGGCGAGTATGGTAGGTGTTCAATTTGCACCATCCCTCATGAATTTCTTTCGGTGTCTTGCAAAGTCTTCGCTGTCTTAAAATCAAACTTTAAACTGATCTTTTTTTCGTTCATTTTTCTGTTCTCAGTTAAGAACCAACACATCGAACAAGCACTTAGTAAAGCACGTCTTACAGAGAACATAAACGACGCTCATCTGAACAACGGTGGGGGAAGATGGTCTACAGTTGCCTCTATGCAGGTGCAGCGTTTTATTTCTCCAGTGTTGCCAGATCGGTAGTTCTGAATTCATTCATCGAACTTTATTGTCAGAGGTAGTACAAATGCTACACCTGGCATCATAACTATATACGACACAGTCGCCGCTGATATTGAGACATTTGTCGTAGCGCGCAATCAGTCGGGGCCTTGCTATACTATTTCCCTCTATTATCTTTAAAAATAAATTTAAAAACTTTATATATGTGTATACATTTTTTAATAACTTTAATTGATAACAAAATCTTTCTTAATATGTGTTTTTAATTTTATAATTAAAATTCAATAAGATTTAAAGTGACTGCAATTCTTATAGAGATTACTTTTTCATGCATTTTTTCAGTTCAATGGATACCTAACTCCTTGACTGTCTTCTTTCACCGAATTAAAACATGACGTTTCTTTACAAAATTACGGAGAAATTAGAAAATGTTACATAATCTATGTATGACATGTGATTTTTATTTTTTTTACACCATGAATTGAGACGAAATTGATGAATATGTATATGTGACGGTTGGGGAGGATGTATTTGTTCATTTTTTTTTCCTCTAGATTGAAATATCCGTTAAAAGCCGTAAACATTTGCAACATAACTAAACTACTTTTTACGTTGGAAATCGAAATAGTAATAACTTAAGTAACCCAACAGCCTTGTAATACATAATATCCCTCAAGGCTCTGTCAGTGAACTTAGTTGCGTAATCCACTCACGTCAAGATTAAAAGAAAAAAAAAAACTTTCACTTCTAATTCCAACTTTCTCAATGCTCTTTTCACACGAAACTAATTCATCTTTCTCTTTTTGAAAAAAGTTAAACGCATTGTTTATCTGTTTATTATATCTGTTTGTCACTTGAAAGGGGCGTGATCGAGCATAAAACTCCGCCTTCTAATGTATTTTTTTCTGTAATTAAGGGCGGATGCACCTTGTTTATTAGGGTACGTTAAAACATGACATAAACATTAAAGTACGTTGATCTAAGTCGGTACCAGGTGAACTTTAAAAGAGTCTTAGAGGCAGATGTAAAAAGTGATTGAAAGTATTTTTTAATACCCTTAAATTTAGTTCGTTTCAAAGTTGTAATTACTGCGTGAATACTTGCAGTTATACTATAAATCGTTTTATACAGCATCATTAGCAGCTAATAGCATCAAAGTTATGGCCATGCGGCATTCTAAGAATGAACAAGTCGGAAATTATATGTCAAACGCGGCAAATGAGGTGCGTTCTTATTATAAGTAGTTTAATAAATATTCAGATTTTGATGCAATAGCTGTTGAACTCTCATGTAAAATTACATAAATACAATATTCATTATGGTTGTATATATTAAATACAGTAATATGGAAATAATAGGTTGGTTGATTGTATTAAGGACGGCCGATTATTTACACGAGGAATATAGTCCCTAGGAGGGGACGCCCTCCCCTTATTTACGCAAAGAAATCCAAAGTTCGAAGAAAACCACGGAAAACTCCAAAAGATTAAGCCGACTGGCATGATTGGGTTCGAACCCAACACCTCACACTGATGAGGCTGGAAATAATAGAACTTTATCAGAAATAGGAAGTCATCAACTCGACAAGCTAGAGTCATTTGCTATCATGGGATATCATTGAATGAATTATGCATGATGAGATTTAATAGAATGAAGATAACTTTTATTAATATCTTTATAAGTTTTGTTTCGGATTACATACAGTTTGAAATGACTCGAGAAAATTCTTCAATGATTATATATATTTTTAATTTCAAACTTTTCGGTTGGACAGTTTTTGCGCTGTTACTTGCTGATAGACCGACAGACAGACTGGCGCATAAGACGATGACAGTCTTGTAATTCTTCTATAAATCGTTTCATACAACATCATTCGCAGCTAATAATAGCAAAATTGTTAATACTTCTAGCAGAAAAATGTAGTGCAATTCTGAGATTGAAAAATGGAGAGAGAATTTTCCTTTTACTGTATTATTTTTCATATTTAAAAAATTTTATAACCAAATATTACCATCCACAGAACTCTAGATTTAATAAGTAAAAAAAATAAATTGTACTTGTGTTATAATACACATAAATAAACAACATAATTAGCAAGACTTTTGTGTTAAATTTCTAAATGATGCCATTCAGCTAGCATAAACTGTGGTAAAATTTCATTGAAATGTATGCTTAAAACTTAATTTATTCAGTTAAAAATACTTTCTCGTTGGAAACAACTTGTTTCTAATACAGTCGACTCTCGTTAATTTGAACTCATCGGGACCACAAGAAATGTTCGAATTATCCGAAATTCGAATTATGGAAAACACACTTAATGTGGTACTATTACAAAGGAATTAATGTTATAGTGTTTTTTAAACTTATTTCGTCTGTTATCATTAGAATATGACTTAATATTAGATTAGAATGTATAAATACATAAACTAATTAAACGTTTAGAAACAAGCAAGATGGAAGAAAAATTTAAAGCGCCACTAATGGACAGATGGATAATGGAAAGTGGATATCAAATGCATTGTATTATATGCATACTCGTTTGGAACAATTTTCACAAAAATCAAACAAAGAAAGTTATTCAAATGATCCGAAATCCGTGAGAAAGAAACGAAAAATGAAAAATAGGAATTCTCGTTAGTTTGAATTAAACGAAGTCAAGAGAAAATGAGTTAGAATTAATGAAAATTTTTAACGTTATTCTGCCATTGAAAATTTCAGGACTTCATGTTTAGTTCGAATTAAGCGAAGATTCGAATTATCCGATTTCGAATTAACGAGAGTCGACTGTATTCGAAATTGGTCCATTCATAATTACTAAATTATTTGCATATATCTTATACAAATGCACTGCTCTGATTCAGATATGTATAAAACAATCATAAAACAATATCAATTTATTAACCGCTTCTCTGATTTGACAGTACGTCATAAGCGGCACGTGCTCTTGCCAATCATGAGTTGTCCGTACGTGGTTGCCCGTACCATGATTTTTGGAAAGAACATTCTTTTATATTAAGAAAAGAATTCTGTAAATTATATAAAAAAAACAACCTTGGTGATAGTTTAGTATTAGATTGTTTCCTTTTTCATGATGTTTGAACATTTCGTAATCAGTGGGTTCGATTAATCACACCTCTCTTTTTTGCTTGAAAAGACTATCTTTCATAAGTTGTCTTTCTTTGAATTCGGTTTCTCCCATATCTGATAAATTTCTTCTACCCATTTTACAATTTTTTTTTTTTACATTTCGATTTCCTATTCAAATAAAAATTCTTCTAAATGTATAGAATTTCATGTAAAAAATGTCCAACTCCTAATCACCTCAGCAGGGAAGAGAGAGGAGTTGTGTGCATAAACTGTCAAATTATACTTATTACTTGCTCTTATTGCTGCTATAACCGTCTTTCTTCGCTCTTCCATATTTTGTACCAATCTCCAACTTTATAATTTTTTTTTTTCCAAAAAATTTCATGATTTCCCTCTTTTTGTACTTATTTTTAACCGTATGCTTCGAAATATTGTTTTCCTTTTTGCCAAGATTCAAGGTTGTCAAACGCTAATACGCTTCTGAAGCTAACAGATCGCACTGTAATATGAAATTCGAAAAATTGGACTGTCATTGTTTCTCCCCTGATTATTAATCTCATACCATACATGCCACTAGAACTATTATGCAATTTTAGTCAGCAATGGAAATTTCAACGCTCAGAATTAAATATGCGGTTAGGTGATATTTAGATATTTTTTTGTAATTTCTAAATGATGCCATTACTCTAGATTTAATAAGTAAAAAAAATAAATTGTACTTGTGTTATAATACACATAAATAAACAACATAATTAGCAAGACTTTTGTGTTAAATTTCTAAATGATGCCATTCAGCTAGCATAAACTGTGGTAAAATTTCATTGAAATGTATGCTTAAAACTTAATTTATTCAGTTAAAAATACTTTCTCGTTGGAAACAACTTGTTTCTAATACAGTCGACTCTCGTTAATTTGAACTCATCGGGACCACAAGAAATGTTCGAATTATCCGAAATTCGAATTATGGAAAACACACTTAATGTGGTACTATTACAAAGGAATTAATGTTATAGTGTTTTTTAAACTTATTTCGTCTGTTATCATTAGAATATGACTTAATATTAGATTAGAATGTATAAATACATAAACTAATTAAACGTTTAGAAACAAGCAAGATGGAAGAAAAATTTAAAGCGCCACTAATGGACAGATGGATAATGGAAAGTGGATATCAAATGCATTGTATTATATGCATACTCGTTTGGAACAATTTTCACAAAAATCAAACAAAGAAAGTTATTCAAATGATCCGAAATCCGTGAGAAAGAAACGAAAAATGAAAAATAGGAATTCTCGTTAGTTTGAATTAAACGAAGTCAAGAGAAAATGAGTTAGAATTAATGAAAATTTTTAACGTTATTCTGCCATTGAAAATTTCAGGACTTCATGTTTAGTTCGAATTAAGCGAAGATTCGAATTATCCGATTTCGAATTAACGAGAGTCGACTGTATTCGAAATTGGTCCATTCATAATTACTAAATTATTTGCATATATCTTATACAAATGCACTGCTCTGATTCAGATATGTATAAAACAATCATAAAACAATATCAATTTATTAACCGCTTCTCTGATTTGACAGTACGTCATAAGCGGCACGTGCTCTTGCCAATCATGAGTTGTCCGTACGTGGTTGCCCGTACCATGATTTTTGGAAAGAACATTCTTTTATATTAAGAAAAGAATTCTGTAAATTATATAAAAAAAACAACCTTGGTGATAGTTTAGTATTAGATTGTTTCCTTTTTCATGATGTTTGAACATTTCGTAATCAGTGGGTTCGATTAATCACACCTCTCTTTTTTGCTTGAAAAGACTATCTTTCATAAGTTGTCTTTCTTTGAATTCGGTTTCTCCCATATCTGATAAATTTCTTCTACCCATTTTGCAATTTTTTTTTTTACATTTCGATTTCCTATTCAAATAAAAATTCTTCTAAATGTATAGAATTTCATGTAAAAAATGTCCAACTCCTAATTACCTCAGCAGGGAAGAGAGAGGAGTTGTGTGCATAAACTGTCAAATTATACTTATTACTTGCTCTTATTGCTGCTATAACCGTCTTTCTTCGCTCTTCCATATTTTGTACCAATCTCCAACTTTATAATTTTTTTTTTCCAAAAAATTTCATGATTTCCCTCTTTTTGTACTTATTTTTAACCGTATGCTTCGAAATATTGTTTTCCTTTTTGCCAAGATTCAAGGTTGTCAAACGCTAATACGCTTCTGAAGCTAACAGATCGCACTGTAATATGAAATTCGAAAAATTGGACTGTCATTGTTTCTCCCCTGATTATTAATCTCATACCATACATGCCACTAGAACTATTATGCAATTTTAGTCAGCAATGGAAATTTCAACGCTCAGAATTAAATATGCGGTTAGGTGAATTTTAGATATTTTTTTGTTCGTGAACGTTCCATAAATTCGACCATGAACTCCTGTTTAAATCCTTTCTTTTCGAGGATTTTGCCAAGTTTGCCGAAATGGTAACAACCTTAAAATCTCATTAAGAGTTTTTAATACTAACCCTTTTGAAGTGCTGCCATATGACCACAAATATTCGACCACATTCGTGGTTTTGTTGAAGTTGAAGTATACTTTTCTGTAAAATCTTCATGCAAAAGTCCCAAATTGAGTCACTGCATTCAATTTCAGCGTCTTAAAAAGAAAATAATTAACTACAATACATTTTAAGTAGATTTTGTATAAATACTATCTATTGCGATCTCTCTCATGTTAGAATTGCAGAATTTTTTTTTTTTTTTTTTTTTTTTTTTTTTTTTTTTGCAGATCTACACTGCCCCCTAGACCTCAAAACTACCATCAGTAAAAAACTTTATCCATCTATCTATTTATCTGTTTCTTTCTACGGGGTGATTAAAAAAAAAAAGTGGACAAAATGATATGACAAATCAAGCATACAACAAGGATCAAAAATCACATAGGAACATAGGGTCGCAAACTACTTATTGACTCACAAATACAGAGTGTTTCATTCCAGCTACACCCTGTTTGAAAGTAATAATTTCGAGGAAAATAAAAATATTGTAATGAAAATTCAACGATATGTACTTTATTTTGTGTGAAATGTAATAACGTTACGAAAAGATCTCGAGAAACGTATAGCTCAAGCAATCGATGATACCGCATAAACTGGTTATGACAGTCCAAAATGTGAGGTGCCAAGTGCATATTGTTGGTGCGCTTAATGCAAACTTCTACCACTTTTGTTTGGTGTTATCACACTTAAAACAAAGGTGAGACTGTCTGTTAAATGTTTTATTATAATATACTTCAGTTTTCTGAAATTTATTATCGTTAACCCAAACTGAGTTAGGATGAAACACCCTGTATTTGTGACTCAATAAGTGATTTGCGGCCCTATGTTCCTATGTGATTTTTTATCCTTGTCGTATGCTTGATTTGTCATATCAATTTGTCCACGTTTTTTTTAATCACCCTGTATATATATATCACTTTTTTATGGACACGATAATTTCTATAATTCTAATGGCGAAAAAAATGCAGTTTTTGGGATACAAATAATTCATACGTCAATTTTCAAGGTATTAAATCTAATTAAATTTATTATAAATTTCCATAATGTTATACAGAACTTTTCTGTTTACAAGTTTTTGATAGTAGCAATTCTTATCGAAAAAATAAATAAATAAAAAACGAAAACAAAGGGGGGTGATGAAAGAAGAATAAAATCTATAACTTCGTCGAATCTTAAGATATCAAATCCAATTACATTTATTATGCATCTTCTCAATCATCTCCACAACTTTTATATTGATAAGTTTTTGATAGAACCAATACTTATAGCAAACACAATTTAAACAAAAATAGAGTTGAAGGAAAGATCGTATTAAGGATGTACTCAAATTCAAACTGTTTATATTCTGACACATTTTTAAATTGTTTTTGCTCTAAAACACATCCAATTGGCAGGTTCTTTTATTTAGGAATTATGTAATGTGACATATTGGAAAGTTTTTTGATAAAGGCAGAATATATTTTTAAAAATGATGTCAAAATGGCCATTTTGAACAGAATCTCTCGAGGCGACCGGGATTGAAAAATTACATTTTAAAGCATTTCGAAGCATTTAAAAAAAAGCTGTGAAAATGGGCATTTTGAACAGAATTTTCCGAAGAATTTGAGATTGAAGAATTGAGAATGTATTCAAATGACAAATTGTTTATTTTCTAACTCATTTTTAAATCCATTTTTGCTCTCAAACACATTCAATTGACAAGTTCTCTTATTTAGGAATCGTATAATGTGCCGTATTGGTCAGTTTTTTAATAAAAGCAGAATACATTTCAAAAAATGCTGTGAAAGTGGGCTTTTTGAACAGAATTTTCCGAAGCAATTGAGATTGAAGAATTGAGAATGTATTCAAATAGCAAATTGATTATTTTCTGACTCATTTTCAATTTCAATTTTGCTCTCAAACGCATTCAATTGTCAGTTTCTCTTATTTAGAAACAATATAATGTGCCGTATTGGTCGATTTTTTCAAAAATTCAAAATATATTTAAAAAAATGTTGTCAAAGTGAACATTTTGAGCTGAATTTCATTTAAGATGATTCTGATAAAACCAAGTATTACAGGAAATTGAAATTAAAAATTGTTAAAAAAAATGGCCAAATAACGTTGTTAAACTGCGCTTATCTCTAATCATATTTTACTTTTTGTTGTTTAAACGAGCATTTAACTTCGAAATCTACCTGCGCCTGTATGCCAAGTCGATAAGATTTTTTTTAAACAGTATGATGTGCTGAATTAGTTTATATAGGTGATTAAAATAAAACTGCTGATGTGTAAGCTTTTAGCGATCATGTACCGTGCCGTTCAAAAGGGAAACGGCTTAAATTTTTTGATGTGGTTATTTTATCCCATGGGCTGCAGATTAAGATACAGAACAAAAATCGAGCTCTCACTTTACGACTATAATAATAATTTAAAAAAAAATGAAAATTTAACCGTAACATCCAGTTTTTTTGATCGAAAAATGATCGTCACGATAGAAAAGTATAAGTGTCATTAAAAAGTTTAAGTTTGGCAGTGCAAATGACAACATAAAACAAGCGTAAAGAAAAGCAACGAGAAGATCAATTTCATCCATTAAGACGATAAAAAACAAACAAACAAATAATTTTATGTGGATTACAAATATTTTAAGTGCTTACGATCATAAACTGTGATCCTCCGCATGCCGGAGATTATGAACAACAAGAAATTAAGCATGAAAACAATACGAAATCTCCCTTTCTATGATATTTTCAATGAAAAAAATCTCTATCCTACTTGACGTGTATATTTTCATTTTTAAGTATCTTGAGAAATAAAAATTAATTGAAGTATGCTCAGGTGACCTGCTTACTAGGAAAACGCGAAACAGTGGCAAATGACCGTTTTATATGCGTAAATAATTATAAATAATTTAGAATTAATAGCTCATCATTAAAATTTTACTAGCATCAATCATCATTCACACGTTGGTCATGAACCATCACATTCAATACGCTTCAGTTCAACCACATGATGTTGCCCAAATATTTTACAATTTTAATGTATCCAACTTGTCGTTGTAGTACATGGTGGTACGAAATGATCGGATTTGCGTTGTTTTCTGTCGTCAATTCTACCGCTAAAACATTTTTTTAAACGCTATTTGTGGTTTTTCACAGTTAAGACCATTTTGAAATGAAAAGAACCGAGTGTTGATATTTAAAAATTTCAAAATTTAGACCAGTAGCATAATTGTCAGAAGTCAATTGTTGTTTTCGAGCTTTTTTTTTTTTTTTTTTTTTAAACTGTATATCGCTATACTGGCAATCATGTATCGGCATTTTTTTTTTCTTTTTGTAATCATCTTGTACATAACGCGTGTCTAATTTTAAAATTATATATTATGTGAATAACTTTTAAAATGTGTATTAGATAATTAAACAAGTTATACAGGGTGTACCTAAACTACTGGGCAAAACTTTAAGGGGTGATAGTACACATCAAGACAAATAATATTAAATGGGAAACTGAGGGTCCGAAACGTCTTCCGAAGAAGATAGGTGCCATCAAAGTTTAGGGTCAAAAATTTGAAATGATTATAAAAAACGGAAAAATTGATCGATTCGTTTGCGGTTTTCACGAAAACTATACTTTATGTCAGTATTGTCTTGAAAATAAACTATAAAGATAAATTTCAAAAAATGCCGATAGAGGGCGCTTTAGACTTTGGAGTAACGAACAACTATTTTTTACCGTTATTTTTTGTATCTCATTAAATTTTTTTAGAAGTTTAGACATAAACTTAAATTTTGAGCTGAAAATCTGTCGTTAAGTAGCGCAAACTGAACTGTGTTCAATGGGAGTGGGTGGGTAAGAATTTCAAATGATTATAAAAAACAGAAAAATTGGTCAGTTGATTTACGGTTTTCACTAAAATTATTCTTAATGTCTGTATTGTCTTGAAAATAAATTATGCAGATAAATTTCAAAAAATGCCGATAGAGGGCGCTTTAGACTTTGGTGTAACGTACAACATTTTTTTACCGTTATTTTTACATCTCATTAAATTTTTTTGAAGCTTAGACATAAACTTAAATTTTGAACTGAAAATCTGAATAGTTGAGAGTGGTTAAGTAGCGCAAACTGAACTGTGTTCAATGGGGGTGGGGAGGTTCAAATTTCAAATGATTATAAAAAACGGAAAAATTGGTCGATTCGTTTGAGATTTTCTCTAAATCCATTCTTTATGTCAGTATTTCCTTGAAAATAAATTTTAAAGATAAATTTAAAAAAAAATCCGTTAGAAGGCGCCTTAAACTTTAGAGTAACAAATAACTATTTTTAACCATTAATTTTTTATCTAAATAAATGTTTTAAAAGATTCGACTTAAATTTCTTAGCTCAAAATCTGAATCGTGTGAGTAATTAAGTAGCGAAAAATTGAACTGTGTTCGTAGGGTCAGCAGGGTAACATTTCAACTCCTGAACACAGTTCAGTTAGCACTTCTTAATCCCTCCCAACGATTCAGAATTTGAGTTCAAAATTTAAGTGTAAGCTTTTGCAAGCATTTCATTAGATACAAAAAATTACAGCTAAAAATTGTTGTTGGTTACTCTAAAGTTTAAGGCGCCCTCTAACGGAATTTTTTGAAATTTATCTTTAAAATTTATTTTCAAAGAAATACCGACATAAAGAATGGTTTAAGAGAAAACCGCAAACGAATCGACAAATTTTTCCGTTTTGTATAATCATTTGAAATTTGAACCTTCTTACCCACATTGAACACAGTTCAGTTAGCGCTACTTAACCACTCTCAACGATTCAGATTTTCAGCACAAAATTTAAGTTTATGGCTAAGCTTCCAAAAAATTTAATGAGATGCAAAAAATAACGGTAAAAAATAATTGTACGTTACTCCAAAGTCTAAAGTGCCCTCTATCGACATTTTTTGAAATTTATGTTTATAATTTATTTTCAAGACAATACTGACATAAAGAATAATTTTAGTGAAAACCGCAAATCAATTGACCAATTTTTCTGTTTTTTATAATCATTTGAAATTTGTACCTACCCACTCCCATTGAACACAGCTCAGTTTGCGCTATTTAACCACAGATTTTGAGCTCAAAATTTAAGTTTATGTTTAAACTTCTAAAAGAAATTAATGAGATGGAAAAAATAACGGTAAAAAATAGTTGTTCGTTACTCGAAAGTCTAAAGCGCCCTCTATCGGCATTTTTTGAAATTTATCTTTATAATTTATTTTCAAGACAATACTGACATGAAGAATAGTTTTCCTGAAAACCGCAAACGAATCGACCAATTTTTCCGTTTTTTGTAATCATTTCAAATTTTGGATCCTAAACTTTGATGGCACATATCTCCTTCGGAAGACGTTTGGGACCCTTAGTTTCCCATTTAATATTATTTGTCTTTATGTGTACTATCACCCCTTAAAGTTTTGCCCAGTAGTTTAGATACACCCTGTATAAGATACTGTGATCATTATTTAAATTTCAACATCTGAGCTTGCAAATTTATTACTGGTGTTGTTACCCTATGTGATTTCTTGGTCTTCTATGCATTACGCAGCTGCCAACTTGTAATTATTTTTCCTACCACAAAAATTTAATGGAAAATTTTATTTATAAAAATCACCGAAACTTAACGTTTTCCAACGATGCGACAAAACGAAAATTTCTTTTTAATTTTAGTGGTAGAAAAAATTCGCAGAAGTTGGCATTTATAATATAATTTACAACCCATTTCATATCACGTGCATAAAAAAAAAGACATTTACAACATATTTGGAAAACGATGAAGTGTCATACGTGTCTATGTAATAGAGTCCGGATTTACTCAATGGACTAAATAAGACAGTTGACTCTGCTTATTTATTTTTTTTAAAAAATATGCTTTTTTAACACTATTTCTACCAGTATCCAATAAATTATTCGGAATTGTTTTGATCTCAACCTTACAAATAAACTAATAATTATTAATCAAACTATGTTGAAAGGCATCATTTGACATCGTTAAAAATAATGTTTACATTAAAATTTTTCACATTTGAAAAAAGACTTTAAGGAAATTTAAGGTCTTTCGGTTAAGTCAATTTTCGAAAAATCTGGATTCAGATAACTGGGGTTCTACTCTACAAGCTTTGGAGAGCAGTGAGTGCTTCAATTCTCAAAACTGCAGATATTGATTTTATACAGATTTTTTTTCTGTTTTTTTCTTCTTTTTCTCCTTTTTTTTTTCTCGTTTTTATTACTTTTATAGCATTACATAAATACGACCATGAACCTTAGTTTAAACCTTTTCCTTTCAAAACATTCACCAAGTTCACAAGAATGGTAATGACCTCAAAATACAATTATTACATTTCATATTAGTCTTGTTCTTGTGCTGCCATGGCCATCTAACCTACAGATATTCGACCACACTGGGTGGTTTTTGTTAGAATTGAAATTTCTAGAAAACCTTGGTCTCCTGACTGAGTCATTGAACTCAATTCCCACACATGAAATATTTATTTTTCCAACGTACTTTCTCCCATAACGTATTTTTACTACAACATTTTTTTACAAATGATATCCGCTCATCATTATTGCTTCTTGTCCACCAAAAAAGTTCGTTCACCTGAAAAGCGATTGGGTACAAATTTTGATTACGAGGTGAAAGTGGGTAAGGTTTGAAACAACTCTCCTCCTCTCTTCGTTTTTTCTTGCGAAAGTTACAGGTTGTCTCCAATTACCCTTTACGTAATTCGACAGGAAAAGGGCATGAGCTATTCACTAGTTGGTAAGAATACCGCCAATTTGGAGCATAAATGATGTTTTATTTTTCTTTTCTTCTTCGCATAATTACCTGTTTTTCCGATTCTTTGATTTCGCAAGGGTGAATTTTAAGAGCCAACTGGGGATGGTGTGTACAGTGTGCCAGTGTTTCGGTTGAGCTAATCAAGTAAAAGGATGGGGTGGATCATATGTTTTGCTTTTAAGAAAGAGAAAACGCGGTTGTTAGCTCTAATTTCAGTCAGAAAAGTTTTTAACACATTTACTTGATAATGGCGGAGATTTTTATCACATTGTAAATCTTTTCCAGGGATTAATTTCTATGCAAAATCGATAAATTCAAATCCAAGTCTATATATATATACACATATCTCTATCTGTATATATATAAATGTGAAACAACGGAAAATTTATTGAGAGCAATGCTGTCGTCTTTTTCAAAACTTTCGTTTTAATATTCCTCAGTTTTTAAGATGAAATATTTCCAATACTCATTAGAGGATTTTTCAGTTTTTAGAAATACGCCCCTTTATTTGAATAGCGCAGTGATGTGTTTGAATGAATATAAAGGCAGTTAATCAAAATATCCCATGATGAGGGCTGCGGATGCAGACCGAAAGTGCTCGGAAACTTTTCTTACGAATGATATCAACTCAGCATAACTTTTTGTTCTCAAGAAAAGCGATTGAGTACAAATTTTGATTACGAAGTGAATGTGGGTAAGGTTTGAAACAACTCTCCTCCTCTCTTCGTTTTTTCTTGCGAAAGTTATAGGTTGTCTCCAATTACATTTTACGTAATTCGACAGGAAAAGGGCATGAGCAATTCACTGGCTGGTAAGAATACCGCCAATTTTGAGCATAAATGATTTTTTATTTCTTTTTCTCTTTAGCATAATTACCTGTTTTTCCGATTCTTTTATTTCGCAAGGGTGAATTTTAGAAATCAACTGGGGATGGTGTACAATGTGCCAGTGTTTCGGTTGAACTAATTAAGTGAAAGTATGGGGTGGGTCATATTTTTCTTTCAAGAAGAAAAATGTGGTTGTTGGTTCTAATTTTTGTCAGAAATGTTTTTAACACATTTGCTTGATAATGACGACAATTATTATCACACTGTAAATCCTTACCAAAGATTAATTTCTATCCAAAATTGATAATTTCTATCCAAAATTGATAATTTCTATCCAAGTCTTTCGAAAAAATAAAAATAAATAAATAAATAAATAAAAAATAAAATAAAGTGAAAAAAAAAGAAAAAATTACTAGGAGCAATGTTGTCATCTTTCCCAAAACTTTCGTTTTAATATTGCAAAGTTTTTAAGATGAAATTTTTCTGCTTTTTTTGAAAACTTTTTTTTTTTTTTTCGAATGATATCCGCTTATTATAACTTCTTGTCCATCAAAACAGTTCGTTTACCTGAAAAGCGATTGCATACAAATTTTGATAACGAATTCGAAAGTGGGTAAAGTTTGAAACAACTCTCTTCCTCTCTTCGTTTTTTCTCGCGAAAGTTACAGGTTGTTCTCCATTTACCCTTTATGCAATTTGACAGGAAAAGGGCATGAACAATTCACTAGTTGGTAAGAATACCGCCAATTTGGAGCATAAATGATTTTTTATTTCTTTTTCTCCTTTAGCATAATTACCTGTTTTTTCCATTCTTTTATTTCGTAAGGGTGAATTTTAGAAAGCAACTAGGGATGGTGTACAATGTGACAGTGTTTCGGTTGAACTAATTAAGTAAAAGTATGGGTGGGTTACACTTTTCTATCAAGAAGAAGAAAACGAGATTCTTAAGCTGCTATTAGATTCACCAGCCAGACTTTTGAGCCAATACTTGATTTCCTCCAACTTTTCCTCCCAATATTCTCCCAACACCCAGTGTGATAGCAAAAAGCAAAGTCCCCCAACTTTTTTCCACGGTTCCAAATAAGTCTCCTCTAGGCAAGAATTTTCATCCAACATCGAACATTTCAACGAATCAGAGATAAGCGATTGATACGAATAGGCGATAAATATTAACGGCTGGTACTAGTACGTTTTCCCGCTTTTCCTCCAACTTTTCAAATACAATTGTAACCTTTTTCTTTTTTTGAACGGGGAAAAGTTGGGGTTAAAATCAGCTAAAATGTCTGTCGCGCGTAAAGTTCATTAATCTGATTCTGATAACAACTTTAGTCCTCATTTCAGTCGAAAATGCTTTTAACACAATGTAATTTTTAGCACTTACTTGATAATGGCGGGAATTTTTGTTAAATTTCTCTGTATCCTTAGCATTTTTGAGATTGGAGACATACTGGCTTATTGCATCTTCTAGATATTGAAATGTGATATACCGCAACGTTCTGTGCTCTAACAATTTGGAAGTATAAAAATATTTCTACATATAAAAATTGAAAAGGGACCAAACTTTCCTTAGAAAGAATGTATCTTGGACTAAATATGATTCGACACTAACCTGTAAAAACCCTAAAACAGTACTATGCTGAAAAAAAGAATATATCGATTTCATCTAGAATGAATAGGTAGTCATTTTCTAACTACTTTTACTAGAAATATTTCCGAGCAATAAGAGTAGAGTAAAAAAATAAGCTGAATAGACGAAATGATTTAGATTTTCTAATCTCTTATTTTCTAGGTAACGAAATGATAATAATGAATCGTCCGCTTCGAAATCCGTCCGAAATCGTCAAGTTACCGCTTGTTTGGAGAATAAGTAGGTGGAGATGGAAATGTAGGTGGAAATGTTTGGAGAGTAAGTAGGATGGCTTAGAATATCTCAATCGACTGCAAGGAGTTTGTTTCTGACATTCAAAGATACATGTCGAATGGAGTAGTCATAATGGAAGATAATGCATCTTTTGTTTGCTAATTCGAGGTTTTCATGATTATTACTATTTTCAGTTCGTCAAATTGGCAGCGGTAATTTTCAGAATTGGTGGTCCGGTTAGGTGGAAATCGCTCGTAATTGATCTAATTTCGCCAAATAGAGACCAAAACTTTCTTCTGTAAGAGTCCGTCTTTAACAGCAGGAATGGGACCTTTATTTCGACTGAATCGGCGTTGTTTGCTTTCCTTGGTTGTTATCCAAGTTGATCTACAAAAGGTCATGGGCAGGTCGGCCATTAGTAACTATTTTTATATTCTATTCGCACCAATGTTTTTAAATAAACAATTTTTAAATATTTTTCCTTTTGCAAATTTTGCCAAAATGTGAATAAATTACATTTGCAGGGAGTTTTAAATAAGTTTGACTAAGAGAATATGGATAAATCCTCTTGAAATCCAGTAAGGGATCCCAGAACGCTCTAACAAAAAGAACTAGAGTTTATAAGGACGATATGGAACTATTTTTTCTAAAGTCACAATTTAGATTCTAGATACCAAGAACCATATTTTTTTTCTCAGTGTAAAGAAAAAAATAAGTAAATAATTGTTCACGTGTGTAAAATTCTTAGAGAGGTTCTATAAGAAAATATGTGGAAGAAATTTGGAATGCTACCATTATTTTCACATTTGATTAATCTTTATCCAGTACCACGAGGCATATTTTATCGTGAGTATTTTTATAACAGGTCAATAATTGAACACTAATGAACAATATTATGTTTTTCCATCTATTTCCTTCAAAACATTGTTATTCTCATAAGTAATTTATTTGTATTTTTCTGTAGCTTTAACGTTCTTCAGATTGAATCTTAAAAAAGACACCGCAAGATTCTGTGCTTTATACATTATAAAAATTGACAATGAGACAAACTCTTTTATTAGATAGAAGGTACCGAGGGTGTAAGTATGACCCGATACCAACCTGTAAAATCATAAAACGGTGAAAAAAAAATACTTTTGTGTGTAACATTTTTAGAGAGGTCTTAGAACAAAATACGTGGAAAAACATGGCATAATTCATGATACTTTAAAAATTACTTTTTGAAGATGTCTGTGGTCGATTTCTTCAAATAGAACTCATGGCCTGATTTAAGCCTAAGTGAGATCCATATCCTTTTACAGCTTTGCAATTTAAAATCTACTCTTAGTATAAAAGTTTGCATAATTTTAAATTGGTTGTTGTTTTGTATGGAAGAAGAACGATCTAACATCGATATCTATATATGAAATGTACTAATTCTGATATAGTTTGGGAAGAGGGGAAGGCATTGATATTGATTAAGTTTGTTATATTTCAGGTTCGAGTTCAAGATAAAGTATTTCGGGATGGGGTTGAAACCTGCCCTATTTACGTTTAAGTATTTTGCGGACGGATTGTCAAAATGACATTTTTCGTTGAATTTGGTTCAAATTTCGGGTAGAAAGGAAATAAAATTTATGGGTTTGGGTCGAGTATAACCCAACCCACACAAGATTTTAATATAAGTACACACACACACACACACATACACGCACAAAAAAAAAAAAAAAAAAAAAAAAAAAAAAAAGAGAGAGAGAGAGAGATAGATAAAAGAAAGAACAGAAAGGAAAATTTTTCGGCAATCGCTTTCACTTTCATGGCCTTCGACTCATCAACTTTCTTTTATTATTTCCAAAGAGCCTTGCGCAAGATAGCAAGAGATTCATGCTCTTGCCCCCCTCGATATCAAGAAAAAGGGTCAGTAGTATGTGAACATAAAAAAGGAAACTGACCCCCTTTCGGTACTGCGAACGAACGAAAGGGGCCCCCACTTTCACCCATGAATCTAAAATCAGGTTGCGACATTTCTTTTGTGGGTCACAGGAAGCGATGGACAAGACCCACCTGTCTCCACCGTTGAGCAATTTGCGGGATCTCTGCGTCTCAAATGAAATCGAAAGGGGATTGATGGAGATTTCTTCGAAAATCACATTAATTCGAATTCATGTAGTTCTGCCATCTTGTATTTTATGTTCTGATCATACAGTCGGCTCTCGTTAATTCGAACTCGTCGGGACAACAAGAAATGTTCGAATTAACCACAGTTCGAATTATGGAAAGTATGAGAGGAAAACATGGTTAAATGGGTACTATTACAAAAAATTAATGTTATAGTATGTTTTAAATATATTTGTTATCATTAGAATATGGCTTAATATTAAGTTAAAAGATATAAATACATAAAATAATTAAGGGATTAGGAACAAACACATACGAAAATATGATGGAGGTGTCATTTATGGACAGACGAGGCACTAAAAAAGCGGACATCCAATGTGTGGTGCTATATGTATGCTTGTTCAGAACAATTTTGACAACAATGAAAAAAAGAAAATTATTTCAAAAATCTGAAGTCCGTGAAAAAAAAAAAAAAAAAAAAATAAATAAATAAATAAATAAATAAAATAAAAATCGGAATTTTGTTAGTTTGAATTAAACGAAGTCACCAGAAAATGAGTTCGAATAAACGAAAATTTTTAACGTGATTTTGCTGTTGAAAATTTCGGGACTCCATGTTTGGTTCGAATTAAGCGAAGATTCGATTTATCCGATTTCGAATTAACGAGAGCCGACAGTACTTGCAACATGAAGGAAAGGAAGAACATGACATTCAGACACACAGGGCAGTTTAAAATTCATGTTACAAAATTTAAGATTTGGTAAAAGACATTGTAACATTCATTTATTATGTAGGAATGTATGGGCACAAGTGACGCTTTGAGGACCAAACATCAACGGGGCAATTAGACCCTTTTTTTTATTTTTAAATTTCTTATTCATGCCAGAAAAATTTTATATACTCTCCTTTTCTTTATTTAAGAGAGACATTTTGCGATTACAGAAAGAAAATTTTTTTCTTTGAAAATTTCCGATGTGAAATAGAAATTTTTCAATAAATAATAATAATAATAATAATAATAATAATAATAAAAAACGTTCATGTATTTTGTGTATTTGACAGCTTTGCCAGTTTTGCGTTTTATTTTTATTTTTATTTTTATTTTATTTTATTTTTTAAATTCAAAAATTTTGATTTCACACCAGAAATTCTCAAAGGAAGGTTTTTTTTTCTTTATGCAGGCATGAAATATCTGTCTTAAATAAAGAAAAGAATAGTATAGAGATTTTATGGCATGAATGAGAAATTTTGGAATAAAAAAAAGACCCGATTTGGCGCCCTGATGTTTGTACAACAACATGTCACTTGCGTCCAAATTTTCCTATACAATAAATAATTGTTACAGTAGAGTGTTCTGTACCAATCCTTAAAGTTTGTACCATGAATTAAGAATCACTCTGTATTATATATATGTTATTGTATTGTTTTTATGAATAACGTTTTGGCAACATGGCTATATGTTTTTCAAATTCCTTAGATTGCCGGAATTTGTATGTGTTGTTTAATGTTGATTAAAGCCTACGTTTTCGTTACAAAGGTTATAAATGTTAATATAATCATTTGTTTCATTTTAAGATGGCTTCACTTTTCGGCAACGCTTCTATCCAAAAAGCACTCTAAAAGAAGGGAATCTTCATGTTGAATTTTCTGTTTCATTTGTTTCGTTAAAACGCATGATTTAATTAAGCAGGAATTCACATAAAATCCAATTACTGAAAACTATGTCCACAGAAACAGTTAAATATTAAGAATCCAAGCTTGACAAAACCCAAATTTACGCCGTATTGTTCCATAATTATTCGTTTCATTTTAAGATGACTTCACTTTTGGCAAAGCTTTTATCCAAAAAGCAATTTAGATGAAGGGAATCTTCATGTTGAATCTCCTGTTTGATTTAATTTACTGAAACGTTTGTTTTAATTAAGGAAGGATTCATATAAATTGTAACTACCGAAAAATATTTCTATAGAAACCATAGATTTCCATAAATTTCCGTTGGATAGTAAGATCCCCAAACTTAATAAAATCCAACTTTAGGCAATACTGCACCATAATGTATGGCATCATAATTGAATAAATACAGTAAAAGCCCGAAATAATGAGGTCCGATAAACCGCGAATTCGGGTTTAACGAGGAGAAAAGTATGTACCCCGAAAAAAATTATCAATTTAAGGATAAGTTTTGCGTTTAAAATTTCAGTGAAATACAATAAGGGACTTGCAATCTGCAGTTAGTGCTACGCATTTCGATATCTCCGTTGACGATTTAAATGACAGGATAGAAATTAACAACAGCAAAACAATTGCAGAAGTTATAACAGATCAGGATATCATTCATATCGTAACGTATAAAAATTTCAGTAAGCAAGATGATGATGACGAAATTGAAAATGATGTGTTAATGAAAGACGACGTTCCACATGATAATGAAGTCATTTCATACTTAATGAAGGTAATTTAGTGGATGGAGAGGCTAGATGATTTAGATTGTGTTCTTATACTCCATCTTGCTGCTGTGAAACAATATGCTGAAAAGAAACAAACGCCTCAGTTCGCCAAACAACAGTTATGGACATTTTTAAGATAGCGTTAGGTTAAGTCTGTGATCAATGAATGATAAAGTTATATACATTTCACAAAGCAGATAAATATTTTCATCATTTTGTACCATTTCTTTGGCGCCATTTCGATATACCGCGGTTAAGTTATAACGCGGGTATGAAACATGTCCCCCAACAACCGCGTTATACCAGACTTCTACTGTATTTTGAATTTACCTGTCGGATCTATTGGACTTGTCTTGTGGACGGAGGGTTAATTACGTTACTAATTGCTTTGATATTTCATGGCTTATAATAAAATTATATTGACTTTCTTTCTTTTTTTTTTTAATTATTTTTCTTTTTTGAGATAGGGCCTCTAATTTTTACATTTAGTCACTACAGGGCGTTATCACATAATAACGCAGTCATTTTATTACGGGTAAACTTTTGTTTCACTCTTCCAATTTTATCAGTTCAAGGCGTATTTGAGTATACCAAGACATTACTTTGTACCAAAGCAAAGACCCTTAGCCAAGATCCTCTGGGCGAGTTGATATAGATGACTAACTTATTTTAACGTTTATGTTTTAGTTTCACTACTGTTTTATTCTGATCGGAGTTTTCCAGAGATTTTCAGAGATATTTTAGAAACAATTTCTGCGACGGAAATACAGTTGAATCTCTGTATAACGAAACTCCATACATCGAATTTCTCTATATAACGAATTTTTAGTAGGAACGGTCCCCTTTTCGCATGATTACATTAAAAACAGTCTCTATATAGCGAAATATCTATCTCCATATAACGAATTTTTTTCATAAATTAGTCTTAATTTATTCAGTTTTAAAAAGCTTCGAAATCATATGGAATCAATTTTCCATCACCTATTTTTCATTTATCGTCCTGCTGAGTTTTTTTTTTATATTACTTCTCTCCTTGTTCTTTAAATCCAACGAATTCATCCCAAATCCCACACACCTTTCCACATTCTTCTCAAAACAGTGTCAATTGGATTGATACACATGTAAGAGAGGAATCAATGAAAGGAACATAACAGAAGCCTTCAAATGGAGGAAAATGTTAACTACAATTTTTCATTCCTTGATAAAATTTAAACTTTTTTTTTTTTTTTTTTTTTTTTTTTTTTTTTTTTTTTTTTTTTTGAGAGAGAGCGTAACAATTTTAAAATCAAAACAACAAAAAATTACAAATTTCTTCGTCTGAAATTAATGCAAGTCTTCCTTATTTGATTTTCATTAAGCTTTCAAATAAATGTATGTTCTCTTTTTTGAAAAAGCTTAAATAATTAAGAAATAAAATGTTAGGTTAATTTTTACTTTTAAACATTTCAAATTCTTAATTCAAAAGATAAAAAATAATATTTGTTCAAATTTTACACATTAAATACGATTTTTAACAGCATTCTCTATACATCGAATTTCTCTATATAACGAATTTTTTACTGGTACGGTGGATTTCGTTATATAGAGACTCGACTGTATGTGAATCTTATACAAATTAACAGGTTTGATCCGTACTTTGTTTACTTGTGTATCGAAGAGTTCCAAATTGAAGCAAAGTTTTTTGTCAATTAAGGTGCGTTTTTTCAGTGGTATAAATGGTAATCAAATTAAAAATGTCTCTTATGATATGCAGGATTCTGAAAATGAGATTGAATTCATTAAATTTATTTAAAAGGATTTCAAAGGTTAATAAATTAATGAACATTTCAACATTAGAGAAAACGACATTAGTAGCCATTTGACATCTTCATGGGTAATTAATTGATAAAGTGCCGAAATTTTAAAGTAATTAGTTCAGTAATTACAGCTTGTAAAAGAAAGGATAAAATTCATCGTGATAGGTCGATGGCCTACTTTGAGGCCAAGTAATAATGAAGGTATTGATTTCTACTCGTTAATACTGCAAATATGTTTTTTAAGTACAAAAAGTTTTAGTAGATCACCGATTTTCCACAAGTATAAAGTTTCTCATATCATAAGCAGTAAAATAATCATCTTGATAATTTGATCGTTTTTCTGCGACTTTGATATAATGAAATTTATAAGCAGACCCCTGATGTCCCAACTATACTACGCCTGATTCTGTCAGTCTCCAAATATCTATCTTATACCTATTTTAACTCCAATAACAATTACATTGAAATTGAAAGGAGTCGAGTAGGAGCCTTTAAGGCAGCTGGCATAGAATGACCCTATTTCCGAAGAAAATCCATAGATATTTTCCTTACTGAACTGAAGGTTAATAAATTACTAGTGAAAGCTGTATTGCGCTATAATCTTTCATTTCATTTCCAGGCAGCTTCAATAAATATTTTGGGCGAAACTACAATGTAAAACCATCTATAAAAAACAGGAGAATGGAATCTTCAATTAAAATCTCGCAGAAAAAAAAGGGCCTAAATTATCATAGATTTTGGTCTCTGTAATGATGAAAGTATTGATTTTTGATCTTTAATATTGAAAGTATGTTTTTTTTTATACAAAAAGTTGTAGTAGATCATCTATTTTTCTAAGTAAGGTTTCTTATATCATGAGAACTAAAATAACCAATTTGGAAATTTGATCATTTTTCTGCGACTGTGAAATAATAAAATTTACAGATGGACCCCTGATGTCCCTACGATACTACTCCTGATTCTGTCAGTCAGTCACCTATTTTTAACTCCTGTAACAATTACATTGAAACTGAAAGGGGCCGAGTAGAAGCCTTTAGAACAAATGGTATGTAATCACCCTATTTACGAAAAAAAATCCATGGATATTATCCTTACGGAACTCAAGGTTAATAAATTACTAGTGAAAGATGTATTGCTCTATAATCTGTCATTTCCCTTCCAGAGAGCTTCAATAAATATTTTAAGCGAAACTACAATGTAAAACCAACTACAAAAAACAGGAGAATGGAATCTTCAATTAAAATCTTGCCGAAAAAAATGGCCTAAATTGTGACAGATTTTGGTCTCTGTAATGATGAAGATATGAATTTCTGATCTTTAACGTTGCAAGTATGTTTTTTAGCACAAAAAATGTTGAAAACACCAAAATGTTGCACAAAAAACACCTATTTTTAATAGGTTTCTCATATAATAAGCAGTAATATAACCAAACTTTTAATTTGATTATTCTTTTGCGATTGCGAAATAATGAAATTTACAGATGGACCGCTGATGATCTAACTATTCTATTACTGATTCTGTCAGTTTCCAAATGTCTATCTTACATTTATTTTTAACTCCTGTTACAATTGCATTGAAATTGAAAAGGATCGAGTAGGAGCCTTTAGGGAAGCTAACATGGAATTAACCTATTTCCGAAGAAAATCCATGGATATTTTCCTTACTGGACTCAAGGTTAATAAATTACTTGTGAAAGCTGTAGTGCGCTATAATCTTTCATTATACTTCCAGAGAACTTCAATAAATATTTTGGGCGAAACTACAATGTAAAACCATCTACAAAAAAAAAAAAAAAACAGGAAAATGAGATTTTTAATTAAAATCTCGCAGAAAAAAAATGGCTTAAATTGTGATACATTTTGGTCTGTGTAATGATGAAAGTATTGATTTTTGATCTTTAATATTGAAAGTATGTTTTTTTAATACAAAAAGTTGTAGTAGATCATCTATTTTTCATAAGTAAGGTTTCTTATATCGTGAGAAGTAAAAAAACCAACTTGGAAATTTGATCGCTTTTCTGCGACTGTGAAATAATAAAATTTACAGATGGACCCCCGATGTCCCAACTATATACTCCTGATTCCGTCAGTCAATCACCTATTTTTAACTCCTGTAACAATTACATTGAAACTGAAAGGGGTCGAGTAGGAGCCTTTAGGGCAACTGACATAGAATGGCCCTATTTCCGAAAAAAATCCATGGCTATTTTCCTTACTGAACTCAAGGTTAATAAATTACTAGTGAAAGCTGTATTGCGCTATGATCTTTGATTATACTTCCAGAGAGGTTCAATAAATATTTTGGGCGAAACTACAATGTAAAACCATCTAAAAAAACAGGAGAATGGAATCTTCAATTAAAATCTCACAGAAAAAAAAAATGGCCTAAATTGTGATATATTTTGGTCTCTGTTCTCAATATACGGGAGGAGTTACTCTTTCAAAATGTGGGTGTCAAGTTTATAACGCTTTTCCCTGTTTAACCTCGTAAATAGGGCAGGCTTTCCCTTAGAAATGGAAAGTTTTTCCCCTTTCAGGTTAATTTTCCGCATGTGATTTGGACAGGAAGATGGTGAGACTTCGCTTCCCTATAACTTTGCAAGGGGAGAAGATGGTTTTCTCTATGGCCTAATTTGACGACCTCGTTAAAGAAACGAGAACAAGGTCCTAACTACTTTGTGTGTTACAAATCTTAAAATGGACTGGAAGTAATTTTTCGTTTTTTATTTGTATGTTACAGAATGGTCAAAGTACTGAAGAAATAAATTACGATTTAATGTTTAATATTTTTGATAGCGTACTTTGAGTTGTATCAAATATTGATAATACTATTTTTATCTTATTTAGAATTTTTATTATTCGTTCTCTGTAGAATCCTGCACTGGGTCGGAAAACATGATTTTACCCGCTCAAGGTTTGACTTGGGTCGGTTAACGCTATTTTTTTTTTTTTCGTTCCCTGTCGAGTTGACTTTAAATCTTTCGAGTTCAATTCAGTTTTCGACTAGGTTTTATTTATTTCGATTCAAATTTGTATGTATCTGTTTTTTATTTTTTTTTCTCTTAAAGAAAGTATTTTGTATTTTAAATAAAAAGTTTATAATTTAAATATGGATTATTTTTTAGGGATAGACATATATAACGTTATAACTTTAAGGTAGGATGGGGAGGTCTGGCATTTAGTACCGTTAGATATCTATAAGGGGAGAGGGGGTTGCTTCTTGATATCTTTATGATTTTTGATACAATCAAACTATTCTTTTTTAAATAACTTTAATAGCTTTTTCTTATATTCAAATAGTCTGTTAATTTTTAATTATTATTGTTTAATAAATTTTTATGAAAATACAAAGTTGTTTCTAAACCCGTTAAATGTATTTTTGAAATCATTCCATTCCAAAATTTGCAATACCTCAATGTTTGACATTCTGCTTCTTCTGACATGTGTGTATATAATTCGCTGTTAGTGAAACCAGGAACATAACATATTGGAAATGATACCACTAAAGAAAGATAAATAATGTTTTCCAATGTTCTGCTGATAAGCAGCAACTGCAAGAAGACAGTATTACTGTTGAATGCATTATGTAAGAATAAACTACTATTAAATCCTTTTAAATAGTAACTAACACTTTTAGATGTTATTTAACATAAATTTTTTTCGTGTATTAATTTTTTATTGACTTCTTGAGTTCATAAATGTTACATCACATTTCATTCAAGATTATTGTAAATTTTCGTAGTTTAAGAAATATTTGTTTTTTTATACAGTGTACTGATGATACAGTGCATGAATTTAATGTTGCTGAATGCATGACATTTTAAACTAATATTTTTATTGTTAAATCTTGAAAAACTTTTAAAAGTGAAAATTGACACTTTATTTTATCTAAATAAGTTAGAGCAAAAAAAAAAAAAAAAAAAAAAAAAAAAAAAAAATTGTATCAAAACAGAGATTTTTCATTTCTTATCAAATTCTCCAAAATGGTTTACATAATATTTAAATACGATCTTTGCGCTGAAAATTTTATCGAATTTTAAGCAAATATTTTTCTGGCATTGAAATCCTGAAAAACTTACTTTTTTATAAATGAATGTAGACACTTTATATTATCATAAGAAATTCCTTTCAAGAAAAGTAATAGAACAATCAATTCATTTGTATGAGGATAGAGAATTTTCAATCGTTATAAAACTCTTCAAAATGTTTTATGTAATATTTAAACACGAATTTTGCATTGGAAATATTATCGAATTTTAAACAACTCTTTTCCAAGTTTCAAAATCTTAAAAACATTTTATAAATGAAAATTGATACTTTATTTAATCAAGAACTTCCTTTCAAGAAAAGTGAAAGAACACCCTATTTATTTGAATGAGAATAGAGATTTTTCAATTTTTACAAAACTATCTAAAGTGTTTTACATAATATTTAAACACGAACTTTGCACTGAAAATATTATCGAATTTTAAACAAATACTTTTCATATGTCTAAATTCTGAAAAATATTTATTAATAAAATTTTGAACTTTTTTTTTTAGCAAGAAAACACCTTTTCATGAAAAGTAAGAAAAGTAAGTACACTCTATTTATTTACAAGGAGAATAGAGATTTTCAAATATTTATAAAATTCTCAAAAGTATTTCACATTAATATTTAAACACGAACTTTGCACTGGAAATAGTATCAAATTTTAAATAACTATTTTTCAAGTATCGAAATCTTGAAAACATTTTATAAAAGAAAATTGACACTTTATTTTATCAAGAAAACTTCATTAAAAAAAAGTTAGAGAATACTCTATTTATTTGAATGAGAGTAGTGATTTTTCACTTCTTATATAAAACTCTCCAAAGTGTTTTTTATGATATTTAAACACAAAATTTGCATTGGAAATATTATCGAATTTTAAACAAATATTTTTCAGGTATCGAAATTCTGAAAACTTTTTATAAATGAAAATCGACACTTTATTTTATCAAGAGAACTTCCTTTCATGAAAAGAGAGAGAGCATATATTTGATTGAAAGAAATAGAGATTTTTTATTTTTTAAAAAACTCTCTAAAGCTTTTTACATAATATTTAAACACTTTTTTGCACTCGAAATATTGTAGAATTTTAAACTACTATTTTTCAAGTGTTGAAATCCTGAAATTTTTTTATAAATGAAAATAAATACTTTTTTGCGTCAAGAGAATTTCCTTTCGAGAAAAGTGACAGATCGCTCTATTTATTTGAAAAAAGAATAGAGATTTTTTTTCTATAAAACTCTCTGAAATGTTTTACATTATGTTTAAACACTATCTTGGCACTAGAAATATTATCGAATTTTAAACAATTATTTTTCGTCGAAATCTTGAAAACATTTCATAAATGAAAATAAATGTTTTATTGTATCAAGAACTTCCTTTCAAGAAAAGTGAGATAGTATTCTATTTATTCGAAAGGGAATAGACATTTTATATTTGTTATAAAACTCTCTAATTTTTCTTACATAATATTTTAACATGATCTTTGCACAAGAAATATCATAGAATTTTAAACAAATACTTTTCAGAACCAGAATTCTAAAAAAATTTTATTAATAAAAATAGCACTTTATTTTGGCAAGAGAATGTCCTTTCAAGAAAAGTAAGCTTGTAAGAAAAGCAAGAAAACTCTATTTATTTAAACGGAGAATAGAGATTTTTTTAATAGTAATAAAACTTTTAAAAGTGTTTTACATAATATTTAAACACGGACTTTGCACTGGAAATATTATCGTATTTTATACAAATATTTTTTAAACATAGCAAAGTCTTGAAATTTTGAAACTTTTTCTTAATGAAAATACTTTACTAAGAAAACTTACTTTTACGAAAAAAAAGAGAACACTTTTTTTATATGCATGAGGATAGGGATTTTTTAGTTCTTATTAAATTCTCAAAATTTTTTACATAATATTTAAACACGAACTTTGCACTGGAAATAGTATTGAATTTTAAATGGCTATTTTTCAAGTATGGAAATCTTGAAAACATTTTATAAAGAAAAATAGACACTTTATTTTATCAAGAAAACTTCATTTCAAGAAAAAGTTAGAGAATACTCTATTTATTTTAATGAGAAAAGTGATTTTTCAGTTCTCATAAAACTCTCCAAGATTTTTTTCATGATATATAAACACTAACATAGTGCATTGGAAATATTATCGAAATTTAAACAAATATTTTTCAGCTAACGAAATCTTGAAAACTTTTTATAAATGAAAATCGACACTTTATTTTATCAAAAGACCTTCCTGTCATGAAAAGAGAGAGAACATTCTATTTGTTTGAAAGAGATTAGAGATTTTTATTTTTTTATAAAACTCTCTAAAGTGTTTTACATAATATTTAAACACTTTCTTTGCATTCGAAACATTGTAGACTTTTAAACTACTATTTTTCAAGTGTTGAAATCCTGAAAACTTTTTATAAATGAAAATAAATACTTTATTGTGTAAAGAGAATTTCCTTTCGAGAAAAGTGAGAGAACACTCTTTTTATTTGAATGAGAATAGGGTTTGCTTTATTTTGTGTCGGCCGATTATCTACTCAAAGAATATAGGCCCAGTGGGGGGAAGGGTGCCATTCGTGGGGGGTCTTTCTAAGGGAACCTACCCCGTATTTACGCAAGGTTCGAAGAAAACCACGAAAAGTCCGAACGGTTAGGCCGACGGCCGAGATTGGGTTCGAACCAAGCTCCTGCCGTCTACCAGTTGAGAGGTTAGAACCTCTCGGCCACTGTTCGGACGAATGAAAACAGGGATTTTCTAATTTTCATAAAACTCTCTAAAATGCTTAAAATAGTATTTAAACACGAACTTCGAGTTGGAAATACTATCGAAATTTACACAAACATTTTTTAATAATGCCAAAGTGTTAAAATTCTGACAGTTTTTATTAACGAAAATATTTTATCAAGAGAACTTCTTTCAAAAAAAGTAATAGTCAATCTATTTATTTGTATGAGATTAGAGATCTTTTTTAATGCTTTATAAAACTCTCCAATGCATTTTACGCAATATTTAAGCACAAATTTTGCACTGGAAATATTATCGAATTTTAAACAATTATTTTTCGTCGAAATCTAGAAAACTTTTTATAAATGAAAATAAATACTTTATTGTATCAAGAAGAACTTCCTTTCAAGAAAAATGAGAGAGTACTCTATTTATTCGAAAGAGAATAGAGATTTTATATACATTATAAAACTCTCTAAAATGTTTTACATAACATTTAAACACGATCTTTACAATGGGAATTTTATAGAATTTTAAACAAATACTTTTCAAGCGTCAAAATTCAGAAATTTGTTTATTAATAAAAATATACACTTTATTTTAGCAAGAAAACTCCCTTTCATTAAAAGTAAGAAAAGTACTCTATTTATTTACACGGAGAATAGAGATTTTTTAATACATATAAAAGTCTCAAACGTGTTTTACATAATATTTAAACTCGAACTGTATACTGGAGATATTATCCTATTTTATATAAATATTTTTTAATCATGGAGAAGTGTCGAAATTCGGAAAACTTTTTATTAATGAAAATGTTTCATCAAGAGGATTTTCTTTCAAAAAAAAAAAAAAAAAAAAAAAGTAAGAGAACACTCTATTTATTTATACGAAAATAGAGATTTGTCAATTCTTATTAAATCCTCGAAAATGTTTTACATAATATTTAAACACGAACTTTGCACTGGAAATAATATCGAATTTTAAATAACTATTTATCAAGTTCCGAAATCTTAAAAATTTTTATAAAAGAAAACAGACGCTTTATTTTATCAAGAAAACTTTCTTTCAAGAAAAATGAGACACCACTCTATTTATTTGAATGAGAATAGAGATTTTTCAATTCTTATACATCTCGCCAAAGTGTTTTACATAATATTTAAACCCGAAGTTTTCACTGGAAATATTATCGAATTTTAAACAAATATTTTGCAATCATGGCAAAATGTCGAAATTATCAAAACTTATTATAAATGACGGTATGAACTTATATTTATTTAGAGAAAAAAATAAGAAAAAATTAGAGAACATTATACTTATGCATGATAACAAGATTTTTAAAATTTTTACAAAGATCTCCTTAAATGTTTTATATAACATTTAAATTTAAATTTTGTATGGCAAATAGTATGTAAAATTTTACACGAATATATTTCAATGATGGGAATGTGTCAAAATTCTAAAAACTTTTTGCAAATCACAATAGAAATTTAACTTTACACTATAAAATATCTATAAAGTTACTAAGAATTTTCTAGGAAGCTGGGATGCCTAAAACATTTTTTGTACACTGTAAAAAAAAAGTGTCGATCTACTAAAAAAACTTTAGTGATCCTTGTAATTACTAAAAAATTTTTAGTAATCTTAGTCGGTTACAAGAAAATCTGTAAGAATTACTAGAAAAAAGTTAGCAACGAATAGAGTTAATAATTTTATATTTTAATAGCTATTACTAAAACTCACTTGGTGTGGCCTTGATAGCATAGTGGTTATAGTAACGGACCCCAGGCTAAAAGGTCCCGGGTTCGATATTGGCCACTGCCAAATACGCCCCGAATGTATGCAGTGTAAGTACTCATTAATAAAGGGATTATGGATAGCCTGACGGAGCAGTAACAATGTTTGGTGCTGCCATCTATTGCGGTTTTGTCGAAAATCTTCCGCTCCAGAAGTCTCGATGCAGCTCGAAGGAAGCTCCTGCCCTTCGAGCCCACGTAATGGTTATTAAAAATAATTTTGGAGCTATTACTAAAATTTGCTTGGTGGCTCATACTAAAAATTTTTAAGTTAGTTATACAAAAAATTTTTTGTTCAGTTTACAAAAGAAATGCTTGTTTCGCTTGCAAAAAAAAGTTTGTAATGGTTACTAAAAAATTCTGTGGAATACAAAATTACTAAAAAATTTTTAGTAACCTCTTGATTTTTTTTTTACAGTGTAACAGTAACAAGAAAAATTAGATACAGATTTTTTCTGTAAATCAAAAAATCTGTAAGGTTATTTAGAATTTTTTTTTTTTTTTTGGAAACAGGGAGACCTAGAGTTTTTTATGTAACTGCAACTCGAGTTACAGATAAAATTTCAGTAAAATTTCCGTAATTTTAGTAGATTCTTTTGTAAACTAGAAAAACTAGTTTTGTAGACTTAAAAAAAAAACTAGTTTTGTAAATTTACATCTTTTTTTTATACAGGGTACAGATAAAAATTTAGTTAATAAACAAATTTCTCTAACTTTACATCTGTAAAATTACAGCCATTCTTTTGCAGTGTGCCATCAGAAATGTTTTAAGAAAAAAAAAATATGAGAACAGTCTGTTTATGCGCATGTGAATATACTGTTAAATTCTTATAAATTTTTCGTACACACTTATTGGGATATTTAAATATGGAATTGGTATTGAAATTAGTATGGAATATTTTAGAAATATTCTTAAAACAATGTAAAGTGTCAAAGTTCTATATTTTTACAATTAAGAAAACAAGATAAAAATTAAACATCAAACATAGCCAGTGAAGTGCGTTCATACGATAACTAGTGCTATAAATATTCAGATCTTGGTGTAAGGGCTATTGCACTTTTATGCAAAAATGCTTGAATACAAAATTTATTATGATTATGTATATTAAATTCTGTAGTACGGATATAACAGGTCTCCAATCTAAATACGACGTTATCAACAAGGCAATCTAAAATCATCACGTATCATGGGATATCAATGAATTAACTACATATGACAGTATTTGACAGAATAATTTCCATAGAAACTTTAGTAATCCTTAACTATCACGGGATAACATTGAATTAATTGTGTATGATGGGGACATCATCAAATTTTATTAATATATTTTTAAGTTCTGATTCGATTTTCATAAAATTTTAAATGGCTCGACAAAATTATATTGGGTAGTTGTCATTCTGTTGGGTGGTATTTGCTCTGACATGTGCGGATAGACTGGCAGACAAACAGGCGGACTAGGTGAATATTACAGAGGGTACGTATTTTGGTAATTACTAACGCACCTAAAAAAAAGATATACTTTAAAAAACTTACCAAAAAAAGAAAAAGAGAGAGAGAGAAGAAGAAGTTAAAAATATTTACTTTTCGAGGAGCTATTTTAACTATACAAATGAAATCTAAGTCCTTTGGTTTAAGGGTATATTTCAATTCAAACTGCTTATTTTCCGATTTATTTTTGGATTCATTTTTGCTCTCAAATACACCAGACTTTCAAAATCTCTTATTTGGAAAGTGCACAAGGTGCCGTGATTGTCGATTCTTTGATAAATGCAGAAAATATTGCAAAAAAAGCAATCAAAAACGGCATTTCGAACGCTTTTTCCCAAGCGAGAGATCTGGGAACGAAAAAAAGGGGTCATACTGATAAGGTAATTGTTTATAACTCAAATTCTAATGAATTGAGCGTAAAAAGACATCACACGGCACCTCATACGTCCCTTCAAGAATCCCCTCAGCAAGTTTCATGTTTTTACTTTTAAAAATGTGCCTGAAATTGTATCGGAAAATTTCAAGTTGTTGAAGGTGGAAAAGAGTTTTTTCGAATACACCCTTAACGTTATCGAGAGGAAAATTGGCTAACTAACAGCCACAAGGGGAAAAATTTCAATTTTTTGTTTTTTTGTGACAACGGGAAATATCCATTTGGTAGAATTTTCTAGTTACCTTGAATTAACTGCTTTACTAATGAGTTAGTTAGGCAAGGGGGTTCTAGATAATAGTCGGCCGGAGTAGCAAGCCTGATGGCCTGATTACCACTCGGCAGCTGCCTGATTGTTTAGGACAGGTGTGCTTTTGTTGTATGGCGTTCTGCTGGAAATGTCCTTGTATATAACTGAACTTGGTGTCACGTACAGCATTATATGGAACACGATACATTATTGAAGGCTTTATTTGCGAAATTATGACAGTTTGTGGCTCTTGAAAGATAATTTTTTTAAGGAAAAAAACTGATGTTTTCTTTTTTTAATGATTTTACAGAAAGGTGAACAATAAAGAATTACAGTGAATTGTTTAAAAATATAAATGATAATATCTAAGATGACAAAGACATTTGTAGAAATTTAGATCTTCCATGAAATGAAATGACAGCTTGTGGCATTTGGAAGACAGTTTTTTTTTTTTTAGAGATAATGTATATTTGTTCGTTTTAAGATTTCAATTAAAAATAGAACAATAGAGAATTGATAGAAAATTCCTTAAACATTTTTTGATTGAGACATAAGTGAATAAAAAATAAGATTATAATGACTATAAAGATACATCTTTATTTGGGACTCTTGGAAAAGAACATTTTAAGGATAAAAAATGGTTTACTTTTTAAGATTTAAATGAAAAAGAGAACAAAAGAGAATTAACAGAGAACTTCTCTTTTTTTTTTTTTTTTTTTTTTTTTAATTGAGACATAAGCGAAAAAAATGAGATTATAATCACTAAAAAGATACATCTTTATTTTTGACTCTTGGAATAGACATATTTTAAGGATAAAAATGGTTTACTTTTTAAGATTGAAATGAAAAAGAGAACGACAGAGAATTTAAAGAGTACGCCTCAAAAAAATTTTTAATTGAGACATAAGGAAAAAAAAAGCTATTATAATGACTAGAAAGATACATCTTTATTTGTGACTCTTGGAATAAAACTTTTTAAGGACAAAAAAAAAAAAAAAAAAAAAAGGTTTATTTCTCTTAAGATTTAAATTAAAAAGAGAACAGCAGAGAATTAGCAGAGAACTCTTCAAAATATATATATATATTGAGACATAAGCAAAAAAATGAGATTATAATGACTAGAAAGATACACCTTTATTTGTGACTCTTGGAATAGAACTTTTTAAGGATAAAAAATGGTTTCATTTTTAAGATTTAAATGAAAAAGAGAACAACAGAGAATTAACAGAGAACTCATCAAGATTTTTTTAATTGGAACATAAACGAAAATAAATGAGATATAATGACTAGAAAGTTACATCTTTTATAAACTAAGTTATAGCAGCTTGTAGTTCTTGGAAGATAATTTTGTATGGTTAAAGTATAGTTTTAAGATTTCAATAAAAAAGAGAACAATAGAGAATTAAAAGAAAATTTTTATTTTTTTTAATGAAATACAGTAAAACCTTGTTAACATGAACACGCTTAACATGAATTCTTTTCACAGTCCCTATATAAACGAATACGAAGATTTAATACTAATAACATGAATTACTACTAACATGAACAAAATTTTGATTCTCCTTGAGGTTCATGTTAGCGAGGTTCGACTATATAATAAAAATAGATGAAATGATAATGACACGAAAGATAAATTTTTCATGAAACGAAAGTTATGTCAGCTTGTGGTTATTGGAAAATATTTTTTTCAAAATAAAATATGATTTTCTCTTTAACAATTCAATGAGAAAGAGAACAATGCAGAATTAATAGAGAACTCCTTAAAAAAATATTTAATTGAAATGTAAGCGAAAACGGTTGCGATGATAATACATTTGTAGATGGATGCATCTTTTACGAAAAGTAGTTTTATGGAATTTTGCGGCACATAGAAGACACTTTTTAAGATTAAAGTATAGTTCTTAAATTTAATATTAATCGAATACTGCTTAAAGTATCTTTAATTGAAGCATAAACAATAATATAATAGTTGATATTTGCATTTTTATAAAGCTACATCTTTGATCAAATGAAGAAAATGTATGACTTTTACGACAGCATGTGGCTCTTGGAAGATAGTTTATAGATAAAAAGTAAAAATTTCTTTTTAAAATTTTTATGAACAAAAAGGGAAAATAGAGAATTAATAGAAAACTGATTAAAATATTTTTAAATGAAGCATAAAAGAAAATAGCTAGGAAGAGTTTTTGCATTTGTAGAAAGATAATCTTTCATCAAACGAAGTTATAGCAGCATCTAGCTTTTGGATATAATTTTCTAAATATTAAAAGTATAATTTTCTTTTTGAGAACCTGTTCCTTTTTTACATAATACTTTAACTCTAATTGCAAGGTATAATGTATTACATCGTTTGTCATGATTCTTAAAAAGAAAGTTCTTTTATATTATGAACTCTGCAAATTACAAGAGAAAACTTGAGGAAATTTGAGATAGCTTTTATGCAAACTTTAATTTTTCTTATATACATACTATCTTTTAAAAAAGGAATACAGTTTATTACAAGGTGCCTCCTAATCATTTGCTACAGTTTCAAGGTATTTTCGATATTAGGTTTTACAGGGAAATCCAAAAGACATTAGTTTTTCTTCAATTTTTTCCTATAGAATTTTAAGAAAAAATCTTCGCGGAAATACCTATTATGTTGTTTACACACCTGAAGTTTCAGGATAATCCTTCATGTATTTTTTTAGATTTCAAACAGATGTATAAAATCGCAAGTGACTAATCATTGAAATGGTTTCTCGAACTCAGTTTTTATAGTCTAAACTAAAGATCTTCGATGATAATATTGATGGTATTCTAACTTACATATAGTCTCACCACCTGTGTCTAGAAAGGTAATTAGACATAAACTTGAATTTTGTTTGGTTTCCATTAGACCCTAGTGTAATGGATTTTACAATTGGTATTTGCGAATTGTTTTGCATACTTATTGAATTTATTAAATTTGTTGTACAACCTTCATTGAACAAAAATTGTAATGCTACTGTAACTCCCTGCCTGGGAAGCTCTATTACCCCCTCTTTTAATTGACTTATATATATATATATATATATGTATATATTTATTTATCAGTTATAGCTTTATGCTATCATTTGCTGGAATATCTTAAAACTCTCCAGTTTAGTTCGTATTGTAACTGGTTAGTATTAAATTTTCGATAATTACAATCAGTCAGTTGGATCTAATTTTAACCCATTAATTTTGTACTTTTGACATTATTTTATTTGACCCTAGTTTAGTTTTAAATTAAGTCTATCTGATCAGGGGCAGTTGCTCTTTGGTCATGTTTTCTGTTAGTCCAGGCATTAAGCGCTCAAAAAGGACAAATAAATGCAAGTTCTGGTGTAGTTTTAATTTTTGGTTCCCTTTATGTTTTTTGGGTCGCTGAACAGAATCTGGCATTATCCAACAAAATTTCTCCCCGGAAACAAGTTTTTTTGGCAAAAAACGTGCAAAAAATGTGGCTTTTTTTCATTTTTTCTAAATAACTTCAAAATTATGCATTTTACATAAAAGTTGTCAATACATAAATTAAAGAGCACTAAATTTCCTACATTTTATGTACTAAACGTTTTTTCTCTGATCAATGGTTTAGCCGCAAGAGAGCCTCAAAAATGGGTGTGAAAAGCGAAAAATTCTGAAAAACGTGAATTACATCACCGTACGTCGATGAAACATGAAAAACAACCATTTTACGCAAATTTTCCCTACTTAATAATACTAAATTTATTATTATTGACTACATTTTATTAATCTGATGTTCATTGTTTCTTTCATAACAAAAAAAATAAATAAATAAATAAAAATGAGCATATTTATGATAAAAATCTTCATTTGCTATTACAAAATAATAATAGTAATAATTTCTTAATTTGGCTTTTAAATAATGTAAATAAAATAACTAAAACAGGCTTTAACATATAAAAGCTGACACGGATTCCAGTTCTTAAAGTTATCGAAGTTCCAAATGTGGGTGTGAAAATAAAAAAATAAAAATCCGGAAAATAGGAATTATGGCACTGTACATAGATTTAACATGAAAACTGGCATTTTTCGCAAAGATTAACTTTAAATAATACTGAAGATATTATGATCGACTATATTTTACGATGAAGTTTCAAACAATAAAAACGACGACTCATTATGAATTATTATTTAATTATAAATAATTATGTACATTAGTAAGTACATTTACTTAAAAAACAAATTACTATTTCCGCTTTCTTTTATTTGAGGGTCCCTGCTTTTCACCGACATCTACAAAATAGAAAATAGACGAATGGAATTAGTAGGTGTTTTTATAATTATTAATATTACAAATAAAAGTTTTTTTAATAGTAAATATTTGATACCTTGCAGCATGACTATTTCCCCTTCGATTGGGTCCTCTGATTCATTGTGTGAGCAATCCATTTCCAGATCGGCTTCAAAGTCTAGCTCATCCTCTTCGTCTTGACACACAACTGTGATGTTGTTGCAGTTTCCCGAAGCAAATCTTCTATCTGATATCTTCGCAAATAATTTTTGCCGCTGCTTCAACCACTCGCAGCCTCTCATCTCGATCAGATTTACATGTTTGCTGATACCATACATTAGTCAGTATCTTCCCTCCTATATTCTTGGAACACAAAATGGACTTTTTTTCTGATTCTTTGTGATCAGTATTTCGTCTCCATATCTCTCAATGAGGTTACACTTTACAGTTCTCATATCAGGTTGATAACTACCTGTAACCTGTTTCATTAGCTCTTCCATGGAGAATTGACACTCGTCATCATGATTTTCAAGGTAATCGTATATACTTTGCATTGCTCTGTCGATTGCCTCGCCAAATGGACCACGTTTCTTCTGTTCTTGGACTTTAGGCCTCCCATAAATATATTATAAACATTTGATGTGGTATTGAGCATCTTCTGTGATTAAATCATTCACTGGTTTGATGCGCCGAACTACGTCCTGCCATTAATCATCGTTGCGAGCTCTTGCTGCTTTCAGAATTGTACTTTTGAATCCCATGTGTCGCACACTGTATACAGTATTGCGTTCGCTTGGTGGATTTTTCGTTTGTGTTGCAATGAACTCTTCCGAAATGCACAGTCCACATATAAAACAATTAGTTCGAAAATTAAACTGAGGAGTTGATGGTCTTAAAATTTGAGAAGTGCTAGCATTTTGTTCATCAATCTTCTTCACATATGCAGTAATCATCCGTTCATTTACGTATGCTTTTCTACACTTAACATGCAGATCTACTGAGGTTTTCCCTTTTAGGAAAACTGCCTTTCCATCCTTTTTTTCTGCACTTGCCTTGATTAATGCTGCAATGCCTCGACTAACTTTCATTGACGGCCCCTCTTCTAAAGGAAAGTCACAAATAAAACACAGCGACATCGCGCAAAATTACTTTCGATATTCACTATATTCACGAAGACACAAACAGTGAATTATTAAATTATAAGTAAGCAGTTGCATATGGAAACTGAGAGGAATGTGTCCTCCTGATAAGCTAGTGATCTGCGTGACTCATATTTCTAACAGAGGCCAGAAAACGAGACTGGTGGGGAAGGGTCGGGGTTAGTATTCCACTGAACGTGGACATGGGATGCGGAGGTGAGCTCTTGACCAACGTTATTTCACACTTGCACCGCTTCAATCAAGGGGGAAAGTGCAGATGGGATCATTTAAAGCCTGTTTTAGTCATTTTATTTACATTATTTAAAAGTCAAATTAAGAAATTTTATTATTATTATTATTTTGTAATAGCAAATGAATATTTTGATCACAGATATGCTCATTTTTATTTACTTTTTAGTTATGAAAGAAACAATGAACATCAGATTAATAAAATATAGTCAATAATAATATATTTAGTTAAGTGGGGAAAATTTGAGTAAAATGGTTGTTTTTCATATTTCATCGACGTACGGTGATGTAATTCATGTTTTTCAGAATTTTTTGCTTTTCACACCCATTTTTGCGGCTCTCTCACGGCTAAACCATTGATCAGAGCAAAAAACGTTTTGTACATAAAATGTAGGAAATTTTGTGCTCTTTAATTTATGTACTGACGAATTTTAAGTAAAATGCATAATTGTGAAATTATTTAGAAAAAACAAAAAAAGCCAGGTTCTTTGCCAAAAAAAACGTGTTTCCGGGGAGAAATTTTGTTGGATAATGCCAGATTCATGTTCAGCGACCCAAAAAACATAAAGGGAACCAAAAATCAAAACTACACCTAAAATTGCATTTATTTTTTACCAAATGCCTGGACTATGTTGTTACTTCTTGCATAGAGTCTTTTGTTCACATACTTCGTGGTAGTTTGCAAAATTTGTATACATTTTTTTTTTTTTTGGGGGGGGGGGGGGTGTTTGACTACCACTTGTTATCCGGCATATCTTGCTGAATGGTAAAGAGGATATTTCCACCACAGCAATAAAGCCATTAACTTTTGGGTTGGTGCCCCTTCTGAGTGTTCCTTGTTTACTTAGATATAATTTTTTTATTTACCTTATAAAATGGTGATGTTTTGCAGCACTATTCAAATGTTTTGGAAAGCATTTTATAATCTATCTTGGATATATGATTTTTCTTTCTTTCATTCATTCTTTTTTATATATTTTTTTATATATATATATCTATATATTTTAATTGCGCATCTCACATTGCTATCGAGATATATTTCTTCCCTTTCTTGTTCAATTCAAAAACAGGTTGTTTATTATATACTAGTAAATATGTTATATAATATTTATGTTGATTCAATCAGTATATCCATACAAATGTATTAATAAGAGATGTTACCGATAAAGTTTATTTAATTAGTGTAGTAAGGTAGTAAGGTACTACGCCTGTAGTTGATCACATTTTTGAAATATTGTGCCATTTCAGACGGAAAAGAGTTTTATCCTTGGTATTAGAAATAATATTTGTTAATTTTCGGTTAGCAGGGCGCCATTATTATATACCAATACACGTGCATCCATATTTACGTATATATGTATATATATAAATGTATGAATGTGTATATATATAATATATACAGATATATATAAGAAAATTGTCTATAAAAACACTGATATTAAAGAAGTGCAAAGTTATGTATACCTAGGACAGGAAATATCATCGGATAATAGTATGATGAATGAAATCAATAGAAGAATAAGAAAAAAGTGGAGTGCTTTTGGGAAGAACAATATTATTCTGAAGAGTAATGTGCCTCTTTGTTTGAAAAGAAAAGTGTTTAATCAATGTATTTTACCTGCACTAATTTACGGAGCAGACACATGGATATGATGATGATATGCGCTATATGTAGTACACTAGCGCGCGATTAACCGAAAAGTACCTAATATTTTTGTTTGAATGTTAGTGCACCTGATGTCACATTGTCATCAGCTGTCTACTGTATGGGAAACCATTAAATATATATACGTATATATATATATATATGTGACATCAAGTTCACTAATATTCAAACAAAAATATTAGGTACTTTTCGGTTTACACTTTCTAGTATATATATATATATATATATATATACATACTAGAAAATGTAAACATGTAATTTTTGATTAGTTGGAGACAATTAGGGTAAGTTAGAATAATCCACTTCCTTCTTAGTTATTTCAACAAATACTTTAATAAGATTTATTGTTAATCATAGACCAAAAATGATATTTTACAGGTTAATTTTTAGATTTTCGATTGATTTCTTTGTCCCAATCAACCACTGGGAAAATGACAAATAAAAAACACTATTTATTTATAATCCAACTGCGGTTTACCGTCAGCAGATTTCATTTTTGTCCATTATAGGCACTCATTAAGGGTTGTAGCAATCATGTTAGTTTACTTCTAAAACTTGAAACGAAAGCAACAGAATAAAAACCTCATAGCACTGTCTTCATTTAATCAATTACCGGCTGGGTCACCAAACCTAGATGCAGTTCAGTCAAGAAATGTTAGATTAGAATATGTTTTCATATCATTAGTTTGTAAGAAAAGCAATTTAAATTGCAACTACAAGCAAAATATTTGGTTAAAACTACGAGCAATTGTATGTTTGATTTTTTTAAAAAGAGTTTCTAAAAAACTGCGATTACAACCCTTTGAGATCTTATATGGTATATTTGCTTTTATTATTGCAGACTATAATTCTGCAGTCACTAATGCCTTCTCATTACAGGCGGTACTTTTGAAATATAGCACTTTATAGTACTTTCATACGCATCATTATCTAATCTATTATTATTTTTTTTTATGTTATTTGACTATTTTAAAAACAAAATACGTCATTAAAAGCAAAATCTAGAGAGAATTTAAAATTTTTTATAAGGCTAAAAGGCATTAACTCTGATTTTATTTTTCTGGAATTCCGTTTTTACGACACTTTTAAAAACCTGCTCTCGTTCCCTTTATAATGAACTGAAATTCTTCAACGTTTTTCAGACTGAAGACTTTTTGGCAAAACATCAGGGGTAAAAAAGGGGGGAGGGACGAAATCAGGTCAGGGACATCACCCCTGTCAAGGTCAAGAGCGACGTTATATAGGTACATAAACTAGGGGTAACTTTAGCTCAGCGTTTTAAATGTGAAAAATATTAACAAATTAAAAAAAATAAGAAAAGAAGACAGACAAAGGTGGTCCATATAAGTGACAAAAAAGATATTTAAGTGGGCTCCTATTATTTGAATTTTCTTTTATTAATTTTAAAATTTTATAATATCTTTTGACACATTAATAAGTGATTTTGTGAAGCAAAATTATTTAAAAAAAAAAAAAAATTGGAAAATTATTTTTTTTTAAACAGTTTAAGAAAATTTGAAAACCATTTTTATTGTACAATTCCGAATTTTTTGCAACATGCTTTTTAGGAAATTTTTTTTAACAAGTATATTTGGTCTGTATCTGCAAGGATTACATATTCAAAATGTAATTTGCTTAAATGGGTGAAAATAAAACATGACCTATATAAAAATACAGTTAAAAAGATTGTTTAACAAACATTTTTAAAACAATAATAATAAACTGTTAAAAATAATTATTAATATAAAAAAATTCCGTGCTTAATTCAATAAAATACACATAAAGGATCATCTTTAAAATATAGCGAATTGAATTAAAATCAGTGCAAAAGGTTTTCTGTGGAATATGATGTACATACAATGTTTTCTTCATTTACAGGGATACACAAGAGATTTCGGTTATCGTACATTGTAAAAAATGACAGACTTTTTGTAATATAAAAAGCAAAAACATGTCCTTTTATAGATCAACCTCATTAAAACTATAGAAAAAAATCGTTAAAAATATTGAAATTTAAACGAAAAATGTGAAAAAAAAAACACTCTCGTAAATTTAACATTAGCTTGCGACTGTCTTCGCTTAGCAAAAACCCCTTTTTACACCTCTTCGAAATGCTTTATCTAACTTACGGTAACATATTTTTCATTTTCAGGTAATTAATGATAAAAACAGCATTTTTTTTTTTCGAATTCCTTAGTATATTTTTGTCACTTTCACTGCTCTTGCAACTAGAAGGTTATAAGTTGATGTTTTAAATTCAGTTAAAGTTTTAAAATTTCAGTGTTTTAAGCCCAGGAAAACTGTGCCGAATCAAAAATAATACTCTTATTTTAACAGAATATAAGATAATACACATAATTTTATGAATTTGTAATGTTGGAAAATATGCCAGAATACATATGCGTTATGCTCGAAAATTCTTCCTTGTTTATCAAACACAGTGATTATTATTATTATTATTATTATTATTATTATTATTATTATTATTATTATTATTATTATTATTATTATTATTATTATTATTATTTTGTTTATGCAGGTTTTTGAGCTTATGGAATATTCTCAATAGCTTTGTAAATAAGTATTTTAAGATGCGACTGTGTACCAAAAGTATGTAACTTTATACGATTGTGATGTTAGAGCGTCGTTATGCAAAATATTTCTCCGGGGTATCTGATAGAATAGTGATCAATTTAATATTTATATGATCTTGATGATGAAAAGGGTGCCATAATCAAGAGTAGCAACACCTAATGTAAGATATTTCTAATTCTCCCTGTTTTCTGGTAGAACATGAATATTAATTTTCTGGTATCAATTCAAAATTATATGAACAGGATGTTGGAGAATGTGCCGTAATAATCTAGACTATAGCAGCACATGATGTAAAATATATATCTTCCTATTTGCTGGCAGAATAATAATTAATTCAAAATTTATATAATCATGATGTTGGACAGTGTGCCATAATCAAGAGTAGAAACACGTGAAGCAAAATATTTCTCCCTTATATCTGGTAGAATTGTAATCAATTCAAAATTTATATGATCGTGGTGTTGGAGATTGTGTCATAACCAGGAATAGTAATACAATAAGAAACATATTTCTCCCTGTATTCTGGTAAAACAGTGATCAATTCAAAATTTATGTGATCGTGATGTTGGAGAAAGTGCCATCATCAAGAGTAGCAACACGCGATACAAGATATTTCTCACTGTTTTCTGTAAGAATAGTGATCAATTTAAAAATATTTTTGAGGTGCTACAAAATCCTTTAATAATAATACGTCTAAATTTCACTTCCAATCCAATAATCAACTATTGTGGCGAAACCCCTTGTTCTACCCCTTCGAAATGCCCCAGAAAATTCAAAATTTATATGATCGTGATGTTGGAAAGTGTGCCATAATCAAGATTAGCAGCAGGTGATGCAAAATATTTCTCCCTGTTTCCTGGTAGAATAGTAACCAATTCAAAATTTATATGATCGTGATGTTGGAAAGTGTGCCATAATCAAGATTAGCAACAAGTGGTGCAAAATATTTCTCCCTGTTTTCTGGAGAATAGTAACCAAATCAGAATCTATATGATTGTGATGTTGGAGAATGCATTATAATCAAGAGTAGCAACATAAGATGAAAAATACTTTTCATATTTACTGATAAAATAGTGATCAATTCAAAATTTATGTAATCGTGATGTTGGAGAGTGTATCATAATCAAGAATAGCAAAATGTGATGCAAAATACTTCTGGTAGAATAGTGATCAATCCAAAATTTATATGATCATGATGGTGGAGAATGTGTCAGAATCAAGAATGGGAATACGTGATGCAAAATATTTCACCCTGTTTTCTGGTAGAATAATATTCAATTCAAAATTTAAATGATCATGATATTGGAGAGTGTGCCATAATCAAGTGTAGTGACACGAGATGCAATGTATTTCTCACTGTTTTCTTTCTAACAAAATAGTTATAACTTTTTTTTTTTTTTTTTTTTGGGGGGGGGGGGTCAAAATCTTTTAATAATAATACGTCTATGTTTCACTTCCAATTCAATCAAGGCCACATTGCGGCGAAAACCCCTTGTTCTACCCCTTCGAAACGCCCCCAGCAGAATCCATCCTACTTACAACTAATATTGTTTTGTTCATTTCCAGGTAATGAAAGATAACATCCGCTTTCTTTTCCCCCTACTCCCCTTAATATATTTTGGCCACTTTCACTGCTCTGGCGACTCGAAATTTAGGTTTACCTGAAAATGGGTCAAGGTAATTCTCTTCTTCAAACCGTCTTGCATGAGAGGCGGCAGAAGACCCCCGAGGGGGTCGCTGAACACACTTTCCTAGTAGCCGCCTCGAATAAAAGTAACAGTGCTTTGGAATTAAGTGAAAGTTTTTTGGATGAAAGTAGGGCATCATGATGTTGTTTACAAGAATCTGGGATGAAGAATAAAAATCTTTCAAGAGCAAATCGACCTATATAAGATATTTTCGTTTGTTATGATTTTTTTAAAAATATATATCAATCTACTATTTTTTTTCTCCTATTTGTTACATTTTAATCATTTTTTATTTATAAATTCGTTTTAAGAAAAGAGAAAATGGATAAAGAAGGATTTCTTTTATTTTTTTTTCTTTGTCTTTAAAAAAAAAAAAAAAAAAAAAAAAAAAAAAAAAAAAAAAACATACACTTTTTTTTTAAAGATAAATTGTTTTAAACAATGTTTTGATTCAAAATAAATTGATTTAACAAATGATTTGATTTAAAATAAATCGATTTAAAAATGAATATATTTAAAATAAATTTATTTAAAAATGATTTGAATTAAAAAAAATTATTTAAACAATGATTTGATTTAAACTAAATTGATTTATAGAATGGCTTGATTTAAAAGAAGTTGATTTAATCAATGATCTGAGTTAAAATAAATTAATCCAAACAGTGATCTGATTTAAAACAAATTGATTTAAAGAATGGTTTGACTTAAAATAAACTGATTTAAAGAATGATTGGATTCTCTTAAAAATTCATTTGAAGAAATGATTTAACAGATTTATTATCAATGCAATATGTGTTTTGTATTCAAATTAAATTCGAATTAACGTTTCTGTTAGTTTTTCATAGGCTTGTTGTTGTTTACAAGAATGCTAGATGAAGAATAGAAATCTTCAAGAGCAAATCGACCTATATAAAATATTTTCGTTTTTTTTTAAATAATTTTTTTTTTAAATTAATCTGCTATTTTGTTCTTCTAATGCTTATATTTTAATCAACTTCATTTTATAAATTCATTTTAATTAAAGAAAGATAGGATAAAGAAGGATTTCTTTTATTTCTTTTCTTTTTCTCTTTTGTAAGATTAAATACATTTTTATAGGATAAATTGGTTTAAACAATGTTTTGATTAAAAATAAATAGGTTTAATCAAAATGATCTGATTTAAAATAAATCGATTTAATCAGTGATTTGAATTAAAATAAATTGATATGGAAGTGATTTGATTTAGAATGAATTGATTTAAACAATAATTTGATTTAAAATAAATTGATTTAAACAATGATATAATTTAAAATAAGTTGATTTTAAAAGTGATTTGATTTAAAATAAATTGATTTAAACAATGTTCTGATTTAAAATGAATAGATTTAATCAAAATGATCTGATTTAAAATAAATCGACTTAACTAGAGATTTAATTTAAATTGATTTGATTTAAAATAAATTGATTTAAACAATGTTCTGATTTAAAATGAATAGATTTAATCAAAATGATCTGATTTTAAATAAATCGATTTAACTAGAAATTTGATTTAAAATATATTGATACAGAAGTGATTTGATTTAAAATAAATTGATTTAAACAATGTTCTGATTTAAAATAAATAGATTTAATCAAAAAGATCTGATTTAAAATAAATCGATTTAATCAGTGATTTGATTTAAAATAAATTGATTTAAACAGTGATTTGATTTAAAATAAACTGTCAATTAAGGAATGATTTGATTCTCTTAAAAATTCACTTGAAGAAATGGTTTAACAGATTTATTTTCAATGCAATTTGCGTTTTGTATTAAAATTAAATTCGAATTCACGTTTCTTTTAGTTTTCTATAGACTTGATGCTGTTTACAAAAATGTTCGGATGAAGAATAACAGTCTTCAAGAGCAATTTGACCTACATATGATTTTTTCATTTTCTATAAATTTTTCTCTCTTTTAATCAATCTGCTGTTTTTTTCTCATATATTGTTATATTTTAATCAGCTTTATTTTAATAAAAATTAATGGGATGAACCATGTTGGAAATTCTTTTAGATCATGGTCTATTTTAATTTAATTTTTTACAATAGAGCGCGTGATTTTTGTTTTTTGTTGTTTATATCTCATTGTCGTGTGTCATTTGCATTGACCGTGAAATGTTCTGAAATTTAATTTTTATTTTTATTATGATTATGGATCTTATTAGACGGATCCGAAACATGTGAATGTCATTTATTTTTAATTATTATAACACCTTTCTTAAATAAAATAAAATTTTTATTAAAATGTTTATATAAAAGATGAATCTTTTAAAATCTGATGATTTAAAAAATCTATTGGATTTAATAAACTTTTTATCACACTTATTATAAACATTTTATCGCTTTATTTTATAAATTCATTTTAAGAAAAGCAAGATAGAATAAAGAAAGATTTATTTTATTTCTTTAATTTTCCTCTTTTTTAAAAATACGCAATTTTTTATAAGATAAATTGATTTAAACAGTGTTCTGATTTAAAATAAATTGATTTAACCAATGATTTTATTTAAAATAAGTTGATTTTAACAGTGATTTGATTTAAAATAAATTGATATAGAAGTGATTTGATTTAAAATAAATTGATTTAAACAATGATTTGATTTAAAATAAACTGATTTAAAGAACGATTTGATTTTTTTTAAAATTAATTTGAAGAAATGATTTGACAGATTAATTTTCATGACAATTAGCGTTTTGTGTTAAAATTAAATTCAAATTCACATTCTTTTTTTGGGGGCTACTTGATGCTATTTACAAGAATGTTGGGATGAAGAATAAAAGTCTTTAAGAGCAATTCGACCTATATGTAATATTTTCATTTTCAATGAATTGTTCTTTTTTTTATCAATTTTTTTTCCTGATATATTGTTACATTTTAAGCAGCTTTAATTTATAAATTCGTTTTGAGAAAAGTGAGGTATGATAAAGAAGGACTTCTTTATTTTCCTCTCTCTCTCTCTCTCTCTCTCTCTCTCTCTCTCTCTCTCTCTTTTTTTTTTTTTTTAAATACACAATTTTTTATACGAAATTGATTTAAACAATGTTCTGATCTAAAATAAATTGATTTAACCAATGATTTGATTTAAAATAAATTGGTTTTAACAATGATTTGATTTACAAATTTTTATTCAAATAATGATCTAATTTAAACAATGATCTGATTTAAAATAAATTAGTTTAAAAAATGATTTCATCTCATTTGATCTTTTTTTTTTCTTTGAACAAACTACTTCTTTTCCCTACATTGTTACATTTTTGTTACCAACTTGATTTATGAATTGGTTTTAAAAAAATATTGAATAAAGAAAGTTTTTTTGGGGGATTTTTTTTATACAAGAATGCACATTTGTTTTAAAAGATAAGTTGATTTAAACAATGATTTGATTTAAAATAAATTGAACCAAACAGTGATTTGATTTAAAAGAAATTGATTGTTCCGCTTCTGTATTGTGATCTTGTAACATCGCCTTGGCGACAAACACAGCCCACGCCAATTATACGCCAATCGGCAATTTAGTGTAAGCCTATGCTCACATGTTGTGTGACGCAGTGGATTGAGAGAAACGGTCTCTTAGCAATAAGCTCTAATGCTGCAACAAGCGGCGACTCCTAAAAAAAAAATAAACATTCCATTAAATTTACAGTCTACTTGCTTTTTCTTTTTAATTTAGTTTTTCTTTTTAATTTAGTACACCTCCGTACATTTTGGTCTGTCGAGCCGGAGGTATGAACGAGCCAGTGTCTTTTCTATTGAATTAAATATTGAATTTATCGAATTTCGTCAACAAGATGAATAATGTCGGAAACTGAAATAACATCGTTAAACAGAAGGCGAGGGAATATCAAGGCCCAAGTCACTAGAATATTTAACGCAACGGATGGAAAAACATTTAATTTATCCGAATGGAAAGCCCACCTGGACTTACTGTCGAAAACAGAAGAAAAGTTTGAAGCTCTTAAACTAGAGTATTATAGAATAATAGAGGAAGAAAAGTTGGAAGAAACTGAAAAAACACTCAGTCAACTGGACGAGGATATTCTAAAACTAGAGGTAAGCTTAAAATCCTCTATTAATGCTTATTATGAAAATACTGATTCAAATAAAAAATCTATTGAACAGGACCAAGCTAAAACGTCTAGCATTAAGCTACCTAGGGTCATATTGCCGGTTTTTAGTGGCAGAATTGAAGAATGGTCCGTATTTAAAAGTACATTTAATGAGCTTATTAATGATAATTTAAATTTAAAAGATAATGAAAAATTATTTTATTTGCGTTCTGCTTTGACTGGTGAAGCGAGGAGTTTGCTTACACCAGATGAAAATTATGTTTCACTTTTCAATGCGTTAGAACAAAGATACGAGAATAAAAGAGTTATGGTAGATTGACATATAAAGAATATTTTAAATCTTTGTGTAATTAAACAGGAGTCCGCTAAGGATCTCCGCATTTTATTAGATATTGTAAAGAAAAATTTAAGGGCTTTAAAGATCTTAAAGTATGATAGAGATAATTTCTCGAACGCAATTTTGCTGAATATTATTTTAAATAAACTAGATAACGAAACTCGTAAACAATACGAACTAACATTAAAGGATAATGAAGTGCCTAATTTTGATGAATTTTTAGAATTTCTTGAGCGAAGATGTCAAATCTTAAATAGTATAAATTCTAATGTATCCTCTAAATATATTGCAAAATCCTTATTCATAAAAACAAACAAACCTCAAAGTAAATGTTGCGTAATTTGTAAAACCGAAAACCACCCCTTATATCATTGTGTTAAATATAAAAACATGAAGTTAAGTGAGCGAATTAACCTTGTTAAGAAAAATAAACTTTGCTTCAATTGTTTAAGTTCAGCCCACCTCATTAATTATTGTAATTCAAAAGGCACTTGTCATGTTTGCAAGAGCGCAAGCCATCATTCATCATTACATAATTATACAACACCAGTGAACAATCCTATAAACAATCTCCCAATACATGAAACAATAAATAGCAATTTTGTTTCGGAAGATTTATCACAAAACGAAACTACTGCTCATTCATTTTTTTCGTATGAAAATGATAATAATAAATCTGTTTTAATTAGCACTGCAATAATTTATTTGACAGATGTAAATGGCATCAAAATTCCTTTCAGGGCAATATTAGATTCCGCATCGCAGAATTGTTTTTGTACATTCAAAGCAGCACAAATGCTAGGATTGAAAAAAGAGAAAATAAATATTCCTATAAGTGGAATAAATAAATTGCCTATTTACATTAAATCTAGAATCAAATCAAAGTTGTCAAATAAAATGAATAGTGCCAGTTATGATATTGAGTTATTAATCGTTCCAAACATATGTGACTTCACGCCCTCGAAAAAGATAAACATATCAGATTTAAAAATTCCAGCAAATATTTGTTTAGCGGATAAAAAATTTAACATTCCAAGCAATGTGGAGATAATTATCGGTGCTCAACTGTATTTTTCTCTTTTAAATGAAGAAAAAATAAAGTTAGGCAATAATTTATATTTGCAATCAAGTATTTTCGAGTATATTGTATCTGGTTGTATTTATGACAAAACAGTAAATAATAATAATACTAATTATTGTTTCTTAACAAAAAATCTTGAAATACTTAATGACACTTTGAAGTCTTTCTGGGAAATTGAAGAAGTACAAAATTTAAAACCCTGTAACAGTGAAGAATTAGAATATTGTAATGATCACTTCGATAAAACGCACTTCAGAAAACCGGATGGTAGGTTTGTGGTCACGATGCCGTTTAAACCACAGGTTTTAGAACCCGAGTAGTAGGAAAAGGACAGTACGGGCTCAGGAGCAGGCGGGGCGGCGGGGCCGTCCCGCCTGCGGTGCCTCCTCCGGCTGCCCCGCCTGCGGTCCCGCCACCATCCCTCCTGGCCCCTCCTGCGCCCACCGTGCGTCCCCCTCCACAAACGCCCCCTAGTGGAAAAAAGGAACATTCTATTATAACAGGATAGGTGAACAACCTTCCCTAATTAAAAATATTATGAATCACATCTCAACTCGGAATCATACTATATGATGAAGATTAAATTTATATTTGAATTTTGAACAACCATAATTTTAATGAGTATTATTAATTAAGCGAAACACTGGGAAAATCTCAGTTTTTAACCATTTTATTTAGATTTCTTCAACTACAAGATGAGATTATCAATTTAACTCAAGAAAGTTAAACATATATTTGAATTTTGCTTCATAGACATCTTAATGAGTAGTATTAATTAAGTAAAAACAATAGAAAATATCCAGTTTTATAGAAAAAGACTGATTTCTTACGATTTTTATCAACTATATGATCAATGTAACGACTTAAAAGTTGAAAGTTAAACATGTATCCTAGTTTTTCAACAGCTATAGCCTTAATGAGTATCGTTAATTAAGTAAAAAAACAATGGAAAATATCAAGTTTTATGGAAAAAGACTGATCTCTTACGATTTTTATCAACTTAAGAGAGAAAACTTAAACATACATTTCAGTTTTTCAACAGCTATAACCTTAATGAGCATTCATAATTAAGTAAAAAACAATGGAAAATATCGATTTTATAGAAAAAGACTGATTTCTTACGATTTTTATCAACTGCAACATCAGTGTATCGACTTACAAGTTGAAAGTTAAACATGCATTCTAGTTTTTCAACAGCTATAATCTTAATGAGTATCGTTAATTAAGTAAAAAACAATGGAAAATATCAAGTTTTATAGAAAAAGACTGATTTCTTACAATTTTTTCAACTCAAACTTCAGAATATCAATTTGATAGAAAGAAATTTAAGCATGCATTCCAGTTTTGGACAACCATTTCCTTCATGAACATTATTAATTAAGTAAAACAACAGAAAATATTAAATTTTTAACTGATTTCTTCATATTTATTTATTTATTTATTTATTTTTTTAATATAAAATCAGAATACACAACTTAAAATAGAAATTTAAACATATTTTTTAGTTTTTGAACAGTCGTTACCTCAAAGAATTTCGATAATTGAACAATTAACAAAGGAAACTAATGATTTTTTAACGAAAAAAGACGATGTTAAAACTGTTGTTAGCTTTCGTTTTTTCAAAAACTAAAACAAAATCACTTCACCTTTTTTCATTCACGTATAAAAACATTTCATATTTATTTACTTAGAAGGTGTCACAAATAAAAATTAAATTAAAGAGTTGACATGTTTCGGTTCATTAATAAGAACCGTATTCATAACATATAAAATCAGTAGAAAATTAAATGACACTGGATATAAATATAATTTAAAAATCAAAACAAAACATTGCGCCCGCTATGATCGTGAATATAGCCATTGCCAACACGGCATATAAATATAATAAATTTTGACCATATATTAAATTTAAAAAGTATAAAATTAAAATTAAAAAAGTAGAAAAACTAAATGACTCTGGATACAAAGGTAATTTAAAACCCCCAAAACATAAAATATTGCACCCTCTATGATCGTGAATAGCCAATGCCATCGCGGTTCCTCCTATTAGACTCATCCTTTAAATATTAATAATATTATTTAAATTTAATATTATTTTAATTTTAATATTATTTAAATTTTAGTTTGGGGTTAGAAAGAAAGAGCATGAATGTGACATAAAATTTGGTAGGGATAAGACTGCCTTATCAAGATTGTTTTTAAAGAGGGGGGTTAAAATTTGTTTTAAAGATAGTAGATTAGTGTTCATTTCCAGTTTATTCCGAAAATTAATCATCCGTGAATCCATAGAGATATATTCTAGGAGGGATAGAGTTTGTAATGATTCTTATTCTTATGACATTCCGAGTTTGTGGTTAGAATTACTTAATAAATATTTAAAGGATGAGTCTAATAGGAGGAACCGCGATGGCATTGGCTATTCACGATCATAGAGGGTGCAATATTTTATGTTTTGGGGGTTTTAAATTACCTTTGTATCCAGAGTCATTTAGTTTTTCTACTTTTTTAATTTTAATTTTATACTTTTTAAATTTAATATATGGTCAAAATTTATTATATTTATATGCCGTGTTGGCAATGGCTATATTCACGATCATAGCGGGCGCAATGTTTTGTTTTGATTTTTAAATTATATTTATATCCAGTGTCATTTAATTTTCTACTGATTTTATATGTTATGAATACGGTTCTTATTAATGAACCGAAACATGTCAACTCTTTAATTTAATTTTTATTTGTGACACCTTCTAAGTAAATAAATATGAAATGTTTTTATACGTGAAAAAAGACGAATTAAACGAATTTGGTTAACTTTTACTCTAATTGGAAATTTCATCGTACTTTATATATACCAACTAAGTAGAATTTTAATGCATAAACGAATAATTTAAAGAAATCCCCAACACACAAATGTGAACCTGCAGAGCATTTCTTATTACGTCATATCTAAACTAAAACTTTTTTCTGCAACCCCTCCATGCATGCATTCCAGGTAGGGGAACATAACAAAGAATTTTGACGTCACAACTTACAAAGGTGTACAACAAAATGTTTACGTTCAAGAAAAAGTATCACATAGAGAGAAAAAAAAAGAAGAGATTTAAGTTATTTATCCATTCTAGTTTTATAACAGTTACTACAACATCTCCAAATTAAAATTTGGAAGTCATAATGAGTATAATTAATTAAGCAAAATAATAGAAATATTAGTTTTTCAGAGGGGAAAAGACGAATTTAAACAAATTTTATTAGTTTTACACTAGTTTAATAATTTTAAGGAGGAAAAAGACGAATTTAAACTTTTTTTTTTTAGTTTTACACTATTTTTTCTCATCTCCAACATGGATATATCAATTTTAACAGAAGAATTAAACGTATATTATAGTTTTTAACAACAAAATCTTAACAAGTATCATTAATTAAACAAAAATAAATATCAGTTTTAAAGAAAAGACGAATTTGAATAATTTTACACTAGTATTTTCAAAAGCAACATGGAAATATCAATACTTATTCACATATTTCACTTATTCACTGTATTCAATACTATATTTAATAAATTTGGATACACTTTAAGAATTTCCTAATCTATAATTAAATATTAGCTGTATATTTAATGTTACCCATGTTTTCAACATTAGTTCATAATCGAGAATTTTGTATTTTAAATACCATGTATTCAGGTTCAGATTATTTTCACTTGAAATCATACAGAATTTTTTAACAGAGTTTGTTTTTGAAATCATTGAAGCAACTGTATTTAATATTTTTAACACCAGTTTTCTAAGATTTTCTAACATTTTCCGATTATACATTCTTCAGAAGTACATTTCTAAATGCTACAATCACTTTACATATCGAAAAGATATCATTGAAGCAACTGTATTTAATATTTTTAATACCAATTTTCTAAGATTTTTTAACATTTTCCGGTTATACATTCCTCAAAAGTTATTATTACGTATTCTAAACAATAGCAAATATTAATTTTAAGAATAAAAAGACGAATTTAAACAAATTTTATTAGTTTTACACTATTTTTTCTCACCTCCAACACGGATATATCAATTTTAACAGAAGAATTAAACGTATATTTTAGTTTTTAACAACAAAAATGTAATAAGTATCATTAATTAAACAAAAATAAATACCAATTTTCAAGAAAAGACAATTTTTTACACAAATTTTCAACTTTGAAATACATCGCTTACATATACTGTTACAGTATATTACTAAACTTAAACTTTTTAAAAAGTTTGAATGTCTTTACAAAGGGTTCATACTTATATTTTTCACGTCTTGACTGCATTCGAAATCTTACAACAAAAGTATACTTTTATTATTATTATTATTATTATTATTCTAGAAAACCTAAAAAATCGTTTCTTGCTGCTTTAGACACTTGACATATTAAAACTACTCTACCCATATAATTAATCAAATTAGGACATGATTCATCTTACACTTCAAAATTTCTGAATTTTTACAATACTTATTTTCATCAAACTTTATTCTTGATCCTATATATTTTAATAGCACAGAATTTTCACATCTGTTTTTATCTACTTATCAGAAAATTATTAAAACACTCAACAACATTTTTCAAATATGAATATTATCTTTACAATTTAATGTTGCAAAACATACACGAATACAAAGTTTAATTTTTACAAACATTTCATATTTCAAACCAAACTATTCGAAATTTTCACAACATAAGAGCAAACATTAGACGAACTTTTTAACATTAATATTGCTTAGATCTTTTCATCATAACTTTTAACTATGAGAATTATCCATTTTTAGGTTGATTGTCGAAAAACTGTAACTGAAATTACATAAACTTAATGTAAAAAACCATGTTCTCACACAATTTCTTGAAATTCAACAAAGAATTGACTATTACTCCAATACTTATCTACTTCAATCTCGACTCTCGATAGTATATAGATATTGCATCATTACATACTTACAACTCTTTTCAAACGTTTATCAGAAAATCAAGTCAATCAAAGTCTAGTAGTTATCCCACCTGTTCCTCAGAAATATTACTATCATATGAAACAGTAAAGAAAATTAATAGATATTTGATATTTAATAACTTCATACGTGAAATTACTGCCGAATGAGAATACTAATAATCAATAAAATCAACTGTTGGACAAAAAAAATAGTACAGATTACCGAAAATTCAAATCATTTTTTCTACAAAAATTACAAAAATTAACAAATGAATGACCAGTTAGAGAAATAATTAAAAAAAATAATGAACATATTTACAAATTTATTAAAATCACACCTTTTTCTGGATTACAAACCACAATTTCTTGAAAAATTTAACACCGAATTTGTAAGATTTTAATCCTAGTATTACATACACTCAATAAATATTCAAAATTAACAAAAAAATAATTTTTTAGTCTCATCAATAAGCAGAAATTCTATATTAAAAGAATATTTTCATAGTAGTACTTATAAAAATGAGAGTTTACAAACTGATTTTCATAATTTTATCACATTTAAACTTAATTTTTATACATAAAACATTATTTAATCAAATTTTATACTTTCTAATTCAGTAAAATTCAATACTTTTTTAGTTTTTAAACCAATACCACAATATTTATTTACATCAAACTTGATTCTTTACCTTTTATATTTCCACATTACACAAGTGAGTTAAATACTAACTTGGAACGGGAGTTGAAGTCAATTGATTCAATTCGATTTTCATCGTATACGCATTTCCCCTACACGAAATTTCTTACTTCTATAATCATCTAATGTATTAAAACTAATCTACTCATATTTTTAATCAATTCATCGGATGTTTCATCTCGCACTTCTGAATTATCATCCACCAAGTTGCTTAAAATATAAATACTATCTTTAAAGTTTTAATGTAGTATACATGACTAATCTTGAGTTTCCATCTATACTATTAATCAAATTATCATATGTTTCATCTTACAGTTCAACGATTTCTGAATTATCGTCCATCTAGTTGTTTAAAATATTAATAAAATGTTTATAGTTTTTGATTATACATAGTATGTATGAATACAATCTTTAATTTTTAACAGTTCATATTTCAAATAACCTATTTTCGAAACCAAACTATGTGAATTTTACCACAATACTTATCATCATACAGAGATTTGTGTTTCATACTTTTTCTAAAAATTATCAGATATGTACTCCTCAGAGGAATTTCTATCATATGAATAAATGAAAAAAAAAATAATTTATATTAAACGTACAGCGAAATTTGATTGCAATATATATGTATTTAATAAAAATAAATAAATAAGCGATTATTTATACATTAAACCTTTACTAAATATATATTTCTTGCGTTATAAAGATGTTTCAACAAGATGAACCAAAACAGCAGCAAACTTCAGAAATTAATGATCTGAATGATTCATCCCTAGCACATGTAGCGTTAATGAATAATACATATGTAAGTACTTATATGAAAAATACTAGAATTCGTATATGAATCGTAATTAGAATAAATATAAAATGATTTGTCTTACTGCCTACACCTTAACAAATGCCTTTTTACCTATATTGTTGAAAAGAATCCTAATTGTTTGCATTTATTTCTATTACAGATGTGTTCTATTTGCTACAAACACTTCTTAAGTAAATGGAATTTAACAGAACATACAAAAATCCATACAGGTGAAAAACCTTACACTTGGGAAGATTACCAAATGCTGTTTTCAAGAAGGCTTGAATCAAAAGTGCACACATCATCATATAAAGCATCGTCAGTTATATGTAAACTTAGTGAGGATATTCAAAAATTATTCAGACGTTTGAAGAATTTAGACATAAAGGAAGATATTTAGACTATATATCCATCATATTTTCATAACACTTACCACAATATCTCAAACTTAAAATTTGGAAGACATACACACTGCTGAAAAGTAATTTTGTTACCCGTGATTCTTCTAGCCAGCATGAATGTATAGATATTATTTTGCAATGTATTCTTTAAATGCCCACAATAAATATTCTTTTATATGCATATATCGTTGTGTTTATTTTTTAAAAACCTATTACATTAATAAAATAGGTTACACATACATACACATAACATTTTAAGTAAAACAACACTCTCACAACTTAAAAAATGCATAAGAACATACAAAAATAAGCAGATGTATGAAAAAATATACAAGTTTACAGAATAATTTCAAAGTTTTCTAGAAATACAAACAAAAAATATTTACAATATTAAAAAATTGCAAAAGTGAAAAGAAAAAACACAAATGTAAAACAAAAACATCAAAAAGTGAAAAACTCAAAACAAAGTTTTTGAAAAAAAAATTTTTCAACAAAAATTTTTTTTACAAAAACCAAAACTTCAAAAAATATTTTTTCAAAAAAATTGTTTTTTTCAATAACATTTTTTACAAAAAAATTTTTTTTTTCAAAATAAGTTTTTACAAAAGTAAAAAAAAGAAAATCACAACGTTAAAAAAATGAAAATTTTTTGTTAAAAAAAGTGTAAAAAAATTGCAAAAAAAAGTTGCAAAAATTTCAAAAAAAGTTATGAAAAAAGCTTCAAAAATTTCGTTGGTTTTAATGCAGTATGCATTAAAAACAGCAAAATTTTTGAGACTTTTTTCATAACTTTTTTTGAAATTTTTGCAACTTTTTTTTTGCAATTTTTTTACACTTTTTTTAACAAAAAATTTTCATTTTTTTAACGTTATGATTTTCTTTTTTTTTACTTTTGTAAAAACTTATTTTGAAAAAAAAATTTTTTTGTAAAAAATGTTTTTGAAAAAAAAATTTTTTTGAAAAAATATTTTTTGAAGTTTTGGTTTTTGTAAAAAAAATTTTTGTTGTAAAATTTTTTTTTCAAAAACTTTGTTTTGAGTTTTTCACTTTTTGATGTTTTTGTTTTACATTTGTGTTTTTTCTTTTCACTTTTGTAATTTTTTAATATTGTAAATATTTTTTGTTTGTATTTCTAGAAAACTTTGAAATTATTCTGTAAACTTGTATATTTTTTCATACATCTGCTTATTTTTGTATGTTCCTATGCATTTTTTAAGTTGTGAGAGTGTTGTTTCACTTAAAATGTTTTGTGTATGTATGTGTAACCTATTTTATTAACGTAATAGGTTTTTAAAAAATAAACACAACGATATATGCATATAAAAGAATATTTATTGTGGGCATTTAAAGAATACATTGCAAAATAATATCTATACATTCATGCTGGCTAGAAGAATCACGGGTAACAAAATTACTTTTCAGCAGTGTGTATGTCTTCCAAATTTTAAGTTTGAGATATTGTGGTAAGTGTTATGAAAATATGATGGATATATAGTCTAAATATCTTCCTTTATGTCTAAATTCTTCAAACGTCTGAATAATTTTTGAATATCCTCACTAAGTTTACATATAACTGACGATGCTTTATATGATGATGTGTGCACTTTTGATTCACGCCTTCTTGAAAACAGCATTTGGTAATCTTCCCAAGTGTAAGGTTTTTCACCTGTATGGATTTTTGTATGTTCTGTTAACCCTTTGACGGTTAAAGCACTTCTATTCATAAAATACTAAAATGATTGAATGACACCGGAATTTAAAAACAAATTTATTTCATAATATATAAATGGTTTTTTTACGTTCTTTGTAAAATTAAAATTTTCATTTAAAAATTCCGGTGTCAGTATGGCATTTCGCAATTCAAATTAAGTGTTATTCTGGGCGCGTATACGCGCTTATAACCACGAAAGGGTTAAATTCCATTTACTTAAGAAGTGTTTGTAGCAAATAGAACACATCTGTAATAGAAATAAATGCAAACAATTAGGATTCTTTTCAACAATATAGGTAAAAAGGCATTTGTTAAAGTGTAGGCAGTAAGACAAATCATTTTATATTTATTCTAATTACGATTCATATACGAATTCTAGTATTTTTCATATAAGTACTTACATATGTATTATTCATTAACGCTACATGTGCTAGGGATGAATCATTCAGATCATTAATTTCTGAAGTTTGCTGCTGTTTTGGTTCATCTTGTTGAAACATCTTTATAACGCAAGAAATATATATTTAGTAAAGGTTTAATGTATAAATAATCGCTTATTTATTTATTTTTATTAAATACATATATATTGCAATCAAATTTCGCTGTACGTTTAATATAAATTATTTTTTTTTTCATTTATTCATATGATAGAAATTCCTCTGAGGAGTACATATCTGATAATTTTTAGAAAAAGTATGAAACACAAATCTCTGTATGATGATAAGTATTGTGGTAAAATTCACATAGTTTGGTTTCGAAAATAGGTTATTTGAAATATGAACTGTTAAAAATTAAAGATTGTATTCATACATACTATGTATAATCAAAAACTATAAACATTTTATTAATATTTTAAACAACTAGATGGACGATAATTCAGAAATCGTTGAACTGTAAGATGAAACATATGATAATTTGATTAATAGTATAGATGGAAACTCAAGATTAGTCATGTATACTACATTAAAACTTTAAAGATAGTATTTATATTTTAAGCAACTTGGTGGATGATAATTCAGAAGTGCGAGATGAAACATCCGATGAATTGATTAAAAATATGAGTAGATTAGTTTTAATACATTAGATGATTATAGAAGTAAGAAATTTCGTGTAGGGGAAATGCGTATACGATGAAAATCGAATTGAATCAATTGACTTCAACTCCCGTTCCAAGTTAGTATTTAACTCACTTGTGTAATGTGGAAATATAAAAGGTAAAGAATCAAGTTTGATGTAAATAAATATTGTGGTATTGGTTTAAAAACTAAAAAAGTATTGAATTTTACTGAATTAGAAAGTATAAAATTTGATTAAATAATGTTTTATGTATAAAAATTAAGTTTAAATGTGATAAAATTATGAAAATCAGTTTGTAAACTCTCATTTTTATAAGTACTACTATGAAAATATTCTTTTAATATAGAATTTCTGCTTATTGATGAGACTAAAAAATTATTTTTTTGTTAATTTTGAATATTTATTGAGTGTATGTAATACTAGGATTAAAATCTTACAAATTCGGTGTTAAATTTTTCAAGAAATTGTGGTTTGTAATCCAGAAAAAGGTGTGATTTTAATAAATTTGTAAATATGTTCATTATTTTTTTTAATTATTTCTCTAACTGGTCATTCATTTGTTAATTTTTGTAATTTTTGTAGAAAAAATGATTTGAATTTTCGGTAATCTGTACTATTTTTTTTGTCCAACAGTTGATTTTATTGATTATTAGTATTCTCATTCGGCAGTAATTTCACGTATGAAGTTATTAAATATCAAATATCTATTAATTTTCTTTACTGTTTCATATGATAGTAATATTTCTGAGGAACAGGTGGGATAACTACTAGACTTTGATTGACTTGATTTTCTGATAAACGTTTGAAAAGAGTTGTAAGTATGTAATGATGCAATATCTATATACTATCGAGAGTCGAGATTGAAGTAGATAAGTATTGGAGTAATAGTCAATTCTTTGTTGAATTTCAAGAAATTGTGTGAGAACATGGTTTTTTACATTAAGTTTATGTAATTTCAGTTACAGTTTTTCGACAATCAACCTAAAAATGGATAATTATCATAGTTAAAAGTTATGATGAAAAGATCTAAGCAATATTAATGTTAAAAAGTTCGTCTAATGTTTGCTCTTATGTTGTGAAAATTTCGAATAGTTTGGTTTGAAATATGAAATGTTTGTAAAAATTAAACTTTGTATTCGTGTATGTTTTGCAACATTAAATTGTAAAGATAATATTCATATTTGAAAAATGTTGTTGAGTGTTTTAATAATTTTCTGATAAGTAGATAAAAACAGATGTGAAAATTCTGTGCTATTAAAATATATAGGATCAAGAATAAAGTTTGATGAAAATAAGTATTGTAAAAATTCAGAAATTTTGAAGTGTAAGATGAATCATGTCCTAATTTGATTAATTATATGGGTAGAGTAGTTTTAATATGTCAAGTGTCTAAAGCAGCAAGAAACGATTTTTTAGGTTTTCTAGAATAATAATAATAATAATAATAATAAAAGTATACTTTTGTTGTAAGATTTCGAATGCAGTCAAGACGTGAAAAATATAAGTATGAACCCTTTGTAAAGACATTCAAACTTTTTAAAAAGTTTAAGTTTAGTAATATACTGTAACAGTATATGTAAGCGATGTATTTCAAAGTTGAAAATTTGTGTAAAAAATTGTCTTTTCTTGAAAATTGGTATTTATTTTTGTTTAATTAATGATACTTATTACATTTTTGTTGTTAAAAACTAAAATATACGTTTAATTCTTCTGTTAAAATTGATATATCCGTGTTGGAGGTGAGAAAAAATAGTGTAAAACTAATAAAATTTGTTTAAATTCGTCTTTTTATTCTTAAAATTAATATTTGCTATTGTTTAGAATACGTAATAATAACTTTTGAGGAATGTATAACCGGAAAATGTTAAAAAATCTTAGAAAATTGGTATTAAAAATATTAAATACAGTTGCTTCAATGATATCTTTTCGATATGTAAAGTGATTGTAGCATTTAGAAATGTACTTCTGAAGAATGTATAATCGGAAAATGTTAGAAAATCTTAGAAAACTGGTGTTAAAAATATTAAATACAGTTGCTTCAATGATTTCAAAAACAAACTCTGTTAAAAAATTCTGTATGATTTCAAGTGAAAATAATCTGAACCTGAATACATGGTATTTAAAATACAAAATTCTCGATTATGAACTAATGTTGAAAACATGGGTAACATTAAATATACAGCTAATATTTAATTATAGATTAGGAAATTCTTAAAGTGTATCCAAATTTATTAAATATAGTATTGAATACAGTGAATAAGTGAAATATGTGAATAAGTATTGATATTTCCATGTTGCTTTTGAAAATACTAGTGTAAAATTATTCAAATTCGTCTTTTCTTTAAAACTGATATTTATTTTTGTTTAATTAATGATACTTGTTAAGATTTTGTTGTTAAAAACTATAATATACGTTTAATTCTTCTGTTAAAATTGATATATCCATGTTGGAGATGAGAAAAAATAGTGTAAAACTAAAAAAAAAAAAAGTTTAAATTCGTCTTTTTCCTCCTTAAAATTATTAAACTAGTGTAAAACTAATAAAATTTGTTTAAATTCGTCTTTTCTCCTCTGAAAAACTAATATTTCTATTATTTTGCTTAATTAATTATACTCATTATGACTTCCAATTTTTAATTTGGAGATGTTGTAGTAACTGTTATAAAACTAGAATGGATAAATAACTTAAATCTCTTCTTTTTTTTCTCTCTATGTGATACTTTTTCTTGAACGTAAACATTTTGTTGTACACCTTTGTAAGTTGTGACGTCAAAATTCTTTGTTATGTTCCCCTACCTGGAATGCATGCATGGAGGGGTTGCAGAAAAAAGTTTTAGTTTAGATATGACGTAATAAGAAATGCTCTGCAGGTTCACATTTGTGTGTTGGGGATTTCTTTAAATTATTCGTTTATGCATTAAAATTCTACTTAGTTGGTATATATAAAGTACGATGAAATTTCCAATTAGAGTAAAAGTTAACCAAATTCGTTTAATTCGTCTTTTTTCGTTAAAAAATCATTAGTTTCCTTTGTTAATTGTTCAATTATCGAAATTCTTTGAGGTAACGACTGTTCAAAAACTAAAAAATATGTTTAAATTTCTATTTTAAGTTGTGTATTCTGATTTTATATTAAAAAATAAATAAATAAATAAATAAATATGAAGAAATCAGTTAAAAATTTAATATTTTCTGTTGTTTTACTTAATTAATAATGTTCATGAAGGAAATGGTTGTCCAAAACTGGAATGCATGCTTAAATTTCTTTCTATCAAATTGATATTCTGAAGTTTGAGTTGAAAAAATTGTAAGAAATCAGTCTTTTTCTATAAAACTTGATATTTTCCATTGTTTTTTACTTAATTAACGATACTCATTAAGATTATAGCTGTTGAAAAACTAGAATGCATGTTTAACTTTCAACTTGTAAGTCGATACACTGATGTTGCAGTTGATAAAAATCGTAAGAAATCAGTCTTTTTCTATAAAATCGATATTTTCCATTGTTTTTTACTTAATTATGAATGCTCATTAAGGTTATAGCTGTTGAAAAACTGAAATGTATGTTTAAGTTTTCTCTCTTAAGTTGATAAAAATCGTAAGAGATCAGTCTTTTTCCATAAAACTTGATATTTTCCATTGTTTTTTTACTTAATTAACGATACTCATTAAGGCTATAGCTGTTGAAAAACTAGGATACATGTTTAACTTTCAACTTTTAAGTCGTTACATTGATCATATAGTTGATAAAAATCGTAAGAAATCAGTCTTTTTCTATAAAACTGGATATTTTCTATTGTTTTTACTTAATTAATACTACTCATTAAGATGTCTATGAAGCAAAATTCAAATATATGTTTAACTTTCTTGAGTTAAATTGATAATCTCATCTTGTAGTTGAAGAAATCTAAATAAAATGGTTAAAAACTGAGATTTTCCCAGTGTTTCGCTTAATTAATAATACTCATTAAAATTATGGTTGTTCAAAATTCAAATATAAATTTAATCTTCATCATATAGTATGATTCCGAGTTGAGATGTGATTCATGATATTTTTAATTAGGGAAGGTTGTTCACCTATCCTGTTATAATAGAATGTTCCTTTTTTCCACTAGGGGGCGTTTGTGGAGGGGGACGCACGGTGGGCGCAGGAGGGGCCAGGAGGGATGGTGGCGGGACCGCAGGCGGGGCAGCCGGAGGAGGCACCGCAGGCGGGACGGCCCCGCCGCCCCGCCTGCTCCTGAGCCCGTACTGTCCTTTTCCTACTACTAACCCGATTTAGGAAATTCCAAAAATCTTGCTTTGAAAAGATTAAACTCTCTGTGGCAACGTTTAGATCGAGATCCGTTTATGGAAAACTTATACACAGAATTTATTAAAGAATATAGAGATTTAAATCACATGCATGAAATAAAAGAAAACACGAACTTTAATGATGGCTATTACTTACCACATCACGGCGTTTTACGACCCTCTAGTAAAACCACAAAACTACACGTCGTTTTTGACGCCTGTGCCAAGTCAACCAATGGAAAATCTTTGAACGATTTACTATGTAAGGGTGGAGTTCTGCAAGATGACACTCTCGATCTCTTAAGGCCAGTGATTGCTAAAGCAAAAATATTCATGCAGGAGCTATGGCTTCTTAAAATAGAGTGGAATGAGAAGCTGCCCTCTCATGTTGCCAAACAATGGGAAACCTTCCTCGAAAGTCTTAAAGAACTGGAATCCATTGAAGTGCCAAGATGCTTCCTAGCTGTGAACCAATCAGCGGTGCTAAATGGTTTCGCAGATGCGTCTTCCAAGGCTTATGGCGCAGTGATATACATGCAAACATCTAATTCTAGTGAAACCATCAGTCACTTATTATGTAGTAAATCCCGCGTGTGTCCAACCAAAGTAATAACAGTGCCACGTCTCGAACTGTCAGCATGTCTTCTTCTGGCTAAACTCACTAACAAAGTCTTAAATTCGTTAGATAAACAAGTAGCTTCAATAAATTTGTTTTCTGATTCAACTATTGCTTTAGCTTGGATAGACACTGCTCCTCATCTCCTGAAAACGTTTGTGGGAAACCGCGTTGTGCAAATTAAGGAACAAACTAAGAACTTTCCATGGTTTCATATTCCGTCAGAACACAATCCAGCTGACTTGATATCAAGAGGTGCAAGTGTGGAAAACCTGTCTTCTAACCAGTTGTGGTGGCATGGCCCGCCTCTTTCAATTCTTGAAGAAACAATAGCAAAAACAGACTCTAATATAAGTGACATTAAAGATGAACATTATTCTAGTGAGCTTAAAGCTCCCAGCAACTTGACATTCGCTATTCATAATGACTCTAATTTGTGTGATAATTTAATTAATCTTAGCAATAATTTCCAAAAATTAATTAGAATTTTAGCTTATATTTTCAGATTCATTCTAAAATGTAAAAAATTAACATCTGCTACCGGCCCTCTGTTGCTGGAGGAATTAAGAAAGGCAGAGAATTATTTAATAAAAGATATACAGATAAAGTATTTCAAAATTGAAATTTCGGCCCTCCAAACGGGATCTTCGGTTCATCGCGTAAGTAAGTTAAAATTCTTAAATCCCTTTTTAGATGGAGATAGCTTATTGAGGGTGGGAGGAAGACTAGCAAAATCAAATTTGAATTTTGACCATAAACACCCCATTATACTTCCGGCGAGCTGTCGCTTGACGAAATTAATTTTTCAATATTACCATAAACGAGATTTTCATGTAGGACCCCAAGCTCTTTTGAATACTGTGCGTCAAAAATATTGGCCGCTTGGTGGCAGAAATATTGCGCGTAAAATTGTACATGAGTGTTTACAATGCTTTAAAATTAAACCTATAACGGCTAGTCAAATGATGGGGGATCTCCCTCCTGAAAGAATAGTGCCCAGTTCCCCATTTTCAAAGGTGGGATTAGATTTAAGTGGGTTTTTTGAAATAAAATATAAAGGTCAAAGAAAGGGTACTTTTCAGAAAATCTATGTTGCCATATTTGTATGTATGGTCACTAAAGCTGTGCACTTGGATTTTGTCTCAGATTTGACATCCGAGGCTATAATAGCGACTCTAAAAAGATTCTTCGCTCGTCGTGGGAAAAGCTCTGTAATCTTTAGCGACAATGCTACAAATTTCGTTGGGGCTTCTGCAGAACTAAAACGTTTACGCAGACTTGTTACGAGTGATGAAGTTTCGAACTTTTTAGCTTCTGAAGGTATTAACTGGAAGTTCTCCCCTCCTAGGGCGCCAAATTTTGGTGTCCTTTGGGAGGCAGGAGTCAAATCTTTCAAATACCACTTAAAAAGAGCTGTGGGCTCAGCTCATCTCACGATCGAGGAATTCCTGACAGTTTTCACACAGATAGAGGCTATTTTAAATTCGCGACCACTTTGTCCTTTGTCAACAGATCCTGACGATCTTCAGGTGTTGACTCCTGGTCACTTCCTCATAGGAAAGCCTCTTAATTTAATTCCAGAACCCAATTTAAGTGAGGTCAAGGATAATTTGCTAAATAAATGGCAAAGGACTCAAAAATTAACGCAGTTAATATGGAAACGTTGGCAGAATAATTATCTGAGCCAGTTACAAGAAAGAAACAAGTGGCTATTTAAAAAGCCTAATATTCTGCCAGGAATGCTAGTTTTGCTTAAGGACTCACAACTGCCAATTTGCACTTGGTCACTAGGCCGCATTAATAAGGTTTTCCCAGGCGCGGACGGGATAGTCAGGGTAGTTGAAGTTCGTACCGCTAAGGGTAATTTTAAACGACCTATTTCAAAAATAAATATATTACCCATTGAGGACAACATCATAGATCCTAAACTTTAAATGTGCTTTATTATGTATTAATTTTTCATGTATTATTTGTGTTTATTTATTTTATTTATTTATTTTTGCTTATAATCTGTATCATGTTGTGTTATTACTTGTATTGCATATGTATCTTGAAATATAAAAACATTTCAACGCCGGGCGGGATGTTCCGCTTCTGTATTGTGATCTTGTAACATCGCCTTGGCGACAAACACAGCCCACGCCAATTATACGCCAATCGGCAATTTAGTGTAACCCTATGCTCACGTGTTGTGTGACGCAGTGGATTGAGAGAAACGGTCTCTTAGCAACAAGCTCTAATGCTGCAACAAGCGGCGACTCTTAAAAAAAAATAAACATTCCATTAAATTTACAGTCTACTTACTTTAATTTTATTTTATTTGAAAAATGATTTGATTTTAAATAAGTCGATTTAAACAATGATTTGATTTTATTAAAAATTGATAAGAAGATATTATTTAAAATATTAATTTTCAGTGCAACTTGCGTTTTGTATTTAAATTAAATTTGAATTCTGGTCTCCTTTTCTTTTCCAGGGACATAATGCTGTTTGCAAGAATGTTGGATGAAGAATAAAAATCTTCAAGAGCAAATTTATGATATTTATATATAGCTATATATGATATTTTCATTTTTGTATGAATATTCATTTTTTATCCAGTCTGCTATTTTTTGCGTCTATATTGTTACATTTTTATCGACTTAATTTTGAGAATTTCTTTAAAAAAAAAAAAAGAAAAATGATTGAATAGAAAAGGATTTCTTTCTTTTCCTCCCCCCCCCCTTTTTTTGAGAATATACAATTTTTTTTTAAAAAGAGGAATTTATTTTAAGGATTTGATTTCAATAATGATTTGATTTTCTTAAAAGCGAATTTGAAAAAATAATTTAAAATATTTATTTTAATGACAATATGTGTTTTGTATTAAAATTGAATCCGAATTCATGTTTCTTTTGCTTTTCTATAAGTATGATGCTGTTGGCAAGAGTGTTGGATGAAGAATGAATATACTGAAGAGCAAATCGATCGATATATGATATTTTCTCTTTATATGAATTTTTCTTTTTTATCAATCAACTGCTTTTTTCCTCTACACTGTTTGTTACATTTCTATCAAGTTGATTATACGGATCTGTTTTAAGAAAGGTATGATTTAATAAGAAGAATTTCTTTTTTCTTGATGAAAATGACTAAAAGTTTAGAAATTAGCCATTGAATACCTTTGAAAGTGGACACCCTGTACATGAATTCTTATCTCTATTTCAATGCAACTTTGTGCATATTTTCCATTTTATTTATAAAATAACATTGAAAAATATGTGATCAACGGCTGTTATGCTTCACAGTTTAATTATGTCACTGTTTAAATTTATTTTTGCAGATTAATTGGATTCTATCAAATTTAAACTAATTTAAAGATATTAGGAAACTTAATTTAGTTATTTTCTTATATGTTATATTTTGTCGTTTTCGATATTATTTTATTATATCTAACATACATTTTGTTTTCTTTGTTAATTGTAATTAATAAGAATACATTAATTTTTCTAATGTGTATTTATTAAATTCGGACAAAAAAAAATCTAAAGTAATTTACGTATGCATATACCTGTACTGACGCTACATTGAACTAATTAAGAGATGCGATATGTAAACAAGCTTGCTGACACCTTTCACCACGTGACTCCCATTGTGATGTCACGTGGCTTCTATGATGCCGTTATATGCAATTTTGATTTCCACGACCTTCCAAAAATCCAAAATTATAATAGATAATGTATTCGTTTATCAGTATAATGATTTAATGTTTGATTATTCAACTTAACTCGGGGCAAAACGTGAGTTAAATTGTTGGTTATTTTTGCTTGGTTGTGCTTGTGATACATCATATTACGTGTAGAAAATACTATATTATGAATTATTAGCTCTGCAAGAAGAGTTAATTTCTGCCTACACTGATTTGGAGAGTACATCTCAACTTCGGGGCAGCTGCTACATAACATCACATAAACATACTCCATTTAAAAATATTTCGCTCAAAATGTATTCGTAAAGATGTTAGCTAAACAACTGTTTTCAATGCGAGTACGTTTCTAAAGTTTTACACATTTAAATACGTAGAGGTATAACGAATTGAATTGGTCGTAAAAACTCAAAATAATCGTACTAGAAAATATTTTTGTATATTATAAATGGAAGGCAGCAGCACAGACAGACACGTCATCGAGTTCACGGATGAAAATCTAGGATTAGTTAAATATCGATTCATATATTAAAATGGAATCGGTCTGCCAAGTCATATCTTGGTGGAAAACACCTAAAAACCCGATTTTAGAGGTCGACTTGTCGGTTTAACATTTTGCTTTCCTGCACCCAAAAGTCTAAAAAAAATGGAAGATTGGAAACGGGAAAACATGGTAAACTTATGAGCCAACCACAAAAATCGGGTTTATAGGTGTTTTTCACAAAGATATGACTTGACAGACCGATTGCATTTTGATATGCGAATCGAGATTTAACTAATCCTAGATTTCGTAAACTCGATAAGATGTTTGTCTATGCTGCTGCCTACCTGTCTATTAGTTTTCATAGAAATCTGGCGGAATCGCGACAATTATCATTTCGATTAATTTATTACTACAAGCAAGATTCACTAAAATTTGAGGATTATTTCAATTAGCAGCATTATCACCTATTAGAGATGTGGCATCCAACGCACCATCAGTATCGTCACTGATGTCAGTACCTTTACAATGATATTGAAATGGTTATGCAATATTTGAAAAGTTTTTTTGTGCTTAAACTTCCCTAATAGCATGCATGATCACAGTGACGTCACAGTGACGTCACCGTGAGTCACTTTGGTTACATCACATCTGTGACCAAAATGCCACCACTGAGTAACGTCACATTGTGTCTGAGATGTGACTTTCTTAAAAATCTTTAGAAATTTATAAATATCCTTCAAAACATGTTATTTACTTTAAAAAACATGTTTCTGGCAATTTAAATATCGTCACTTTTGTCACAGTTTCGTCACAACGTTAATGTCAAATTAGTCACAAATGACACATTTGTCACATTGTGACCACTTTGTGAAACGTCACAAAAGAGCTCTAAAACGGCCATAACGACTTCACATTTTAGTCACTGTGTCATATTTTTATTTTTATTTATAGTCACAAAGTCACAACGTGACTTCACAACGACGTTGAAGTGACGTCACCATGCTTTACGGGTTGTTTTAACTATTTGCGTCAATTTTCTAAAAATAGGAGTAAGACCATTTACATAGGGTTTGAAATTTCTGCCCATTTTTTTTTCAAGGTTAACTTTATAAAAATAAACTTATCTTATTCAAAAACAGTTTACATCATCGTCATAAAACGTTATGTAGATGAGCTTATTTCATTAGCTTGTTTTATTTTTAACCTTATTTTAGAATTATCATATCAATATTGTTAATATGCATTGTTCTTTTTGTTGACAGAAACATATCATATCGCTTTATAAACATGGTGATATCGCTGCACTTTTAAAAATTAAAGCTATCTTTTAACGTATGCTTTACTGCAAACAGTTGATAAAATCAGTTTCTGTTTCTCGCTGTAATATAAGATTTCCAACTGTCTCTTTTTATTAAATATAATACAAAATAATTTTTTTTTTTTTTCAGAAAGTTCGTTACAATAGAATACTTTAATTAAAATGTAGTTATTTTTATCTCTGGTAATATAAATATATTTTTTATTTTCGTTCCATATAAAAATAGTGGTTAACGTAGTTTTCTTTTTCTGATTTGGGATGTTACTTTTCTTGTAGTTAAATTTTAGAAAAATCCGTAAATTTTAGTAAAAAATTAAAAATACGTATATTCATCTTTGTAAGGCACAAAAATACTCATCTATGCAATTCTTGTTTAAATGCGACAGAAGAAAAATAAACTTTTAAAGCAGCAGACAATAATTTGCTTTTTAAGGGGGTAGGATACCTTTAAACCATAAAAATTTTCGAATTTTTTTTTTATTACATGTATTGATTCTGTAATCCTTTCTGAACAATACGCAAAAAACCGCATTAAAAAATTCCCATTAGTTTCTAATTATGGTAGTTTCAAAGTATCAATAATAGTAGGCGAAATGTGATAATTAAACTTTGCGTCGCATTTATTCAAAACGATGAATTTTGATAATGCGCGCATTGTTACTAAAAAACTATGCATGGCAATCAAAAGAAATTTTTACCATATATTCATTTCTGTATTATCTACAACTTAAAACCAGAAAAAGATAAAATTTTGGATTTTCTTTGTTTTTTTTTTCTTTGAAAATATTTTTAAAAAATTGAAAATTTTTAATTTTTTAAATTATTAAGTAAATTTTTTAATTTAGACAATATTTTTTAGAAATATTCTGGTTTTAGTATAAAGATGCATCTATTATGTATTTATTTTCATCAAAATTTCCTCTTTATATGCATATTTTGAAAATTTATCATGCGCGCAAGACGTGTTGTTTTTTTTTCTCTCATTTTTATGTATATTTTTTAATTTATCATTTCAATATTTATTTATGAATTTATAAATAAATATATACATTTTTTATATAAATTTAAATATGAGCTTCATATTTAAATGAAGTTTGATTTTTATTTTTGAACTATTACACAAGTTTTGAAGCTTGGAACATAGCGGTATTTTTTGCTTTTTCCACGTGCTCAAAGGTATCCTACTCCCTTAAATAAAACAATGCTGTCAAGAAATTTTATTCCATAAATATACACACCTAAAATATTTTATGTCATCAGGAAATTTTTGCAACAGAAGCATGAAATAAGGAAAAAATTATTAAAGTAGCACACAGAGTGCACAGAAATAATAGAGATGGAGTATGCCGTACAAATGCTTTGCAATGTGAATACGGTTATCGCTCAAATTTAAATGCCTTCCTTCCGCTTAAACAAAACGAACTGTTGGAAAAGTGATCCAATTCTTTCACATCACCAGTGCATTTTATTTTTAAATGAAAGCGAACTGCTTATATTTAAAGATTCTAAAGTAGTATTTCTTTGTAGTATGAATTAAAGACTATATTACTGGAAGTTTTCATCTTTTTCGTGAAATCCCGTGGTTGTGTTTGGGCCGAATTAAATGGATTTTAGTGTTACATTTTTGGCGTCGCATCCAACCGTTACAATTCATGTCAATTCTTTCTCTTTACTCTAAGATAAAAGCATAATTAATTCATAAAGCGTTATACTTCAAGTTTAGATGCATAGCAGACGACAATTTTTTTTTCAAATTATTCAGCGTTGCCATGAAATTTTATTCCGTAATATTTACAGTTCTAAAATCTTTTACTGATAGTTCTATAACAGTGTTAAAATCTACTCTATAATGTTCGGACAAATATTTTCAGAATAATTTGATTTGCATGTTTAATATCCATCGCTAAACGAAGTCAATACGGTGAAGCTTTTGAAATCTGCTCTGAAAGAAATAGACGTAATTTATCTTTTCTATGATATCACGAGTTTCTGTAAGAGGTATGTGTATGAGGAAAAAGTTATTTGAATTGCTAAATTAATTCAAAAAGTGCTAAAAATGAAACTTAGAAGTACAGCAAATGATAATCCTCTTTTCAAAAAATTTAATGTTCCCATGAAATTTTATGTCTTAATATTACAATTTAAATTTCTGTTATCCCTTGTTCTTAAAACGATTAAAACCACTCTAATATTTAGACAAATGTTTTCAAAATAACTTTATGTGCATATTTAATATTCATCTCTTCATGTGCATATTTAATATTCATCATCACCAAGGACATGTCAATACGATGAAGACATTGTAATCTGCTCTGAAAAAAATTAGAAGCAATTTGTCTTCTCAGTGGCATCACGAGATTTCTGCAACAGACACGTGAATGAGGAAAAAGTTATTGGAATAGCTGAATTTGCTTTTTGCGTAAAAGTAACACTAATGGAATTCAGTGAAAGTTGTTGAAACTGGGACAGATGGCATTATCCAGCGGATTAGCAGATGCGCGGTTTTGAAGGTCTTACATCGACCTAGATATACTTTTTTTCTTTTCTTTTAAGTTCATCATTCTATTTTTCGATAGTTTATGATTACTATTATTTTTGTATTTCTTAATACTAATAAATCAATTATTTTCGTGACAGAGCAATGACTGTTTTTGTCGAAAAAAGTCAAACTTTCATTACTAGAGTTTTCACCCCTAATGCCAGAAAAGCGGATATAGCGACTTCTAAATCGGAACCAAAAATATCAACAGTTCTCTGAAATTGTATTTAGGTATGAAGAACCAAAGAATTCTTAATAGTCTAAGAGCCGACCGCACAAAACCCTAAGTCATGGAGACAAGAAAAAATCCTTTATTTTATGGAACAGTAGCAATAGAGGAATATAGTGAAATATGTCTGCCGGAAGCAAAGTGATGCATAAGCCAAAAATTGATATCATTAATAGTTCACTTGTAGGTTTAGTATTGTGTTTGCTGTACAGTCAAAAGTATGAAAACATGGAAAACTGGGTGCAGGAAAACATAATGTTAATCCTATGAGTCAACCACTAGTGGTATCAATTTTTGGCTTATGCTACACTTCGCTTCCGGCAGACATGGATCATGAGATTCCTCTATTACTACTCTTCCATAAAATAAAGGATTTTTTTTGTGCTCGATGACTTAGGGTTTTGTGCGGTCGGCTCTTGGACTATAAGGAACGCCATATGAAAAAATGGCTTTGGGGATGTTCGGCCGTTCAAATATTACATAAGTATTCTTTTAGTCCCCCCTCCCTTTGCTAAAGTAAGATTTTATGACATTCTAATACCAACACTGTTTGCGATAAAAAAAATTACAACTGGCAATATATTACATTATTAATCTAGGAAATTTACTTAAAAAGACATATAAAGGTTGTGGTATCGAAGGAAAACAAAAACGGTTTAATGTATTGTTAATTATTGCTGTAAACAATTTATAGAATACAAAATAGCTCTTAATGTATTATTATATATCACAGTAAACAACAACAACAAAATCCCTAAGAAATACAAAAGGCCACCCGTCAAGCATGATGACGTTACTGCAACGTCGTTTTGAAGTCACATTGTGACTTTGTGACCATCGATTGTCGATGTGAAGTCACAGTGACTAAAATGTGAAGTCGTTATGGCCGTTTTAGAGCTCATTTGTGACGTTTCACAAAGTGGTCACAATGTGACAAATTTGTGAAAAATGTGTCATTTGTGACGAAACTGTGACAAAAGCGACGATATTTAAATTGCCAAAAACATGTTTTTTAAAGTAAATAACATGTTTTGAAGGGTATTTATAAATTTCTAAAGATTTTAAAGAAAGTCACATCTCAGTCACAATGTGACGTCACTGAGAGGTGGTATTTTAACAGTAATATACTTAATAATAAGTAATTATCATTCTCATTTGTACATAGTAATGGTGTATATTTTATGTATATTTTATACACAGTTAAAAATTTCTAGTGGTTTTAACATCTTTGATTGATAATGCTTAGAGTGTGCTCGACTGGAGTTTTTTCTCTGTATTTATAAGGTAGTCATTATTAATTATTCAAACAATTAAAAGCATTATAAAAATTATAATTTTTATTATAACTATTCAACGGTATAATAATTATTATACATTTGAGTAGTTGCTATTGTGTAGTGTAAACAATTTAATGTATTTATAGAACTTAAAATTATTATTTTCTGTGCAATTTCTGTTATGTAACTCCGCAAATCCCCCAAAGACATTATGAAGTTATGACCAACACAAATATAATAATTTTTGTTCACTATTTTTCTTGTTTTCCGTACAAATAAATAAATAAATAAATAAATAAATAAATAAAAATACGTTAAAGATTAATAAGGAAGTACTGTTTTTAATAAATTTCAAAACTTTGATTGAATTCATAATAACTAACTTTTATGAAATAATGCTTTTAAGAATTGTTAGTGGCAAATCTAAAAAAGTATAATAAACATATATATATATATATATATATATATATATATACAGCAAAATCTCTTCACAACTCTTTAACGAATTTTTCAATTTAACGAATATAATTTGGATTGTCAAAAAATACTATTTCATAAAAATTTTTTCAATTTAACGAATTTTTCCAAATAGCGGATTTAATCAGTGCTCTCTAGAGTTGTTGTAATGAGATTTTCCTGTATATTTGAATATTCGATTAAAAATGGTTTTTACTTATGTTCCATAACTCGGAATGTTGGATTTAACATCCCGGGTGCTGTAAAAGGAATATATACATGATACATCTAGTATATCATTCTGTGTTTCTTAGAAAAACTTATTCTAGACCCCGGTCATCGACACTGAAGATCGGAATTTTAGAAAAGGTCATTGGTAGTTTCAACGGACCAGTGAGTAACCGTGGGTCACTTTGACCTCCAAGCGTAGTCTCACCCGCCTCACGTAGGTCACAAGAAAAGGAAATGAGAACTATCTAGCTGCATATTTACTGAAGATTCCTTTCTGGGTTTTACTCGGGGAATACACACAGGAAAAAAACAACAAAAACAACAAACAAAATACAATTTTCTCCGGAATTGTCGGTTTAACATTTTCCCTACCGACATTTAAAAACCTGAAATAAAAATTATGAAGCTTCCACACATTGTTAATAATGCTCCCAATAAGTTAAAAACCATCTAATAAAAGATTCCTGACGATTATTTTTGCTGTTATAGAATGGTCAAACATTTTGATCAAAATAAATAGAATTGTGAAGTTTCACATTTTGTTGAGAATGCCTCCGATAAACTAATAAAAATATTCAATAAAAAATTCCTGATGATTATTTTTGCAGTCATAGAATGGTCAAACGTTTTGGTCAAAATAAATAGAATTGCGAAGTTTCACATTTTGTTGAGAATGCTTCCGATAAACTAATAAAAAAACATTCAATAAACAAATTCCTGACGATTATTTTTGCAGTCATAGAATGGTCAAACATTTTGGTCAAAATAAATAGAATTGTGAAGTTTCACATTTTTTTGAGAATGCCTCCGATAAACTAATAAATAAACATTGAATAAAAAATTCCTGACGATTATTTTTGCAGTCATAGAATGGTCAAACATTTTGGTCAAAATAAATAGAATTGCGAAGTTTCACATTTTGTTGAGAATGCTTCCGATAAACTAATAAAAAAAAAACATTCAATAAAAAATCCTGACGATTATTTTTGCAGTCATAGAATGGTCAAACATTTTGGTCAAAATAAATAGAATTGTGAAGTTTCACATTTTGTTGAGAATGCCTCCGATAAACTAACAAAAAAACCATTCAATAAAAAATTCCTGACGATTATTTTTGCTGTTATAGAATGGTCAGACATTTTAGTCAAACATAAATAGAATTGTGAAGTTTTTACATATTGTTGATAATGCTTCCGATAAATTAATAAAAACCATTTAATAAAAGATTCCTGACGATTATTTTTGCTGTCATAGAATTCTCAAACATTACGGTCAAACAGAAACATAAGTTATAAAGTTTTAATCATTGTTAACCCCTTAAGGGACGGTGGAATATAATTTATCGCACCTAATTTAAACGAGTTTTTCACAAGAAACTTTTAACCAAATTTTACATTTTTAATTTTGGCGGCAAAATGTTGAAAATTTGCCTTTTCTTATTTGAATACAAAACTTTCTGATTTTTCCGGTGAGAATTCAATGTTACAGAGACGTTATTGCTTGTCTCTCAAGGAGTTAATAATGCTCCCAATATGCTAAAAGCCCTCTAATAAAAAAATTATGACGATTATTTTTGCTAGTCAAACGCAAATAAAAGTTATGAAATTTTCACACATTCTTAATAATGCTCCCGATACGCTAAAAATCATTAAGTAAAAAATTCCTGACGATTATTTTTACTGTTATAGAATGGTCGGTCAAACATTATGGTCAAAAAGAAATAAAATTATGAAGTTTACACACATTGTTAATACGCTTCCAATAATCCAAAAACCATGTAATAAAAAATTCCCGATGATTGTTTTTGCTGACATAATATGGTCAAACGTTATGATCAAACCATTGACTGATCTAAAGATCAAACACAAGTCAAATTATAAAGTTTTCACACTTTGTTAATAAAGTTTCCAGTAAAGTAAAAACCATCTAATAAAAAATTCCTGACTTTTTTTTCTGTCTTATAATGGTCAAACGTTATAATAAAACACAAATAAAAATTATGAAGCACAGAAATTCTTATTCTGCGCACAGAAATATCGAGTCAAAAATTTTCTGCAAATTAATTTAATGTATAATAAAAATGTGTGTTAGGAGTGAAATATGATCACCCTCTCCCGACTCTACTTATGAAATTTCCCCCCGGTTTTTTTTTTTTTTTTTTTTTTTTTTTTTTTGCGATCCTTTGGCGAAAGGCACATTCTGTTCGCGATCCTTTGGCAAAATTCACTTTTTCTCCTTCTATCCGTTGACGAAATTCATGTTTCTTCAGTGAGACTTTGACGAAAGTCCAGTTTCTTCCGTGCCCTTTTGACGAAATCTGCGCTGATTCCGCGATCTTTCGAAGAAATTATCGTTTATTCCGCGTTCAGCTGACGAAATTAACATTTTCCCGCAATCAGTAAACAAAATTTGCGTCTTTTTTCACGATTTTGTTAACAAAATTTGCGTTTATTTCGCAGTTCTTTGTTGAAGTTTGTATTTTTTAGTGGTCCTTTGATGAAATTAGCGTTTTTTTGTTGAAATTCGCATTTTTTATGCAAATCTTGGTGCTTATTCCCGACCCTTTAACGGATTTTCACATTTTCTATTGATAATCTTCAGCAATTCGAGTTTTTCTCTGCGATCCTTTGATGAAGTTTGCGGATTTTTTTCGCGATCCTTTGATGAAGTTTGCGGATTTTTTTCGCGACCATTTCATGTTTTTTTACGATATTCGCGTTTTCTTCGCGACTCTTAAACGAAATTTTAAATTCCTTTTGAGAACGATTTACGAAATGAATTTTTTACAGCGACCATTTGTTTAAATTCAAGATTTTTTTTTTTAGTCCGAATTTTTTAAAACTGATGAATTTTTAAAATTTTCGGGATCAAATTACTTTTCCGAAATTTTGGGGTGCAGTAAATAAATCGTACGTAAAACTCGAAAATATTTTTAATTTTTTGGCATTAAAAAACTTTATTAAAACAAAAATTGTTTTTCTTTTCTAAATTTTTCCTACAAGGTTTCGAATTTTGCGGAAAACTTTCCGCGCAACAATGTTCGCGCATGCGTCTATATTATATAATTCTCGTTATAGAATGGTCAAACATTATGGATACGAATTTTAAGAAAATTCTATAACAAAATTGTAATTACTTAGAACTATCAAAATAAGTTAAAATCAAGGTTTCTAGTTATTTAAGAAAAAAATACATATTTAGTTGCTTCTGATATTAAATTATAATCAAAATTAGATTGTTTTTGAAAAGCTGACCTCAACGAGAGCATCTGTATTGATACAAAAATTTCTCTTTGAAAATGTTCTTCAAAATGTTTTGTAATCAAACCTCTCATCAATTAGTTTGATTGCAAAATATTTGTGCTTTTGAAGAGAAATGAGTATAGATGTTCACGAAATGCACGAAATAATTTATCGCTGCAGCATATAAATACAGTCGAGTCTCTATAAAGCGAAATCTATTGTTCAGTCAAAAAATTCGTTGTATAGAAAAATTTGTTGGATAGAGAACGGCTAAATGTTTTTCATTTAATGTTTAAATTTTGAAACAGTGATGTTTTTTGAGCTGTTTGATTAAGTTTTTGAAATGTTTAACGGAATTTTGGTGAAATCTCAAACATTTTTGCCACTTTCTTTTTTTTCCAGTGTCTTAATATTTTCAAAATTATTACTTTATCAGAATTTTATTTAGATGCAGTAAAAAAATCACACCAGCATAGATGACATTTAGTAACACTTCTTCATTCAAATGATCTCTCACAACAAAAAATGTTCCAAGTCGCCATAAACAACAAACATCCACTCTAAACTCTAAAAGTAATGAGAGTTATTTTAGGTAGATGAAAACCTGCTGAAAAAGACGGCTTTTTCTGAAATTACCCTTATATCTCGGCCGTACTATCCAACCCAAGAAACAAACACCATTTCCAGGCGACAATGGAATAGTTTTATCTTTTAGGATGATTTGTGATATGTTTCAATCTTTCCAAGAAAGCATGCTCATCTTGGTTAAAACAAAGTCAAGTGTAAAAATGCAAAAGAGCATTTTTTTTCTTGGGGGGGGGAGGGGGGGGGGGCAAACGCCTTTTTTTGGCAGAAGGAATAAGGTAGAGGAGTGCACCTATAAAATATAAACCAGAAATCCAAGAAAAAATACTTATACCACAAATAATTTGAAGCGTTTTCTGAACATGTGAAAGAGCATTTTTGAAAAAATTCGTTAAATAGAGATATATATTTCGCTACATGGAGACATTATTTAATGTAATTATGAAAAAATAATTGACCGTTCCTACAAAAAATTCGTTAAATAGAGAAATTCTCTGTATGGAGTTTCGTTGTATAGAGACTCGACTGTATATTGATACTGTACAATATGTATATCCATTTATGCAAGATTAGCATCGATATTTATTCATAAAAATATAGCATTTTGAAAAAAGTGATAGAAAATTTCTTGCTTGTATTTTGTATATCTTGTGTAGGGTTTTTTTTAAACCAAACTTTACACCAAATTTTTAAAAAAATGAGAAAATGTAATAGAAATAATATAGTGCAATTAGAATATAAAAATATTAAATATTTGACGAAATTTAAACAGCTATATGAAAAAATGTTTGTCTGAGCATGATCCAAAAATTATTTTTCATGATTTAATAGTCAAGTCTACGGAGCAACTCATATAATAAAGCCTATCAAATATCGTGAAAATTCAAAAAGATATCAGTAATAGAGTGATCTGATCTTTAATTGCTCTCTAAAAGCAACTGAATGAAAAGGGATTTCCGATAAATTCACATGCAATGGGATTTTAAATTCATGATACAAATTTTAAAGGTTGTAACATGACACTATAACAATTATTTATATTACAGTCATTTATAGTATTGGTTGTATCCAAATATAGTAATACATGCCCTGTTATGGTTTATATATTGACACTAATCAATGGATAAATGGATACAGTCCCTCATATTTTTGCTTCATGTTGGGAATAAAGGAATTTGAGCTTATACCATCGACGATCACTTTCAGAATTTTCAAGCTATGTTTTTGAGACTTTCACAAAAATTGCTCTATACATCTAGCTAACACAATATGCAAATGTAATTTTGATAACATTGACACATGTACAATGTAAAAATATTTAGTAAAACTGCTCATTTTTCATACAATTTTTACTATTTTTTAATTTTGATTACAGGGTATCTTGTAAAATGTTGTTTGTCATATTTTCGGAAAAAGAACATTTTACATTAAAAGCTCTGCAAATTATAAGAAAAAAACATGGGAAATTTTGACTATTTTTATAAAAACAATTTCTCTATGAGTATACAAGCTATCCGCATAAAAATAAAAACAGTTTATTACAATAAGCCACTTAATTATAATACACAGTTCGAACTCTTTTTGCTACATTAGATTTTACAGGGTTATCCACAATATATTCATTATTTTTCAATTTGTTGACGGTTTTCTATGGAGTTTCAGGAAAAATTCTTCATGGAAATGTATGCCTGTACTATTATCGAGCAAGATCCCAGAGCCCCTAGACGTTACTTATTTTCTCATAAGTAAAATGTATTGGATAAAGTAGTGCTTGTACGTGCTATGAGCGTAGTGATACCTGCTAGCTTGGACCGACGGCCAATTTACAGGTACCAGGTACCAAAGGTAGGTAAAAACACTACGAACTTTTCCTATTTTCTCAGTCTTGATTTTTATATATGATGCTCAGGGAACTATTTCAATACTTTATGTAAGCTCCCTGACCAATTGCATGGGCCAAACATCTTCATAGACATACAAAAGAAACGCGTTCAGCTCAACTTACCGAAGTAATACATTTTAAGATGATAAAGAAAATAAACTGAAACAAGTTGGAAATTGCACGTGAACGTAGCAAATGAGGTGCGTTCGTACGATAACGAAGTTTTAAAAATATTCAGATCTTGCTGATATAGTACAGCGTACTTCGGATACAGTATAGTAGTCGAAATCTTTGTGTTTCTGTAAATATGCAAGTAGTAAATTTTATTATACTTCATTAACGTATATCTTATTCATAAAATGTGAAGTAGTTGAATATAATTAAAATACGCCCCAAACAATGTGTCCCCGTATAGCATTATGTAGTGGAATACTTTTGTGTGGCCCTGTAATTTAATAATAAAAATTCTTTGCATCACAGATAGTACAGAATGCATATTTTAGTATATATTTCATAGATTCATGCCAATTCTATTATGTTCGAATAAGTGTAACATCATTAAAATGCATTTGAAACTTTTTTCCCATTGATCGTAATGTAGTGGAATATTTTTGATTGTCCCTGTACATGATCTATGCATCCGACTTTCATAACATTTGAAATGACTCGACAAAATTACGCAATAATTATATGTTTTAAATTTCAAACTATTAAAATGCATTTGAAACTTTTTTCCCCATTGACCGTAATGTAACGGAATTCTTTTGATTGTCCCTGTAATTGATCTATGCATCCGATTTTTATAACATTTGAAATGACTCGACAAAATTACACAATAATTATATTTTTAAAATGTCAAACGATTAAAATGCATTTGAAACTTTTTTCCCCATTGACCGTAATGTAACGGAATCCTTTTGATTGTCCCTGTAATTGATCTATCCATCCGATTTTCATAAAATTTGAAATGACTCGACAAAATTATGTTATAATTATATATTTTAAATTTCAGAAGATTCGGTTGGGTAGTTTTTGCGTTGTTATATGCGGACGGACAGACAGACAGACAGACAGACAGACAGACGGACGGACTGAGCGACAACAATAGGTGCTACGTATTTACATAATTACGAACGCACCTAAAAAGAATACTGATTTTAAATAAAATCGTCTGAATTTAATCAATGTTTTTTATTGAATGTCAGTTATGAATTGGTAATACTTAAGTGGGGAATTAATTTGAAATATTCCAATATTTTGAATTACTTGAATAAATATTCTAATATTTTCACTTTTCAAAATATATTGTTTAATTAATCTTTTAAAAATGATATTAATATTAAAATATTGCTTAATTATTACTAAAGACTTCCATTAGACTATTAATAACATAGGTTTTATGAAGCTATGTAATTATCACGTTCGCGCTCATACTCATAGCGACACTTTATGTATGTCTGGGAAGATGTTTGGCCCATGCAATTGGTCAGGGAGCTTACATAGAGTATTGAAATAGTTCCCTGAGCATCATATATAAAAATCAAGACTGAGAAAATAGGAAAAGTTCATAGTGTTTTTATCTGCCTTTGGTACCTGGTACCCGTAAATTGGCTGTCGGTCCAAGTTAGCAGGTGTCACTACGCTCATAGCACGTACTAACACTACTTTATCCAATACATTTTACTTGTGAGAAAATAAATAACGTCTGGGGGCTCTGGGATCTTGGACTATTAATGTTTACATACGTAGAGTTCAGTAGAATTCATCTAGTATTTTTTTAAATATTTAACAAGATGTGTAAAATCGCAAGTGGCTGGTCACTTTTGGCTAAATAGTATATATGTTATTAATGTACATTAAATGAAATATATTCAAAACATGTGACGTTTGAGCCTGTCTATACCAAAATCTTTGTATAAAAGAAAAAATTCATGCTCCCGCAGGAGGAAATATTACACAATTATACATTCTGTGACAAAAACCTGTCTAAACAGAAAATTTTCTGTTCGTACAGAAAATCGAGACGTTTTACCTACCACCTTGACATTAATACAAAACATGGTAAAATATAGCAAATATCATGTTTCACTAGTTTTGTTATATTTTATTAATATAATTTATAAAATCTAACAAAACCTGTGAAAACGTGAGCCTGTCTGTGATGGAATATTGGTTTAAATGAAAGAAAAAAAAAAGAAAAAAGAAAAGAAAAGAAAAATCGTGCCATCGGGAAGGAAAAAAAATCATACTCCTCTCGGGAAAAAAAAAAAAAAATATATATATATATGTATATATCATAGAATTATACTTTCTGAAACAAAACCTGTTTCAACGAAAAATTTTCAATCACATGGATTATGTGTTGACATGTTTTCTTATATTTTTGATATAACCAGTGAATAATAAAATTAAAACTTTGATTATGAATTTGAAATTTCCTACAATTTTTAAATCCATGAAGTCAATAGAAGGGGAAAGAATAATATGATGAAAACTATCAAGAGTCCAATAAATAAGTTAAAAAAAAAAATACAATTTAACAAATTACAACGACTATTTGAAAAATTATATTTTCAAAGACTCAAATTTTAGACTTATAAATAAATTTTATATTTAAAAAAAATAATACTAATAAACATTATTACTTATCCATCATACGTAGTATAGGGTAAATCTTGCAATCGTTTTGAAAATCGAAAAATTTTTTTGACGGATTTACACGTTTCAGATAGTGGAGATTCCGAAAAACATATTTTTAGAAAAAAAATTTTGCCGTCCTTCTGTCTGTCTGTCTGTCTGTAAACGCTCTATCTTCCGAACAAATTGAGATAGAGACTTGAAATTTTGTAAGTACTTAGTATGTAAGGATGGGACGCTTATTTAATATCAAAAACCTCGATTATCCGGAACTATTTTTTTCGGACTCTCGAAAAATTCGTTCTGATGAAAGGTACATAAAAATTTTCGATTTTCATTTTTTATTTTAAGGAATGAAAGTAAAAGACAATAAAATAAAACAAATTTTGCATCAAGAATGAAGTCGATCGGGTTATTAGTTGCCGAGATATTTGTAACCCTGTTTTCCACATTCTTCGATTTTTCATGACCCTGTATTTCATTCAAATTTCCATTCAGTGGTATTTTTAAATTGGAAAAGAGACGCTTAATCCGACGCAATAAATTGTTAGTTAATAGAATTATTATTTTTGGAGTTATAAGGATGTTTCTTTTACGCAGTTCGGTACTACTTGAGTAGTTTGTCGTTTTATATAATTTGTCGAAATCGGTACATCAGCAGTTCTTCAATAAAGCATTACTATGTATATTAACAACATTTAAATTTTGTTTATGAATTGCAATGCATTGTATAAATAGTTTTCACATGTTCTATTTTCATATACATATCCATGATGTGAAAGTATTACGGTGGGCCCCCAACGACTAGTTTTTTATGATGATCAAAACGTGGTTTACTTAATAACAGATTCCTATATTACGTATGTCATGGATTAAAAATCAGTATTCCTGTACCGATCATACACAAATTTTGAATGAATTTTTAGTTTTATAATTTTCGAAACTGCAAATTTTTAAACTTCTAAACATCACACATTTTCGATTTTTACATCGTCGTATAGAGAAAAAAAATCTACTTATAAATGCAATTTATTTGAAAGTAGTATCTCAATTTATTTTTAAGTTATTAATTTTTTTGTCGTTTTTTAATACTTTTTTCGTCATCGTGACAACAGAAGTATTTCATTTTTGAACAATATAAACATGAACCAATCAGAAAACGAATTAAATAAAAAAAACAGAAGCATTCCATTTTTGGACAATAAACATAGACCAATAAAAAAACGAATAAAATGAAAAAAGTTGTGGAATTCAACCAATAAAAAGATTCAGATATACTTCAGATTTCCCAGTTCTTTTACCGAGGCAAAGAATTATTTTCCAAATAGTTATAAAAAAAATAATAATAAATGAAGGAAAAAACTAGTAAAAGATAATGATATTAGATACCAACGAGTTTTTTTAGCAGCATAAGTTTCTGAAGAAGTATACATTTGTTAATTGTTTTTAAAATCCCAGCCGGCTATCGCCCAGATAGCTTAACAGGTAAAGCATTGGCCTTGTAAGCCAAGTATCCGGGTTCGATTCCCGGCCTGGGCAATTTTTCGCTCAGCTTGAAAATAATCAATTCGTATGATAACTTTACCAATCGGTTTGATTGTGTTAAAAAAATAATAGCATATCCACATATCCATCGTTATATGGAGTTCCATTACCTGTGGTTTATTCTGCGAGCTATTTCAAATGACAGACCAAATGTTACGAGCAATAAGGTTATCTGAGCGAAAAATCCCAGCCGGCTATCGCCCAGATAGCTTAACAGGTAAAGCATTGGCCTTGTAAGCCAAGTATCCGGGTTCGATTCCCGGCCTGGGCAATTTTTCGCTCAGCTGGAAAATAATCAATTCGTATTATACATTTGTATTACAGTTACAGAAATTTACATTATAGCATAGTTGCTGGAGTTTACATTATAGTGCTGAAAAAATAAAGCATTAGTAAATCATATCTATAACGATTTTTCCATTTGTTCCAATTTACCAACACGACACTAGTATAAATAAAAATAAAATATGGAAAATATCATGTTTTATAGATTCTGATATAAATTTTATTAATATGCTTTAATTAATGTATTGAAATCATGTGGTATTGGAGCCTTTCTATAACGGAATCTTACTTTAAAAGAAATAACTCATGCTCAAAGAAATTCACAATTGTACCTTCTGAGAAAAAAAAAAATATCTAAACGGAAAAATTTCCGTTCACCAATAAATCCTTTTCACTAATTTTTATTGTAATTTGAAATAACTTATGAGTAGTAATTAAATTGTGTAAGTTTAAAACTTTGAAATCTCCAACATTTTTTAAATCCATGAAGTCAATAGAAGGGGAAAGAATAATACAATGTTAACCAACAACAACAACCCTGTAAAAAAAAAAAAAAAAAAATTAAAAAATGGAAGAAAAAAACCAACAAAAGATAACGATACATATACCAACGAGTTTTTCATTCGTGTAAGTTTCTGTAGAAACTTACATTTGTAGTAGTTACAGAAGTTTGTGCCACTTTACCACCGCGACATTTTATTATTAGTACAAGTAAAAATTAAATACAGTAAATATCACGTTTAAAAAAAATTTCTACATTTCATTAATATACATTAATGAAATCTGGCAAAACCTGTGAAAACACGAGTGTGTCTATGGCGGAATATTGCTTTAAAAGAAAAAAAATAGTGCTAGCTCTGAAAGAGTAAATTATACATTTATATACAGTCGAGTCTCTATATAACGAAATCCACCGTTCCAGTAAAAAATTCGTTATATAGAGAAATTCGATGTATAGAGAATGATGTTAAAAATCGTATTTAATATGTGAAATTTGAACAAGTATTATTTTTGATCTTTTGAATAAAGAATTTGAAGTGGTTAAAAGTAAATATTAATCTAACATTTTATTTCTTAATTATTTAAGCTGTTTCAAAAAAGAGAACAGGCATTTATTTGAAAGCTTAATGAAAATCAAATAAGGAAGACTTGCATTAATTTCAGACGATGAAATCTGTAATTTTTTGTTGTTTTGATTTTAAAATTGTTACGTTTGCAAAAAAAATGCTCAAATTTTACCAAGGAATGAAAAATTGTAGTTAACGTTTTCCTCCATTTGAAGGCCTCTCTTATGTGCCTCTCATTGATTCCTCTCTTACATGTGTATCAATCCAAATGACACTGTTTTGAGAAAGATGTGGAAAGGTGTGTGGGAGGTGGGATGATTCGTTGGATTTAAAGAACAAGGAGAGAAATACCTAATAATAATAATAATAATAATAAAACTCAGCACTGACGATAAATCAAAAATAAGTGATGGAAAATTGATTCCATATGATTTCGAAGCTTTTTAAAACTGTTTTTTTATGATGAATTTATGAAAAAATTCGTTATATGGAGATAGATATTTCGCTATATAGAAACTGTTTTCAATGTAATAATCCGAAAAGGGGACCGTTCCTACTAAAAATTCGTTATATAGAGAAATTCGATGTATGGAGTTTCGTTATAGAGAGACTCGACTGTATATCCCTTCGCTGCACCATGTGCCACATCTGGAACGTATCTGAAAACGCTACAATTCTCATTATGCGCCATAAATTTGGCCAATATGACTGCAGTAACTGATCAATAACAGTCCAAAATCCAAATAATGGAATTACACTTACTTTGTCCATATCGGATGGCTGCATTTGACAAAAAAAAAAAAAAAAAAAAAAAAAAAGAATTTGTTTTTTAGAAGCAAGAAAATTTTGGATCAAGCTATAGGTCAAAATTTATTTTTATTATTTTTTACTAACACTGGACGTACTAACACTGCCTTATCAAGAACATATTTAAATGAGGGGATAAAACTATTGTTTAGTGACAGTAAATTATGTTTCATTTCAAATTGTTGTCGTAAATCTTATAAGAGAGTCCATTGAAATTTATACGCGTAAAAATCTGGTTTGCGATGATACCGTTTCTTTTATTATTCCTAAGTTATGGTTAGAATTAATGAATAAATTTCTCGTGAGAGCTTGAATGGGATGAACCATGTTGGAAATTCTTTTAGATCATGGTGTATTTTAATTTAATTTTTTACAATAGAGCGCGTGGTTTTTTGTTTTTTTGTTGTTTATATCTCATTGTCGCGTGTCATTTGTATTAACCGTGAAATATTTTGAAATTTTATTTTTATTTTTATTATGATTATGGATCTTATTTGACGGATCCGAAACATGTCAATGTCATTTATTTTTATTATAACACCTTTCTTAAGTAAAATAAAATTTTTATTAAAATGTTTATTTATACTAAATACTTAAAAATATTAATATAAAGAAACTTGCAGAGTGTTAAATAGTTAAAATTGATGAATTTAAGGCCATTTAATTGCAAAATATAGCAAAATTCCAATTGTGTTTAAAGATAGAAAACCAACGATTATAAATGCACAAATAATGTATGAAAAGTTAGCAAACAGCTGTTTCGAATCTACTATCGAGATTCTTCATCAGTGCAAAACTCAGCGAGTTATAGAAAAAGCAAAACTGAGCTAAGTTGGCTCAGCTTTGTTTCAGTTTTGCTTTTTCTAGCTCGCTGAGTTTTGCACTGATGAAGAATCTCGATAGTAGATTCGAAACAGCTGTTTGCTACCTTTTCATACATTATTTGTGCATTTATAATCGTTGGTTTTCTATCTTTAAACATTTTTGCATAAAGGCTTTATTTGCTATTTTAATCCCGAATTGTGTATATAGGGTACATGTCATAAAATATCAAATTTCAGCTGAAAATTTAAAATTTTTTTTTTTTTTATTACTTTTCCCATTATTACACTGATATATAGATTTCAAACAATTTTTTTTCATGAAGATAGAAAAAAATCGTGCAGGAAGGGATATTCTTAAACAATTCTTAAACGGAAAATTTTTCCGTCACACTGGTTCTGTCTTAACAGTTTTATTTTAAATTTGATATAACTTATGAATTATAAAATTGAAATCTTGAAATTTTCTACATTTTTTAAATCTATGAATTCAATAGAAAGGAAAAAATAATATAATGAGAGCTAACAACAACAACCCAGTAAAAAAATAATAAATGGAGGAAAAAACTAACAAAAGATAACGATATTAGATACCAATGACTGTTTTATTCGTATACTTGGACTTGACTTGGACGAGATAATTGTCAGAGTGCCTGGAGAGATCAACTCTAATTCGTATAAGTTTCTGTAGAAGTTTACATTTGCACTACAATTACAGGAGTTTACAATATAGTATATATTTATGTAATAGAGCAGAAAAAATACAGTGTTAGTAAATGATATACTGTTCAGTCGTATTTATGCTTTGTAATTTTGGCAATGACTTTTATCGTCTGCGTTTGTTTATACGAGTTAATAGAATGTTTTGCAAAAAAAAACGTAGTCATGCACCGCAGAATTGTGATTTAGTTAAATAAACTACAGTTCATTAAAGTTTTAATTTATGTTTTATTGACTCTATGAGTGTTTGAATATGAGCTATTAACATTTACCATTAAGGGTGTATTCGAAAAAACGCTTTTCCAAACTTCAACAACTCGAAATTTTCCGATACAATTTCAGGCACATTTTTAAAAGTAGAAACATGAAACTTGCTGAGGGGATTTTTGAAGGGACTTATGAGGTGCTGTGTGATGTCTTTTTACGCTCAGTTCATTAGAATTTGAATTATAAACAATTACCTTATCAGTATGACCCCTTTCTTTTGTTCCCAGATCTCCCCCCATGGGAAAAATCGTTCGAAATGCCGTTTTTGATTGCTTTTTTTGCAATATTTTCTGCCTTTATCAAAGAATCGCCAATCACGGCACCTTGTGCACTTTCCAAATAAGAGATTTTGAAAGTTTGGTGTATTTGAGAGCAAAAATGAATTCAAAAATAAATCGGAAAATAAGCAGTTTGAATCGAAATACACCCTTAAATCGCGATAATTCTACTAAATCACGACTTCTCCATTTGCTCCCCTTTACCACCGCGACGAGTAAAAGTAATGATAAAATATAGCAAATATCACGTTTCACAGTTTCAACTATATTTCATTAATATATATTGATAAAATATAGCAAAACCTGGGAAACTGTCTATAATGGTTTACATCTTTTAAATCGATGAAACCAATATAAGGGAAAAAATAATATGATGTGAACTAACAACAATAGCACCGTAAAAAAAATGGAGGAAAAAAAAAAAAAAAACAACAACAAAAGATAACGATATTAGATACCAACGAATTTTTTATTCGTATAAATTCCTGTAGAAGTTTACATTTGTAGTACAATTACAGAAAATTGAGACATTTTACCGCCCTGACGTTAATACAAATAATAATAAAATATAGCTAATATCATAATTCGTTAGTTTGGTATATTTTATTAATATGCATTAATAAAATCTAGCAAAAACCTACAAAAATGCGAACCTGTCTATGATTGAATTTTGGTTTAAATGAAGAAAATAAATCATGTCGTAAAAAAATTCATCCTCCTCTCGAAAAAAAAATCATAGAATTATACCTTTTAAAACAAAAACCTGTTTCAACGAAAAATTTCTGTCACTTTGGTTCTGTGTTGACAGGTTTTATTGTACTTTTAAAATAACGTGTGAATTATAAATTTAAAACCTTGTAATATCTTTCAATTTTTTAATCCATGAAGTCAACAGAAGGGAAAAAATAATATGTTGAGAATTAACAACAACAGCCCAGTAAAAAAATAAAATAAAAAAATGGAGGAAAAAAAACCAACAAAAGATAACGATATTAGATACGAACGAGTTTTTTATTCGTATAAGTTCCTTCAGTTTGATGAAAGGGGCGCCGACTGCCGAAAAAAAATTGCAAAATCCTTGATCACTTGTCCTTGGATTCTTCGGTTATCAACCTCGGCCCCCACTGCTTGGGGAGCTGAAGCAACATGCCTTACGAAACGGTTGCCCGTGTGTGCTGGGGCTCCAAACGGGGTAGAGATGGGGCCCCCGAAAGTCAAGTGAAAGTGAATATATCTCATCACGGTCATTTTTCCTTCAACAGATGGACTTTTTTTTTAAGCTCGTGCAATGTTACATTCATCAATTTTGAAACAATTTTATGATGTTAGATAATAAAATACGCTTAAAAAAATACTAATCGACTTTAAAATAAGAATCATCCTTGGCGACAACTTGGCGCTAATGCATATGAATGCATAACTTTAATATGTTTATGATTTGAAAACGGTTGCAACAATGAAAGCTAATTTGTGCCAAATCCTTTTTTTAAAATCAAATTTACATTTTTTTAATCTAAAAAAATTCTAATCCTCAGAATTTAATGAAATTAAAATGGGACCACAGAAATATCTTATATTTTCAAAAAAAAAAAAAAAAAAAAAAAAAAAAAAAAAAATTCAAAATCGATTCATATTTAAAGAATTTATGATTGAACAAGAAATACATCCAGGTCGAAATCATAACCTACTCCTTGAAGTAGGTTAAAAAGTGAATCTCAACCGGGTGTGTAATGAATAGTGATGCCAGGTGTCCCGGTTTCAGTGCTATGTCCCGATTTGAAAAAGTTTTGATACATTTACATATTCATTTTTTTTAACGGAAATATATAAAAGTGGAAAGCCTGACTTATAGAAGAGATTTGGAATCGAACTAAGTTTTCCATTTTTTGATAAATAAATTGAATTCCTCGGTTATCAACCTCAGCCCCTACTGTTTCGAGGACTTGAGGAGCTGAAGCAACATGCCTTACAACATGCGAAACGGTTGACCGTGTATGCTGGGGCTCCAAACGAGGTAAAGATGCCCCCCCCCCCCGGAAGTTAAGAACTCAAGTGAAAGTGAACGTATCTCATCACGGTCATTTTCCCTTCAACAGATGGATGTTTTTTTTTAAGCTCGTGCAATGTTACATCAATCAATTTTGAAACAATTTGATGATGTTAAAAAAGTGCATCTCAACTGGTGTGTAGTTAATAAAAGTCAGGTGTCCCGGTTTAAGGGCTATGTCGCAATTTGCAAAAGCTCCCAGACTTGTCCCACGTAACCACAGCGCGAGACTACAAAAGTTGGCACCTTTCATAATGCTTATTTTTTTTTTTTTTTTTTTTTTTTTAGTACCATGCTATTTGTTATTCACTGAATAAAAAGAGCTTAACTTTAACAGCAATAGTTTCACAGCTTAGGCTGTTCGCAACTGCTCTGCTCACACAAACGTGAAATGTTTTGACACATTAACACATTCAATTTTTATCGGAAAGACATAAAAATGGAAAGTCTGATTATGGAAGCGATTTGGAATCGAATTGTCTTTTCCATTTTTTTGAGAAATAACTTACGTATTGAATTATGATTTTCATCATGTGACAAAGCCATTTTTCTCACTTACTTGAATGGTTATTTTTCTTTTGCGCAGAAATTAGATTCAAAACTCTTACTTTGACCTTATTTTCTGAAATATCTATCGCGTTTGCAAAAAGAAAAAGGAAAAAGCAGTTCAATTTGATAGTTTGTGAACAACAACACCTGCTAGTTTCAAGCCTTTACGAAAACGGTAAATTAAAATTTATATCATAAAGTTGCCCTTTCGGATTTGAGAACAGCCTTAATACAGTATAAGCTGTGAAGATAAAATCTATCGATAATTGGAGATTTGCATAGTATAATGCAATATAGTACAATGTTAAAATATAAACTAACTATAAACATGCATGAGATGATGAAAGTTTTTGAATTGGCACATCCGACTAGTCTTTTCTCCATATTTTGGTAAAAGAAGAATTTCAGTCAAAGTTGGCGTTTTGAACCGAATTAATGCGAATTAATTGACTGCGATGCGATGACGCATAAAAGGAAAAATAATGCCGCTCTGAAACATAAATCATTTATAACTCAAGGCATAATTCATTGATTGAAAAATGAACCTCAGTCAATCATACAATGTTTCCGGAAAACCTTTTTTGACCGGGAGGCGGCAACACAGACAATTATCTCATCGTGTTCAAGGATGAAATTCTAAGATTAGTTAAACCTCGATTCGCGTACTAAAATGGAATCGGTCTGCCAACTCATAAAAAAAAAATCGATTTTAGCGGTTAACTTATAGGCTTACCATTGTGCTTTCCTGCACCAAAAGTTTGGAAGCATGGAGGATTGCGAGCAGGAAAACATAAAGATAAACCCATGGGTCAACCATTAAAATCGGCCTTTTAGGTGTTTTCCACTAAGATGTAACTTGGCAGACCAGTATCGTTTTAATATGCGAATCGAGATTTAACCCTTTCGGGTTTAGTGTACTATTAATAGTACATGTCTTTTAATGGAGTATTATTTTGTATTAACAAATACTTTTGTTACTGTTTACATATATCATTGTTTGTATATGTCTCATGCATTTACTATATGACCTCATTTATGGGCACTTAGTAATAATAATAATTATTATTATTTGCTTAATTCTCTTTGCGCCGTTTTGTTACTGTTTTCATATAGCATTGTTAGTATATGTCTCATGCATTTACTATATGACTTCATTTATGGGCACTTAGCAATAATAATAATTATTAATATTTGCTTAATTCTCTGTGCGACGTTTGCGATTCTTTTATTTTAAATATATATTTCACTCTTTAAATTTAAAATAAAAGTTATTTTCCTGAAAGTATCATGTGTAATAAAGCGCAAAAAGTATTAGAAAGTTGAAATATAAGTTAAATGCAATATTTTCTAAACATCTCGAAAAATTCTTCCTTAGCCTATTGTCATATGAATATGATTTGAATAGTGCACAAAACAACAACATTCTTTATCTTTCAGACAATGAAATATTCGTTAAACACTAATTAATCTATTTGGATAGCTAGTGTTCATGTTATTAACGTAAAAGTAATTTTTTTTTTTAAACTGAAGAAAAAAAAATTGGGACTGGAAAGGGTTAACTAATCCTAGATTTTCAACAGTGAACTCAATGATGTGATTGTCTGTGCTGTCAACTCCCGGTCTAACTGAAATGTTCTTCAATACTGTGTAGATAATTATTCATTGAATGACGACAATAGTTATGTGATGTGTTTCAGAATGTTAAATTGTAATACTTAAACACTGATTATTTTTTCTGAATAAATAATACATATACCATTGAGAAACTATGTACTCAATTTCAGCGTCATCAGCTGGAAAAAAAAGGTAGCCATTATTAAGGGGCTACTTCATTCAAATGAAAAGACCCATTTACTAATGCTAATCCTATGGAAGAAATTTATAAACATATCTCGGTTGCATTTCAATACTTTTAAATGTTTTTTTTTTTTTTTTTTTTTTTTTTGCTTTAGGTAGCTGAGATTGATCTGAATGCAGACCGTTTTTCAACTTTTCGATTTTGGTTGCAGATACTTTTAATGATGGTGCTTTCACTTTCGAAACCAGTTCCGAAAACGAAAAGCGCCCTTATGAAAAATATCCATAAACAAAATAAAAAAAGTAATAAAAAACAGCTTGCATACAAGTCGATCTCAGCTGTTCAATGCAAGAAAAATCATTTAAAAATATTAAGATGCAACAAAGATATATTAATAAATTTCTTCCATAAGATTAGCATTAGCGAGCGGGCCTTTTCATTTGACTGAAGTAGCCCCTTAAACTTTATTCAAAACAAAAATCCCATAATTTTTTTGGCATTTTTGTGAAAACCGCATCATTTCGTTATACATGCACTTTAGTATTTATTGAGTTTCCAAAAGTCTTGAAATTTCAAAATCCTCCATAGATTTAATGGTCATTAATCTGTGCACCATGGAGATCAATGGACTCTAGCACATACCTCTAGGCATCTCCAAAGTGATGTATTGCAACCAATATATTCATTCGAATCAGCTTCAACCAGACAATTTTTTTATAACATAAATGCAGTGCTGCTATTTAAAAAATAACAATATTTGTGGGAACTCCTCTTTTCATAGAGTACGTGTTGACTCTACCGGATTTTCTCTAAGCCAAAATCCAATTTAAAACATTTAGTCAAATCCATTTTTTTTTCATTTAACAGTTATAATTATTATTATTATACTTTTTTTATATTGCTGTATTTGTATAGGATCCATGAAAAAAGCAATAGTTATTCAATCTCATATCGAAATAATTTCTACTGTCAAAATAAATTGAAATAACAAAAATAAATCCATATATTACTTACTGGCACATCTATTCTAGAAGCTTCCAAAAGAACGATGATGAGAGGTGTTTTTTTTCTACGCTCTCTGATAAGTTGTTTCGTCTGCAAATTTTTTTCCTGATCACTATCAAAATTTCATGTATGGTTCAGGACAAAAAAAATTGGTACTACTTGGTTAATCCGTCGACCAAAGAACTATTGCCAAACTATAAGATTAAATGCCAATAATGGATGACCTTGAATTTCACATTCAGTGACACTAAATACGATACACGTATTTAAAACGTCATTAAGTGATTATTATTTCGACTTTTTATTTGTATTTTTATTAATATTCTGCTGATTATTTGTTTTTTCGTTATTTAAAATAAAAATTATGTTAATGTGTATGATTTGGCTATGAGTTTGGCGATTTGTATAATTTGGCAAAATTGATCAATGGCATAACCAAGCAGTACCAAAAATTTTAAGGGAGGTTCTATACGGCTTATGAATATAAATGAAACGGATTTTCTTAAAACTAGCATAAAATATTATTCCGCTTGAAAAAAAGAAAATATTATTAAAAATAAAATAAAAATAAAAATAAATAAATAAATGAAATAAAATTGTACTCGTACGGTCGTAAGCGATACATATTTTTTTTTTCTTTTTACTGTAACAAACCAGATATTTCTGGGAACGGCGGCGTTCCCATTTAACAATATCACTGCATAGATGCAAGTGTATGTGTGTTCGCATGCGCATTTACACTTAAATATTATTGTACGTAGCCATACGTCACATCAAAATGTTACATTCGTCTTAAATGTTTGTAATATTGCCTAATGACTCAACACCATGATATCAGGTCAGTAGCGTCATTTTTTGAAAAAATATTGGGCTGGCTTAAACATTTTTGAATAAAGTAACTCATATTTTTTTTCTCTTAGTATGTAAAGAGAAACGGGGGAGAAACCAATGACTGGAGATAATTCAATAAATGCATTAATATTTATTGTAAATAACATAAAAAGTGCTAACTATTAAAGGGGGAAAAATTAACTAAATGTCAGGAAATACATACATAAAAAACACCTAAGTACATTATCGATTCAAGACATTAAAACGTATGACAAACTACGCAGGAAGTTTATTTTTGAGGAAAGTTTAATTGTGAGTAATGCTGATGGAGCTTTTATTGCTTGTGTAATTTTAATTATAGTCATATGAGAACGTTAATAAATTCTAAAATTCATTTCAATGATGAGATAAATGAATTAATAAATACCAAAATAAATCAATCGAAATAGGTGGGTGCAGATAGCAAAATATTGTGTGAGCTCGAGCCACAGGATTTGGTGTCACTATATCAGAGCAGGTTTTGCACGAGTACCCGATACCGAAAAAGATCTGCTTAAAATTAACATGAAATTTAATTCAAAATTAAAAATGAACTTCGCAAACCCGATACACTTTAATCTCAGGCCAATCAAAATCCGAAGCGAAAGAAAATTAATTGATAATTTAATACAATTATGGAAAGATATCCTACAATTATAGCTCTAATACCAATTTTATACATTGTTTGTATAAAAATATGAGCACGTCTTCACCCTTTAATATTCACACTATCAGGCCTCGCACACTGATGGTGGCCTAATTACATCGAGGCCTAGAATTAAAAAATATATATTTAATTCTTAACGCCCTTGCCTATGGCAGCGTATACTGCGGATGCACAGCTCTCGCAGGTAATTTTTTTAGTTCTCTCTTCCACTGCAAGAAAGCGCATTCTGTTTTCAACAAATCTCTCTCTCTTCGAACGAACCTCCCGGTTACCTATGGCACCATATAGTATGCTTGCTGTGCAGGAGCCGAAAATTATTTTACTTCCAATTTTCAGAGCCAAGAGCGCAACTGTTCTAAATAAACTTATCTTCAAATAAACCTCCGGTATTGGATTACGCTACCTGCTGCACCATATAGCAGGAGTGTTGCGCATGTGCCGGAAAATATTTTTAATTCCTTTTTCCCCATCAGAGGACGCATTCTGTTTTAAACAAACCTTTTGCCGAATGAACCTCCGGCACAATTAAAAATATTTAGGATTTTCTTTTGAAAAATTCGGTCAACTTGAATCAGACATGCAAGAGTCAAAACCCGACCGAAAACTAATCTAAACACGAAACGTTTAAAACAATCTCATGTGCAGAGAAAATAATTTCGTCAACCCGAACCATACGGAATCATGGTTCGAGAAAATTTCTCGATGCAGGTTTTTAGTAAAAATTAATCATGAATATTTTTTTGTTTTATAAAATAGTTAAGTATCGGTAAGTTATTGAAATTTGTTCCATTTAATTAGCAGAATTAATTTTAAATAACAAAAGTATAATGATGATCTTATATTCAAATTAGATAACTCCTTCATTTTTAGGTGCGTTCGTAATTATGTAAATACGTAGCCCCTATAGTTGTCGTCCAGTCCGTCCGTCTGTCTGTCCGCATGTAACAACGCAAAAACTACGCAACCGAATCTTTTGAAATTTAAAATATATAATTATTACATAATTTTGTCGAGTCATTTCAAATTTTATGAGAATCGGATGGATAGATAAATTACAGGGACGATCAAAAGTATTCCGTTACATTACGGTCAATGGTGAAAAATGTTGCAAATGCATTTTAATCGTTTGAAATTTAAATTACATACTTATTACATAATTTTGTCAAGTCATTTCAATTTTTTTGAAAATAGGATGCATAGATCAAATACAGGGACAATCAAAAGCACTCCGTTACATTACAGTCAATGGAAAAAAAAAGTTTCAACTGCATTTTAATAATATTACACTCATTCGAACATAATAATATTGATATGCATCATAAAGTACATATTATAATATAGATTTTGCATAATCTGTTGTGCAAAGAACTTTTGTTATTGATTTACAAGGCCACACAAAAATATTCCATTACATAATGAGTATAGAGAGAACATTGTTTGTTGCGCATTTTAATTGTAATTAACTATTCACAATTTTATGAGATTGATACATGAGAGTGATATTTTTAAAACTTCAATATGATACGAACGCACCTCATTTGCTACGCTTCACGTGCAGTTTCCAACTTGTTTGCAAGGAGAAAGCTCTTCATTTGAATATCCGATAAAATTGATAATCGGGCGACCTTGAATATTTTTAGATGATATAAAAACCGATACTGAATAACACATTTCGTAATAATAGAACTTTATCAATTCAAGATTTGTTAACTTTAGCTTGGGAGAAGCATTTAGGTTGCAAAAACAAACGTTGTTACAAGACGTTTCGTAATAATAGAATATGCAATTCGTGACGAATTAAAATATGTATTATATTATTTTTTTTTCACCCGTTCTCAATATTCACTGATAACAATAGAAAAGACAAGCATTGAATAACAGCGTTTGTAAAAACAGAATTTAATCAATACAGATTTAATTAAGTTTGCTAATTTTTTCATCTCAATATTTATTGATGACAGAAGCTGGATCGATCCGATTTGTTCGGACAGCTGTAGGAAAAGGCTTTTAGTAGTTTTTGTTTTGTCAATATATTAGCGGAAGAAATCAATAAATTGATGTTATTGGAAATCTTAAAGGATCTCGGTACCGAGAAAATTTATTTTTAATTGTAACCTATATTATATTTTTTGGTTCATATTTCAATAAAGCATAGTTAATTATGATAACAAGTCCAAAATTGCACATCAAGCGCAGCAAATTAGGTGCGTTAACGAAGTTTTAAAGATATTCAGATCTTGGTGTAATAGTGCACAGTATTCCGGACATAGTATAGTAGCCGAAAACTTTTGTGTATCCCTGTACATACTATCTGCACTCTATTATGCAGGAAGTAACTGGTAGTAAACCTCAGCAACGTATATCAATTTCATAAAATGTGAAACTGGTTAACATAATTAAAACCTCGCCCCAAACAATGTTTTCCCCTTTTGTGTAGCCCTGTAAACTAACAATAAATATTCTTTGCACCACAGATTGTGCATATTGTATATTTTAGTATTTATTTCATAAGTCTGTATATCAACATTATTACGTTTGAGAGAGTGTAACATTATTAAAATTTCATAGAAACTATTTTTTCCCTTTGGCTTTAATATAACGGAATAATTTTGATTGTCCCTGTAATTAAACTATAATCCCGAATTTCACAAAATTTGAAATGACAGCACAAAATTATGCAAAAATTATATGTTTTAAATTTCAAACGATTCAGTTCGCTAGTTTTTGCTCTGTTATATGCAGACAAGCAGACCGATGGTCGGACTCAACGAAAACTATAGATGATACTTATTTACATAATTACGAATGCATTTAAGGGTGTATTCGAAAAAACGCTTTTCCACCTTCAACAACTCGAAATTTTCCGATACAATTTCAGGCACATTTTTAAAAGTAGAAACATGAAACTTGCTGAGCGGATTCTTGAAGGGACGTATGAGGTGCCGTGTGATGTCTTTTTACGCTCAATTCATTAGAATTTGAGTTATAAACTTATTAGTATGACCCCTTTTTCCGTTCCCAAATCTCCCGCTTAGGAAAAATCGTTCGAAATGCCGTTTTTGATTACTTTTTTTTGCAATATTTTCTGCATTGATCAAAGAATCGACAATCACGGCACGTTGTGCACTTTCCAAATAAGAGATTTTGAAAGTTTGGTGTATTTGAGAGCAAAACTGAATTCAAAAATAAATCGGAAAATAAGCAGTTTGAATCGAAATTCACCCTTAAAAAGTGTTAAATTCTCAATGTAGCAATAACTTAAAAAATTAACAATTTTAAAATTTCTTGCTATTCTTTTTTTTACTTTCTTCTATCTTCAATAGAAGAAAGCATTGTAATCGATTTTTTTTTTTTCGAGTTCTGGTTTTCGACGGATTTGCAGAGATTGCAAAAAACATGCTTTTACAAAATGTCTGTCAGTGTGTCTGTATGTGTGTCCTTTTGTCACCATTCTTCCATCAAAAAGTGTATAAAGATATACATAGAATTAAAACAAATTTTTTTGTGGATGTTTTTGGCTGTAACAAGCACAGGTCTTTCTTCAATTTTGAAATATGCTGTCAGAAAGGGACTCTGCAATTACGATTTTTGTGCCATTTTCAATATTGTACCACCTAAAAGTGTATTAAGGGGGTAGTAAGGTTAATTCGAGGGGAAAAAAGCATATTTTCTATCATTTTTTGTAAGGATACAATTAATATTTATTTATTTGTATAGTTAAAGTATAATTATATGTCATTTAAAGAGTATTCTGTGAAATTTTCATTAAGAAATATTAAAAAATGAGCCGATGACAGCGAATCTTCGAAGACGTCCCCAAAAAAAGTTGATTCGCGGTGAACCGCATAACTCATGACTGGATCAACTGAAATTAAAAAAAACCAAATTGATTTAATTAGTTGATAAGTTTCCTCAGGGAACGCAGTCGAGTTTTTTTATTATTATTGATTTTTCAATTTTTTACAAGGCTCGGAAGTCAAAATACTGATTTTTCATAAAAAAAAATCTGATATTTTGTTTTTTAAAAGTAAGTTAAAATTAAAAAAAAGAAAAAAACTCGACAGCGTTATCTCGTAATTTATATAAAGAAAGAGTGTGTAAAATTTAAAAAAGATCGGTTCAGTAGATTTTGAGCTACAGAGTTCACCGGCTTCCAAAAAGCGAAGTGTTAGAAAAACACGTTTAAAGTTTCACAGACGCTTTTGTCGAAATCGGAGGGCGGAGACTTACAAGTGCATATCTCCGTCAGTTTTACTTCAATTGCTTTCAAATTTTCACAGAATAATCTTAAGATGTTGTACATTAATATAAAACAAAAATAAAAAAATGCAAAAAAAGAAAAAAAAAAATACATTACTACCCCCTTAAGTAATGCATAGAATTGAACCAAATTTTTTGTGCAAGTGTTTGACTATAGCTAGTATGTCATCTCTGAATGTGAAAAAAATCGCCGGAAGGGAACGCTGCAGTAGCGATTTTTGTGCCATTTTCAATATTTTACAGCCGAAAAATGTATGAAGTTATGCATAGAATTGAACCAAATTTTTTGCGTAAGTGATTGACTATGGCTAGTAGATCCGCCCTGAATTTAAAAAAAAAAAAAAAAAAAAAAAAAAATGTTAAAAGGGGCGTTATAATTGCAATGTCTGAGCCATTTTGATATTTTACCATCAAAAAGTGTATGAAATTATGCAAAGAGCTGAACTAAATTTTTTGTGTATGAATTTTTTTAGGCATAGCAAGCGGGTTTTTCTTGAATGCGTAAAATATCTTCCGGAAGGGGGCTATATTTCCGTGCTATTTTCATTATTGTTCCATCAAAAAATGTATAAAGTTATGTACAGAATAGAAACAATTTTTTTGTGTTTGTTTTTGGCTTTGGCCTGCAGATCTTCCTTGTATTTAGAAATATTCTGTGGTTAAGGAGCATTGTGACAGCGTAACACTTTTTGTATCATTATCTGGATTTTTCGTCATTCTACCGTCCGTCGGTTCGTGTAGAGACGGGAACTCGAGTCCTGCTAAGCTGGCTATAGCAAGCGGGTTTTTCTTGAATGCGTAAAATATCTTCCGGACAGAGCCCGATCAAGCTGAAATTGGGCCCAGGGCCTGTTAAAAAATTGGGCCCCCCCTACCTACCCATTTTTGGTGACATTTTCTCCAAAAAAAAAAGAAAGTTCATTTGATGATTTGGCAAAGTTGTTTGGGTGAAAAGTACCTAGCTTCTAAAAATTTTATTAAGTCATTCAGAATATTTAAATTTTACATTTCATATTTCATAAAACAACATTTGAAAAGTATTTGATTAAGCGGAAAAAAATCAGACACATAATTTGCGGGCCCCTAAAATTGGTGGGCCCAGGGCCAAGGCCCCGGAGGCCCGTGCATTAATCAGGCCCTGCTTCCGGAAGGGGGCTATATTTCCGTGCTATTTTCATTATTGTTCCATCAAAAAATGTATAAAGTTATGTACAGAATAGAAACAATTTTTTTGTGTTTGTTTTTGGCTTTGGCCTGCAGATCTTCCTTGTATTTAGAAATATTCTGTGGTTAAGGAGCATTGTGACAGCGTAACACTTTTTGTATCATTATCTGGATTTTTCGTCATTCTATCGTCCGTCGGTTCGTGTAGAGACGGGAACTCGAGTCCTGCTAAGCTGGCTATAGCAAGCGGGTTTTTCTTGAATGCGTAAAATATCTTCCGGAAGGGGGCTATATTTCCGTGCTATTTTCATTATTGTTCCATCAAAAAATGTATAAAGTTATGCACAGAATAGAAACAATTTTTTTGTGTTTGTTTTTGGCTTTGGCCTGCAGATCTTCCTTGTATTTAGAAATATTCTGTGGTAAAGGAGCATTGTGACAGCGTAACACTTTTTGTATCATTATCTGGATTTTTCGTCATTCTATCGTCCGTCGGTTCGTGTAGAGACGGGAACTCGAGTCCTGCTAAAGCTGGCTAGAAATATATCAATATACATAGAATTGTGGATATTTGTAGTAAAACTCTTCTACTAATATTTTTCTAAAATGTTTCAGATTTGAAAATGGATTTTTATGAGTATTTAAATATTTAAAAAAAATTAATTGAATTTGAAAAAGTTTAGAATTAAACATCTGTATTTTGATAATATTATTAATGCATTTCAAATATTTCCAATGATATTTTTAACCCATTCGTGCCCAGCATCTTTTGCGTAAATTTTATTTGGTTGGCACCACTATTTTTAGAAGGTTTAAGTTTAGTTCATTAATCACGAAAATGCATCATTTAAATAAAATAATTATTGCTTTTCTTTTTTACCGGTGTCAAAAACAGTGCTGAATGCACCTTTTGAAGCGTCCCTAAAAAGGGACGCTAGGCACTAATGGGTTAAGATGAATATTCATTAAATAATTTATGTCTGTATAATTAGAGACAGAAACTTGAATGTACACCTCCGTTTCTTAGAAATATTGTGCATACACTTTTATTTTTCCTCCAATCAATATGTATTAGATAATTCTATAATTTTATAATTTTTGAAATCTTGTGTAACATAAGAAAAACTTTTTCATATTTATAAAGGCATTCATAGAATTGAAAAGCTGAGCTCACTGAAGATTTGGATTATTATTTTTTTTATATAAAATCATCAACTGGAAATATAGTTTTTTCTTGGAAGATTAATATTTACACAATATTCGATTAATTTAGCCTCAAAATTAAGGTATTATAAATCAGTCGTGAAAAAAGTCTAAATGTATCAATAGTTACAGTCTTAAAAACAGTACTATATTAATGCATCGTATTTCGGATATATATATAGCAAAAATGTTTTTAACAAAATTTTTCCAAAATGCATGAGATATGGAAATTTATATTGATGAGAGTTTAAATGATGTTGAAAAATTAAATTGTATTTGAAAAAGTTTCAAATTAAATGTTTATATTTTGACAATATTGTTAATAAATTTTAAATATCTCCAGTGATATTTTTAACATCAATATTCTTTGAATATTTTATGTTCATCGAATATTCATAAGAATGATTAGTGAAAGAAATTTGAATTTGCATCTCTGTACAAATTTTTATTTTTTCTTAAATCAATTAAGTTTTAGGAAAACAAGTTTTATAGTTAATAAAATCATACATATATAAAAACCGCTATTTGCATACTCATAATGGTTTCTACAGAAATGAAACAACTTAGCTCACTGAAGATTTAGAATTTTTTTATGAAGTCACCAATTGGAATTCGGTACCAGACGAAAATGATAGAATTCGAAAGTGGTTCGACCGGGACTGGGTCCGAACCTATTCCCATGTTGGTCCTTGAGTTTTGGGGTGAAGGACACAAGAGGCAACGAACTAAAGAAAGTTTATTCACTTTTCCGATGTAACTGGCGAATTTTCTCTGGGAATCATCTTTGTTCTTTGTCTGAACACGTGCTGAATTTTGTGTCCAAGGATTTTTGATAATTTTTGTCATTGTATTTCATTGCCACCCCTCCCCCTCCCTTTTTTAAGTACAACTTACAATTTATATTATCACGAAATGGTAAAAAAAATTGCACTAAAAGTTGTGGGGATAGATGGGCTTAATGGCTTGTTCCACAAATATTTATGAGATCGTTCGTCATTTTGATAGATGTACGTGAGGGAAAAAAATTATATTAACAAAGAGGCCTTGAGATAACATAGGCCGCTTGAGAACCTCTTTGTAGGTTGTTATAACTGATCTGAATCGTAATTATGGAAACTTAATGTCATTTTTTGGGCATTCGCCGCAGATTAGGAGCATTGCCCCGGACATAGTAATGGATGTTTTTACATACAAAAAATTCTGGAAAAATATTTTATTTAGTTTAATGGCTTTAAAAGCGTGCGAATTTTAGAAATTAATTATAAGGTATTAACCGCCGTTCAGATAAAAGTTCATACATTCAGATAAAAGTTTATATATTTGATTTAATAAAAGGGATGATTCTCGTGCAGAATAATGATGAGGATGACTAAGATGATGATAGTAATAATAATATTTAACTTCTGTTTTGTCTTTAGTTTTTCAAGATGGTGGTGCTGTTTGCTATGGTCACTTATACATAATTTCTGTTTTGAATGTAATTTTTGAAGGTGATGGTGCTGTTTATTACGGTCGATCATACATAATTTGTATTATGTAATTTTTAAAGGTGATGGTGCTGTTTGTTACGGTCGATCATACATAATTTCTGTTTTGAATGTAATTTTTGAAGGTGATGGTGCTGTTTGTTAAGGTCGATCATACATAATTTCTGTTTTGAATGTAATTTTTGAAGGTGGTGGTGCTGTTTGTTATGGTCGATCATAAATAATTTCTGTTTTGAATGTAATTTTTGAAGGTGATGGTGCTGTTTGTTAAGGTCGATCATACATAATTTCTGTTTTGAATGTAATTTTTGAAGGTGATGGTGCTGTTTGTTATGGTCGATCTTACATAATTTCTGTTTTGAATGTAATTTTTGAAGGTGATGGTGCTGTTTGTTAAGGTCGATCATACATAATTTCTGTTTAGAATGTAATTTTTGAAGGTGATGATGCTGCTTGTTATGGTCGATCATAAATAATTTCTGTTTTGAATGTAATTTTTGAAGGCGATGGTGCTGTTTGTTGCGGACGATTATAATAATTTTGTTTTACTCCTTGTTTTTAGGATGATGATGCCATTTGTTGCGGCTGATTATTATAATTTCAGTTTTGCTTTTAGTTTTTCAGTGTGCTTGTGCTATTTTTTTTTTTTTTTTTTTTTTTTTTTTTTTTTTTTTTGGTCGATTATAATAATTTCTGTTTTATTTTTACTTTGAAAAGGGGGGATGCTGTTTTTTATGATTATTCTTATAATAATTTCTATCTTGAATTTAGATTTTCAAGATGGTGGTGCTGTTTTATTACACTAACAAATTTATAAAGAAGTTCTGCGTTTCTCGTTGAACAATACTGGTTTCTATTCAGCAGCAAGTGTCTATCAAACAGTAATTTATATTCCTAAAACTTCACTTTTGTAACTGTCTCAGTGGTATTTAGTTACAAACTTTTAATTATTTTTATTAATTCGCGCCACTTTTTTATTAGAACTTTTATAATATAATATAATCGTCCAAAAGCCTTAATTGAATACTAATTACAATCTGCTTCATAAGTCTGGTACTCATACAGATTTCTTTTTAATTTTCAAAGTTCCCGCAGTCAATTAAATTTTTGCTATAACTGTTTCCTTACTTTTTTCGTCAGGTTTGTTAGTTTGGCTGCCATTTTTATTTTTGAAATTCGGATTTACACAATAGGTGCAAATTCACGGTCACTAATCGCCACTTGGCGACTAAATTTTTCGTTCTGACGACAAATTTTTGGTATCTAAGTCACCATCCTCTGGCGATGTTTGAATCCCCTCCCCCCTCCGCAATTAAAAAAAATAACTTTTTTCGCAATTCTTTTATAAAATTAATGATTTTTTTCGTTATGTTTTAAAAAATTTGCTTTTTTTTTTCAATTCTTTGAAAAAATTTGCGTTTTTTGCTGCAATTTTTTGACAAAATCCATATTTTTTCTGCAATTTTTTGATGAAATGCGGATGTTTTTCCGATCTTTTGACTAAATTGGTGTTTTCCCCACGATCCATAGACGAAATTCGATATTCTTTGACGAACTTGTGGGATTTTTGGCGAACCTTTGGCAAAACTTGCCTTTTTATTATTTTTTCCTTTCTTTTCTTTTCCTTTCTTTTCTTTTTCTTTTTTCGTTTTCTTTTTATTTATTAATTAATTTATTTTTTGTTATTTCCTGACGAAGCTTCCGCTTTTTTCTACTGATAATTGACAAAAATGATTTTTTCGGTGAATATTTGTCAAAATTCACGATATTTTTTCGTGATATTTTCCAATATTTGAATTTTTAAAACTTTCCTTAAATTTACAGAAAAGCCGAAACAGAATCACCCTCGTAATAGTATGCGTTAAAAAAAATAAATAAAAATAAAAGACAATTTTTCTTTTGTGTTCTTGAAAAACAAATGTTTAAATTGTATTTTGATTTTTATAGTGCAAAAATAATCTCACACATTCGAAATTTTTTTATATGTCCATCTTGTATGACTAGATGAAAATAAGAAATTTTGTTTTCCAAAAATTTCCCACTAACTATGATTGATTAGCTTATTCTTACAAATATAATTTTTTAACCTCTATCTAGCCAAAGTTTATCTTCTGACTGTACATAGCTTAAGATTCGTATTATGCTTAAATTATATCCAAATTAAAAGAACTGTGCGATTAAATAAAATACGCACGTTTGATGTAAGTAATTTTTTTTTCGTGCATGTTTGGATTATTTTTTCACTTTGAGTTCCTGAATTCCCCCCCCCCCCCCATATAAACGCTATTGCCTTTATGCATTTGTTTCACAATTTGGCGACTGAAGTATTTGAGTGCAGGTGCCACTGGCTCCTTAAAAAATGTTAGTAATCTGCAAATATAATTCACACCAGAAAACGCAAAAAAAAAATTTCAGAATTATTTAATATCAGATTTTTCTTTCTTTTCTTAAGGTAGCTCTCTAACCTCTCAACTTCTTAAAAAAATTAATCATTTATGGTACATTTTTGGCATAATAATGAAAGAATCAATGACGAAAAATGATTCTATCAAGAAATTGTTCGATTTCTCAGACAAAATTGGAAAAATTTAAGTAAATTTTAAAATGTATCTTCTCGTACAATTTTGAACATTTTGTGCTAATTTTTACTTTCTTCTTTTTTCAATAGAAGAAAGTATTGTAACCGAATTTTTTTCGACGGATTTACACATTTTACGTGCCAAAAAACATGTTTTTTTTTTACAAAATGTCTGTTTGTCCGTGTGTCTGTGTGTGTGCCCGTATGTTGCCACCAAAAAGTATATGAAGATATGCATCGAATTGAACCAATTTTTTGTGAATGTTTTTGGCTGTAGCAAGCAGGTTCTCTTTCATTTTTTAAATATTCCGCCGGAAGAGGACGCTGCAATAGTGATTTTTGTGCTATTTTCAATATTGTATCGACTAAAAATGTATGAAGTTATGCATCGAATTGAACCAATTTTTTTGTGCAAGTGTATGGCTATGGCTAGTTGGTCCTCGCTGAATTTAAAAAATCCGCCGGAAGGGGGCGCTTCAATAGCGATTTTTGTGCCATTTTTAATATTATACCACTTAAAGTGTATGAAATTACGCATAGAATTGAACGAAATTTTATGTGTAAGTGTTTGGCTATGGCTAGTAGGTCCGCCCTGAATTTGAAAAAAAAAAAAAACACTACTGGAAGGGGACGCTATAATCACGATACATGTGCCATTTCGTTTGTTTTACAATCAAAAAGTGTATGAAGGTATGCATAGAACTGAACTAAAATTTATGTGTTCGATTATTTTCGGATATGGCAAGTAGGTCCTCCCTGAATTTGAAAAAAATCTGCCTATCATTCTATTGTCCATCGGCTCGTGTAGAGATGGAGACTCGTTTTTACTCCGATTAATTGACTGAAACAGAAATTTAAGATGAAAATCAAAGTTGGTATAGTATTAAATTAAAACTATTAAAGCATTAAAATGAGTAACTATTTTTAAAATATTAAATTGTACGTATGCGGTAGAAGAAAGTTTTGACTTGGCACACCCAAATAGTTTTTTAAACTATTTGTAGAAGCGTGCTTTATAATTTTAAAATCGGATTTATCATAAGTTAATTAGCTTGGAAGAAAAATAAATCTAGAAATGCGTATAAAATTACAACAAAAACTGAATTTATTTTACGGTTTTATGTGTAAAAGAAAAAATAATGATAAAAAAAAATTGTAAATCCTATACTTAGCTTTTTTTTTTTTTTTTTTTTTTTTTTTTTTTTTTTTTTTTTCTAACCATGAGGAACATCTAGAAAAAAAATATGAGTCAATTGAAAAATATACATGAAAGTTTTATCCCTTTAAACATGCCTATTCGTCCAAAAAAAAAAAAAAAAAAAAAAAAAAAAGAGAGAGAGAGAGAAAATTTATTTTTAAGGGAAGTAGACTGCGGCATTTAAAGGGAACAGCGGTGGTATAAAATCACTTTAAACTGTATTTGTAATACTTGGATCTTTACGAAACTTCATCAAACTATACTAGGGATAATAAAGAATAATTTAAGCAAAAAAAAAAAAAAAAATATATATATATATATATATATATATATATATATATATATATATATATATATATATATATATATATATATATATATATATATATATAATATATATATATATATATATATATATATATATATATATATATATATATATATATATATATATATATATATAATATATATATATATATATATATATATAATATATATTACATTTTTGTCGGATAAAGGGTCTCTAGTCCTTATAAAGTAGAAATTTCTTCAAAAAGTTCCGGTCTAAAATCGAGATTTCGGTATAAAAATGGAAAATTTCCGAAGCCTCACTAATACAATATTGTTCATCAATTTATGATTTAGACTTTTGGGAAGCTTTTCATATATGGAAAAACTCTAATAATTTGGTTAATGACATGTCCAGTACACCAACATTTTCTGAAATCTGGTTTCCATTCCTGTAATATCACCCCCCCCCCCTCACATTCTCCTTGATTTGGACTCTTCTAGTGGGAAGAGACGTCTGATTGGTCTCCTTCTGAGTACGCGTGCCAGTTTACTTTTACTGCTGCTTTGCGACGTTTCAGGGTCAGTTCGCCTTAGCGGCGAGCTGTGATGCACGATTCAATTTTTATTTAACAATGTGACTTATCTTTTAGATTTTACACATTTTTAGCACTGATGATGGGATTTTAGAAGTCCCGAAACAGCTGTATGCTTTTAACATCTTTTACTTTATAATATTTGTGCTCTTTAACGTTGTTTATTTATTTATTTATAAAAATGGAAGCCAAACGGCAAATCCTGATTTCCTCATGCTCGTATCCACCATATACATGAACCTAAAAAAAATTCGCTCGAACGCTCCCATGAAACTTATGTTAACATTTGAATTGACATTATGAAGGAGACGTCCAATCCCCATTAAAAATGAATGCAGCTTGAGCGTTCTTCCGAGGTTTTCGATATAACTCGAAGATGAAATAGATGGCGAATGGCATTAATGACGATACACAAATTTTAGCTTTTCGTTGTCCTGATCGTAAAAGCAAAGATTTTGCAGATAAGTAAAGTTTTTCATATTACTTACACATCATACGTAGTATAGGGTAAGTCTTGCAATCGTTTTGAAAATCGAAAATTTTTTTGACGGATTTACACGTTTCTGATACTGGAGATTCCGAAAAAAAAATATATTTTAGAAAAAAAAGTTTTGCCGTCTGTCTGTCTGTCTGTAAACGCTCTATCTCCCGAACAAATTGAGATAAAGACTTGAAATTTCGTATGCACTTAGTATGTTAGAATGGGACGAAGCCTATTTAATATCAGTAACCTCGATTATCCGGAACTATTTTTTTCGGACTCTCGAAAAATTCATTCTGATGAAAGGTGTATAAAAATTTTCGAATTTGTTTATTTTAAAGAGTGGATGTAAACGGCGAAAAAATAACACAAATTTTGCATAAAGAATGAAGTCGATCGAATTATTAGTTGCCGACATATGTGTAATCCTGTTTTCCGCATTCTTTGACTTTTCATGACCCTGTATTTCAATCAAATTTCAATTCAAAGATATATTTTAATTGGAAATGAGACGCTTCATCCGACGCAATAAATTGTTAGTTAATATGATTATTATTTTTTAAGTTAAAAGGATATTTCGTTTACGCAATACGGTACTACTTGAGTATTTTAGCGTTTTAAATAATTTGTCGAAATCTGCTCATCAGCAATTCATTGATAGTTTATTACTATGTATATTAAAACTATTTAAATATGCGTTTAAATTTTATTTTGGAATTGCGATGCATTTTATAAATATTTTACACATGTTTTATTTTCATATTTTATATTATGCATATCCATGATGGGTAAGTATTACGGTGGCCCCCAACGACTAGTTTTTGTTGAACAAATTAGAAAAAAGATATTGATTATCCAGAAACAAAAATTGTGCTACATGGTGTTATCTGCGTGATAAATATGGCCGATAATAGAAAAGAGAGGAGGCGTAGCCCTTCTGGTTTGTGTGTGTGTGGGGGGGGGGGGGTTCTAAGGGAACTTAATCAACATTTACGCGATAAGTACACAAGTTTGAAGAAAATCATCATACCAAATTCGAAAAGTTAGGTGGATGAGAGCAACATGGTTTCGAAGTTCGAACACAGCAGCTTTTGTCTAACATCTTTAAGAACGCTCTCTCAGTCCTTGGTGAGGCATTGGTTTTCAGGCGTATGCAATTATACTAGAAATAAAAATTCATTTCCAAGAATTGTATCAATACATCGTATGCGTCAAAGATTTAGATCAAGAGACTTTTAGCTTATAACCATAAACTTTCTTATAATGTGCTAAAGTCATTCAATTAACTGTGACTGCAACTTATTTTACAGTTTGAACAGAAATGACGCAGCTGTAGTTACTGTGCACATCTTTGTCCAACAGTAACTGCTGTGTTTGTTCTTATGGAGTTTAATTAAATTTATAGTCATATTGAAGGCTGCAGGTTGTCAGTGCATTTGAACAATGCTATGTTCTTATCCATTAATAGATTTTGAATAGTTATTTTTAAAGATTTTTAATCTAATGTGCCAATTAAGGATGTATTCGAAAAAACGCTTTTCCACCTTCAACAACTCGAAATTTCCCGATACAATTTCAGGCACATTTTTAAAAGTAGAAACATGAAACTCGCTGAGGGGATTCTTGAAGGGACGTATGAGGTGCCGTGTGATGTCTTTTTACGCTCAATTCATTAGAATTTGAGTTATAAACAATTACCTTATCAGTATGACACCTTTTTTTCGTTCTCAGATCTCCCGCTTGGGAAAAATCGTTCGAAATGCCGTTTATGATTGCTTTTTTTGCGATATTTTCTGCATTTATCAGAGAATCGACAATCACGGCACCTTGTGCACCTTCCAAATAAGAGATTTTGAAAGTTTGGTGTATTTGAGAGCTAAAATGAATTCAAAAATAAATCGGAAAATAAGCAGTTTGAATCGAAATACACCCTTAAGTTTTTTTAAAGGAATTGTTTCTTTGATTTGGATTTTATTCATGAACTTAAGTCACCTTCACTTTGATATACTTACAGAATTGTTATACTTAGCGCGATACTTAGAACAGTGTTCCACTTATTGTGATCTTAACAACAGTTGGTAAGACATATTATGATTGCTAGTGTTGAATCCAAGGACTGGCCTCTGAGGGACATTCCCTCCCGGAGTAATACGATGCCTCCCGGAAGATTTGAGATTTGTTTCAGCGATCAAAAAATGCAATCCCCACCCCCAGAAATTTATAATGTCCCCCTCACCTCTGGAGCCACAGAAATCCCACCTAGAAGTAAGTGTATGACTTCAATACACTTACCGAAACGTTACTGATCTAACGTTACTGACCTAAACGTTACTGATTAAACGTTACTGATCTCATACATAATTACATTAACTTTAAATGCCCACGATGTATTTATTTTTCAACTAGCATTGTTACCGCTTTTTATTTGAGACAAATTAGATTTTCGGATAGTACAATTGATTGAGTTTAGACTACGAAGATTATGTTAAAGCAGATTCTTCTCCAACAGAGAATGAATCTCCGATAGTAACAAGAATGAATATTTTCAAAATCAATTAGTTCTCTTACTGACAGATGCAAAATTCACATCATTAATCTCAAAATTATCGGTCTCATTGAGAATTCATTTCTAATGTATCAATTTGTTGTATAATTCTTTCACGGCTAACCATTCATACAAAGTTTCATCTAGTGTGTAATCATAACATGTAATCTAGAACGCAAATCCCAATGGATACATTTTGAAGCCATTAGGGAAAAGATATTCTGATTTTATGTTCAAAGCCTGATCTTGTCTTGAATGTTAATTAATTAAAGCGCGCGAGCCTAGGGGTAAAGAATTGATAAGTCAATAACAAATGAGGCATTTTCGACTAATGCTTAGATCAACTATTTTTCTTTCAAAAAATACTTTTATGTAGAAAGCTGAGAATATCGATGAAAATTAATGATCTAACTGACTAATGATTAGTAATAATTGCATCGATTTTTTTTTCTTCATTCATAATTCATTATTTCAAGAATAGGAAATGACATTGATTATCAAAAATATCATCGAGTTCTTAACTGATTTATTATTGCTTTGATTTTTTTTCTTTCATCTCTTTTTCTGCCATTAATAATACAATGAACCTAAAGAATGATATTAAACTTTACTGATCTCATACATAATTACATTAACTTTAAATGTCCGATATGTATTTATTTTTCAGATAGCATTGTTATCTCTTTTTATTTGAGACAAATTAGATTTTTGGATAGTACAATTGATTGAGTTTTAGACTACGAAGATTATATTGCGTAAAAGCAGATTATTTGAAACCGGATATAAAAAAAGACAATTTAGCATTTCTCTAATATGTTTTTATGAGATACAATGTTAAAAACGAATAAGCAATTTGATTACATACTTTCTCAATAAGATCACCTGCCAATTTGATACTTTTTCGAACAAAAAATAAACTTGAAAATCTGGCAGAAAGTAGTCCGTTTGGATTTTAGAACCGTCTTTAGATAATTGTAAATAATTTAGTATTATGTGTCTTTTATGATTATCATAAAATTTGTTTAATTATTCAAAAACAAAGAAATCATATTTTCTTTATCTTAGATAGCGGGCAGTTATTAAGTAACTTTGTGCATTAATTCTTACTAAAGTAGAACATTCTATCTAAGTACAGCCACTTTAAATTAATACAGAAATCTATCAACAAAATCGCAAGAATTCTTCATTATCCAGGAAATTAATACATCTACATGATCTAATTTAGAATTAGAACATTTTTTTTTTTTTTTTGTCTGTGGAAAAACACCTTAATTCAACAATGAAAACATATACATCTAGTTTCAGATAGTGCCTAGTTGAAGAAGTAACCGAATCTTTGAATTGGAGTTAATTGGGCATCAGCTTCTCTTTATGTAGAACAACGTAAAATTAACATAACAGATTGACAACAAGAGGAGAAATTATATCCATTTAATCAAACGAAGACAGTAAATTACAAAACTTTTTATGATCTTTTTTATGAATAATTTGAGACTACCCGAATTTCAACTCAATTTCAGGATGAGATGGGACACGGAGTTAAGTTTGATACATACATACAGCAGTTTTAAATTGATAAATTATGACTTTTATTTATTGAAAGAATAGCTAAAATGATCCAGAAACAACATGTAATATGGGCTTTATCAGCGCAAGTGTACGGAATAATTGTTATAGGCCACAAAACGGCAGCACAGACAATCCCCTCATCGAGTTCATGAACGAATTCTAGGATTATGTAAAACTCGATTCACATACTAAAACGCAATCGGTCTGCCAAATCATAGCACTTAAAAGCTGGATTTTAGCGGTTGATTCATAAGTTTATCATTGGGTTTTCCTGCACCGAAAAGTATGAAAACAAGAAGGACTGAGAGCAGGAAAATACAATGGTAAACCTACGAGTCAACCATTAAAATCGTTGTTTTTAGGTGTTGAGTGTGCAGACCGATTGCGTTTTAATATGCGAATCTAAATTTACCTAATCCTAGAATTTCAGCCGTTAACTTGATGAGGAGATTTTCTGTGCTGCTGCCTCCGGCTCGACTATTTTAGTAATGTATTTATTTATCCGTGGTAACATAGTGACAAAACAAAAAAAATAACTCGCTGACGTAGACGATAAATATGGATCTTAATGAAAAAAAATAGCTTTATCAACATAAGATTGTACTCATGGTTAGCATACATAAAACATGTTTATTAACCCCTATGCCTCAAATTATGAATTAGAATTGTGAAAATAGTAGACCGAGAGGCGGCAGTAATGACAATCACCTCTTCGAGTTCACTGATGGAAATCTAGAATTAGATAAATCTCAATTCGCATAATAAAACGCAATCGGTCCGCCAAGTCATATCCTGGTAGAAAACATCTAAAAATCAGATTTTTAGTGGTGGACTTGTAGGTTTACCATTGTGCTTTCTTGCATCCAAAGGTATGAAAACATGGAGGATTGGAAACAGAAAAACATAATGATTCAACTGCTAATATAGAGTTTTTAGATGTCTTCCCACTAATATATGACTTTTCATACCGATTGCATTGTAATACGTGAATCGAGATTTAACTAATCCAAGATTGCCGACTCCCGTTCTATAAGATTAAGAGAAAAAATTATTTTGTACAAAGTACACCAGTATCTTCCCTTTCTAATTCAAGTGTGAAAAACATATACAGCTTGTTTTAGTGAATTGTTGGCAAAGTAACCGAATCTTTCGATTTGAGTTAATTGAGCATCAGCTTCTCTTTTATGTAGAAACAACGTAAAATTAACATAACAGATTAACAACAAAAGGAGAAATTATATCCATCTATTCAAAGTAAGTCAACTAATGACAAACTTTTTCTTTTTAAGAATAACCCGAGAACTTCCCTTGAACACAAAGGTTTGAAAGAAGAAGGGGGCCTCTTTAGGGTTAAAACAGGTCTCGCATCGCCGAATTTCAACTTAATTTCAGGGCGAGATGGGACACGGAGTTAGTTAGCCTTGAAATCAAATTGATGGTGTTGGGGAGAGAGCGAAAGTTGATAAAAAAAGAATGTAAAGAAAAAAAAACCGAGTGATTAAACAAGAGGCACAACAGCGGATCTCGTGGCACAGAAACAAACGCTGTTGGGGGTAGTGTAAAATGTTGGTCAGGAAATGATTTGACGCATGAAATGTTACCAAGGGCGATGGGTGTTGTTAATTTTTAGGACATAAATCCTACAAAAAAGGGGTTTTGGGGTTATATTGGACAGTTCTTTTATATTGGATGAAATTTTTCATGCGGTGGTGGTTTAGATTTCAGTTGTGCTGTAGTGTTGTTGCCACACTGTAAAAATGAAAGGTCCAAACTGGATTGTAAAATTTCAGCTACAGTAGCATTCCCAAAATGGTACACATGTGTTCCCAAAATAGTACAATAGTGTTCCCAAAGTAGTTAACCTAAAATGGTTCAAAACAGAGCTGATCCTTAATAACATTAAAATAAATTTAAGAATTTTTTTTTTTTTAATTTTTGGCCACAAAGGGAGCTTTTTTATTTAGAATACTGCTGTACCCAAAAATCTTACAATCCACTTTGGGTCTTTTTTTTTACAATGCAGATGTCCGGATTTCGGACAGTTGTTTAATATTGGTTTAAGTTTTTCTATGCTGTGGTGGTTCAGGTTTTAGTTGTACTATAGTGTAGCCAGGTGTCCGGTTCTTGAACAATTCTTTAATATTTGTTGGAATTTTTCTATGCAGTGTTGTTTTAGAAAAATGTGTTAGTTGTGCAATAGTGTTTGTACCCAGATGTCCGGATTTTGGACAGTTCTTTATTATTGTTTTCAACACAATCTAACTGATTGGTAAAGTAATCATACTAATTGAACATTTCCAACTGAGCGAAAAATTGACCAGGCTGGGAATTGAACCCAGATACTTACAAGGAAGGTCTCCATTGGGGGCATACTCAGAATTTTTTGAAAAAAATACGAATTAAACTACTCATGTAGGTAATAAGGGATCAGTGAAAATTAGCGGCGGAATTACATTATTAGTTATGTAAAAAAATAAAATAGTTTGGAATAATTGGCGTGAAAAGCTGAAAGCGACGCGGGATTTGGCGAGCAGTGCATTTCCTCGCCAAAAGCAGACGATTTTAACGAATCTGAAAATAGATTTTAATTGACTTCACTGTTAAAAATCTGCAGCATTTACTGCAACGTCACTCCACTACTTTTATAGAATATCTCTCTTCTGACCAATGAGAATGCTCCATAGCACGGTGAATTGACCGTGTCATACACTGTTAAAAATCTGCTGCATTTTGTTGCAACGCACTCCACCGCTTGTATATAATATCTCTATTCCAACCAATGAGAAAGCTCCATTTCACGGCCAAGTAACCGTTTTCTATACAAGCAAGGGAGTGCATTGCAACAAAATGCAGCAGATTTTTAACAGTGTATTTTTCAATTTGGAACAATTTTAATCAATTTAAATTGTGTTTTAAATGATAAAATATATTAATTTCATTTTGTTATAAGTACATATAAACGTATATGACAAAATTACACTTAAAGTAAAGTAAAAATGCAAAATTAAAATTACTTAAACTAAACTTATTTAAACAAATTGAACATAGAAAGTTTTTTCTTTAAAAAGTATTCGAAGCGTCAAAGCGTATTTTTCAAAATTTCGTTTTTTCGCCAACCGGAGATAAATCGCCAAATAAACGAAATTTTTATTATTTTTTTACGGACGTTATAAGGAGGTTTCGCCGAAATTTTTTTATAAACATATATAACTATATGAGAAGAACATTCTGTAATTTTTTCAGATTTTTCTGAGTATGCCCGTATGGAGAACTTCCTTGTTAGAAATACTTAGATAGTTGGAAATGTTCAATTCGTATGATTACTTTACCAATCAGTTAGATTGTGTTGAAAATAATAGTATATCTACGTATCCATTGTCATATGGAGTTCCGTTACCTGCGGTCTATTCTGTTGAGCTGTCTAAATGACAGACCAGATGTTATGACCAATAAGGTTATCTGAGCGAAAAATCCCAGCGGGCTACCGCCCAGGTAGCTTAACAGGTAAAGCATTGGCCTTGTAAGCCAAGTATCTGTGTTCAATTCCCAGCCTGGTCAATTTTTCGCTCAGTTGGAAATGTTCAATTCGTATCTTTATTATTGGTTGAGATTTTTTTTATGCAGTGGTAGTTTTGATTTTAGCTGTGCCGTAGTCAAGTTATCAAGATTTTCAGGAGATTCAAAACGTGTCCAATTTAATCACGGTACAAGATGGCTAAAATTCCGATTTTCCATGTTGCACAAATATGTTAAATTTCTTTTCGTACCATGCTATTTTTAGTGTGTATCAAGTTGGAGATAATACAGTACCAGCTGTGAAGACAAAACCAGCTTGTAACAGAATATTTTTTAGTTCCTTAGAAAAGAATATTTTATGAATCTACCAGGCTAGACAGATGCTTGTCTAAAATGTATTTTGACGCATTTCTAGCCATATTGTTTTCACAAGTTTTATTAAGCTTTGTGCTGCAAATCGTGTAAAAAAGGAACTGTGTTTTAAAAGTGGAAATTTTTTTCCTCAGCAATTCCTCTTTCAAAGCGAGACTTGTTTTTACTGTATAAGTTTGATTTATTTATATATAGGATATCCATTAAGGAGCGTACAAGTTAAAATGGTACAACAGTTTAATTTAGACTATTTTCAACAAATCCTACATCAAATTGAAGGTAAACTAATCTAGTTTTTAATACAAATGTTTAATATGTGTCCATTTAGTTTTAAGTCATACGTTCAACGCAAATTGCAATTCTTCCTAGACTTCGGCTAACATGTCCGGAGTAATGGAAACAATAACCTTTTCCATTATGTGTCTCAACTTTGGCGGATTTGAGTCTAAACAGGTAGATTTGTAAGGTATCCGTTTGGAAAAGACTATAAATATTTTTCATTATAGGTGGATTCTGTCTTCAGAAATTTTGCTGTATGAAGTTCCACTCTATGCAGAATAACTAAGAATATGATTACAAAAATAAATTAAAAAAAATTCGCATAAAAAAAAAGTTGGCTCTTTTGGTGTCTCGCGCAGTAATTATGCAAGACAGCTCTTGGTGCCCCTGAAAATCAGGACATCCCACTTAAATTCGAGTGCCTGGTGACACAAATAGCAGTTCTACACTGTTAAAAATCTTGTCCTAGTTTGAACCAAATTTTGGTGCTCAGTAGCTGCTACTGTAAGATGGTGAAATCTTGAACCAATATTTATAGCTCCTGTTGAAGCATATTTCCGATAGTTGGAACGAGATTGAAATAGGAAGCTCCAAATGTTAGTAAGAGATTTCACCATCTTATGGTAGCAGCTACTGAGCACCAAAATTTGGTTCAAACTAGAACAATTCTTTTGGTTCTCAAATTGTTTGGAACTCTCAATTGTTTGGAACTCAATTTGGTTCAAACTCTGCGCTCTGTTACCGAAATGTGACCCATTTTTTATTGCTCTCTCAATTAAAAGAAATTTAAAAGAACTTACATTTCAGGAAAGTCGGAACTTTTGGTGTCCCGTGCTGTGATTAAGCGGGACAACTCTTGGTGTCCGAAAAATGGGACATCCTACTTAGATTCGAGTTCCTGGTGGCACAAGTTGTAGTTCTACACTGTGCCACCCTGGCTGCGTATAGATTAAATAATGCGACGTCAATAATTCTCTGTGCTCTGTTTTCCAATGTGTGACATTTTTTATTACTTTTTTGAATTAAAACAATTTGCGTATCCGTAAAATCGGGGCTTTTGGCGTCCCGTCCCTAAAAATCTTCACATTCCACTTAAATTCGAGCTTCCAGTGGCACTAGTCGTAGTTCTAAAAGGCTGCGTATAGATCAAATACTGCGACATCAATAATTCTCTGTGCTCTGTTTTTCGAAATGCGACCCACTTTTTATTGCTCTTTTCAATTAAAAGAAATTTAAAGAATTTGCGCATCATGAAAGTCAGGACTTTTGGAATCCCGCACAGTGATTACGTGGGACAGCTCTTGGAGATCCTAAAGATCGGGGCATCACACTTACATTCAAGCTCCTGGTGACATTAGTCGTTACTTCTGAGTGGCAGGGCATAATCTAAACGCTGCGGCATCAGAAATGCTCTGTACTCTCTTTTCCGGAGCGTGACTCATTTTTGTTGATCTTTTATATTAAAAAAATAATTCAAATAATTTGTGTATTTTGTTTGTCGGCCCGGCCCGTTAGAGAATTCGTTAGAGAATCCTGATGCCCCTGAAAATTGAAACATTTCGTTTAAATTGGGCACTTTGGTTGATCCGGTAATGATTTTAATTGATGGCGTATAGACTAGTACGACATCAATAATTCTTTTCTTCCTTTTCGAAAATATGACCCATTTTTGTCAGAGCACAGCTCCGACTTCCCTACAAAAATTACATTTTTATGGACACGATAGAGTCTTAAATATTTGTCGCATCGACAAAGAAAAATATATGTATATATCAATGAGAGCTGCTAAGTTGTAGATTTTCCCGCACTCGCTATTCTTAAAAGTATTCCCATTTTTAAATTTAAATTTAAAATTTAAAAATTGTCTATGTACTTTTTTTCAAAATGGTAGCAATTGGATTTACTTCCATTGTTGAAAAGTAAAAAAAAATAAAGTGCTTTATCTTTATTGATGTCATTTCTCATAAATCGATCAAAAAAGACTTTTAAAAAGTTCATCAAACTATAAAAATCTCCAATTTTTTTTCCTTTATGAATCTGTTATAATTCAATATTTTAGTCATTTCGTTGATATTGAGTTTCAGATGCTAGGTGAATTGCTTCAGTTATGCAAAATAACATCATATTTAAATAAAAACGATCTTTTTTTCTTTGATAAAACTAAATATTTTACTACGAATTCCTCTAAAAGATTAAATGTCTGGAATTTTACTCGCCAGTACAGATATTAGACTCTCAAGTCAAGAGTGGGAATGTTCACAAGCAAAGTCGCGTAAATTTTGAGACGGTGAAAATTAAATTAAGTTTAGATTTCACGCGAAAAATAATTATTTTTGTTGATTTTAAATCGATAATTTCAAACATAAGAACCTCAATCGACAACTTTATCACAATTACCTTGAATAGATATACTAAATACAGTTTAATTCATCAGTACTTTAAACAGTCGAAGTTTATGGAATTAGTTATTTAGTAACTTTAAGTTAAAAATAATATTTGTTTTAAAAGTTATCAAATAACTTTTCTTTTTCGATTTCATTTCGTTATTAATTAAAACATTAGTTCCATTCTTGTAAATTATGTATTTTAATTCATTGAGGAAAGAGATAGAATTCTTTGGTATCCCCAGTGCATTTTTTTTCGTTAAATGAAACTGATCTATTTATATTTACGTATTCTAAAGTAGCATTTTGAAGCAACCATGTTGTTATGGGATATCACGGCTGCTCAATCTGAATCAATCTTTCATCTTGTCGATGTTTTTTACAAAAGTACGGTGTATATGGATAAATATTAATAGCACGTACTTAAACAAACATAAATTTAATTAAACTTATAGAGAAATAGAATACATTTCTAAATATCTTGAGACACGATTTGTCTCTCGGAACAAGGTGATTTTCCTTGCGTGCTACATAAGCGGCGGCAGTACAGTAACTGACTCACCGAACCAACAGTCTCTTACAGCCTGCCTAGAGTCCTTGTCAGATGCGCATGTGGCGCCATCTGTTGACAGTTTTTAAATGTTCTGGATCGAAGAGGCACCTCAGTACCCCCTTCCTAGTGCAAACGATACTCTTAATTTTCCACTAAACGTTCTGGAAATCTGACAGTTCTGCCGGATCGTGTGATGTGAGGTGGTTTTGTTTTTCCAGAATTCGAGGCAGTCCCGGAAGTCGAAGCAGTTGTTTCCAGGGTTGAGGTTGTTTCAGGAGTCGAAGATAGTGAATCATTCACCAAAAAGGCTGGCTTCAGTCTGTCCAGCGATATATTTACTATTTTGCCTTTTATGGCCACTTTAAAAAGTTTATCGTTGCGCTCAACAACTTCAAAAGGTCCATCATACGGCGGTTGTAAAGCTTGCCGAATACCTTCTTGACGCACAAATACATGCGTACATGTTTTAAACTGCTGAGACACAAATGTTTTTGTGCTGTTATGGGACTTAGTTGGTTGTGGTTTGAATTCGTTGAAGGTATTTCTTAATCGCTGCACTAATTCTTCAGGACTTTTAATGGTGGATTTGTCATCGAAGAAATCACCTGGTAGTCTGAGAGTAGACCCAAAAACAAGTTCAGCTGGCGAAACATTTATATCGGTTTTTAGTGCAGCACGAAACCCTAATAACACTGTTGGAAGTATTTCAGTCCATTTTTCAGTTCGTCTGGCTTTTAGTGCACATTTTAGAGGTCTGTGCCAATTCTCGATAATCCCATTACTCTGAGGGTGGTACGGAGACGATCGGTACTTTCTAGCACCTAACAATCTGGCTAACTGCTGGAAAAGTTCAGATTCGAACTGGCGTCCTTGGTCCGTGGTAATTTTCTCAGGACATCCAAATCTTGCAATCCATTCGGAAAGTAGTGCACGTGCCACTGATTCTGCTGTGATGTCACTAAGTGGGTATGCCTCTGGCCAACGCGTTGCTCTATCAATTACGGTTAAACAATACCTTTTACCATTTGATTCCGGTAAAGGTCCAATTAAATCTAAATGTATGTGTGCAAATCTATCTGTTGGAAGATCAAATTTTCCTAACTCTGTTTTTGTGTGTCTAATAATTTTGGAGCGCTGACAATCCAAACACTCACGTGCCCAAGTTCGACAATCTTTAGCTAGGGAAGGCCAGATAAATCGTTGTCGCAATAAATTCACACTACCTTTAGTTCCAGGATGAGCAAGTGCATGTAAATTCCAAAATGCCTGTTTTCTAAAAGTTGGAGTTAAATATGGACGTGCTTTGCCACTAGAAATGTCACAATAAATTTCTGTTGTGGAATTTGGAAGGGTAATTAATTTGAGTTCTAAACTGGATCGACCGCTTTGCATAATTTCTCTAAGTTCTGAATCCTCTTTTTGCTCCATACTTAATTTATCGTAATCTAATGGAGTAGGCATTTGTATTGCGTTAATTCGGGAAAGTGCATCGGCTGCATCATTTTGGTTTCCTTTTAAAAATACCATATCAGTGGTGAATTCAGATATAAAAGATAACCACCGACTTTGTCTGTTAGTGTAATTATCTGTTCTTTTTTTAAAGGCAAAAACAATTGGCTTGTGATCGGTAAAGATTGTACATTGACGGGCTTCCAAAAAGTGTCTAAAATGCTTAACGGACTCATAAATTGCTAACAATTCTCTGTCAAAGGTAGAATACTTTAATTGTGTTTCATTTAGACGTTTGGAAAAAAACGAGAGTGGTTTGAGACCCTCCTCTGTTTCTAAGCTTAGTGTAGCACCAATAGCAAAATCACTAGCATCAGAATGAAGTGCTAATTGACCGTCATGGCTAGGAAATGCAAGAGTTGCATCCGTTAATGCCTTTCTTGAAGCTTCAAAAGAATTTATTTCATTTTCAGACCAATCGATAGGAGTTGAATCTTTCTTTTTAGCTCCACGCAACAAATCTGTTAAGGGTGCAAGTATAGTTGCAGCATTGCGACAAAAACGTCGAAAGTAATTGAATAAGCCAATATATGTACGAAGTTCAGAAAGAGTTTTTGGTCGTGGATATTGCTTAATAATTTCAACTTTAGTTTGTAATGGTCGAATTCCAGCAAGAGAAATTTCGTGTCCTAAAAATGATACGCTGTCTTGTTTAAAAACACTTTTGGATATATTTATGTTAAGTCCGTATTTAGAGAGTCTGCTTAGAACAGCTCGTACATGGTCTATATGTTCCGATTCCGTTTCGGAAAAAATTAGAATGTCATCCAAATAAGCTATAGCAAATGGAAGACCATAGAGAACCTCATTAATAAATCTTTGGAAAGTGTTTGCTGCACATTTAAGTCCAAAATTTAAATATAGAAATTCGAAGCTTCCAAAAGGGGTTATTACCGCTGTTTTAGGAATATCTTTTTCATGCACTGGAATATGAAAATAAGCGCGGACTATATCTAATTTTGTAAAAATTTTCTTTCCATGTAGAATATTGGTAAGGTCATGGATGTGGGGTATTGGATAACGGTCAGGAAGAGTTACTGAATTTAGACGTCGATAATCACCACAAACTCTGTAAGAACCATCCGGTTTTGGTACAACGTGAATAGGGGATGCCCAAGGGGATTTGGAAGGACGACATATACCTTCATCCATAAGATATTGGAATTCTTTTTGAACTTCCTTTAAAATTTTTGGATGCAATCGGCGAGTTTTGGAATAAAGTGGTGGTCCCGTAGTTTCGATATGATGAACTGTATCATGGCATGTTGGTTTTTTAAAATTTGGTATGGGATTTAAGAGCTCTGGGAATTCCTCAAATATAGTTTTAAAAGACATGTCTTCAGAAATTAGTTTAATTTGGGACTGTTTTGAGCAAGTAAGCTCACCCTTAGTGGACAATCCAGTTACAGAGTCAATTAATCGAAATTTGTGCAAATCTACAAGCAAAGCAAAATTTCTTAAAAAGTCTGCTCCAATTATAGGGCAAGAGACATTTGCAATAACAAATGACCAGCGAAAACTCCTTCTCAAGCCGATATTTAGGTCAAGCAGTTTGTTACCATAAACAGGAATTTTGGAATTATTTGCAGCATAAAGATAATTGGAAGGACTCTTTTTGTTTACTTGTTTTGGTACAGGGATACAAGAAATATCACTACCACTATCTATTAAAAATTTGAACCCTGAATTTTTATCAAACACATGCAACCTACATTGTTCTAATGCTGCTACGCCAACTGTATTTTCGCTTGTTGACCTAGCAGCAGCCACTAGTTTTTTTTAATTTCATCAAAAGAACAAGGTTCGCGGCACTTTCGAGCATCACTACCAAATTTCTGATGGTAATAACATAAGTCTGATTCGTTTTGTTTACAACTCGGTTTTTGGGAATTTCTATTTTTACTGTATCGTTTTTCCCTGTAATGCGATCGGCCGCGAGACATCGATCGCCTAAACACATTTTTGGATAACTCTGAAACCTGCAGTGTCAATTGCTCAATTTGTGTTTGAAGATTTAAGATCGCGTTATGGTCGTTCCGAGGCGATTCGGTGGGTTTGGAAACTGCATACACTGCCGATTCAGATTTAATTTCATTAATTTTGTCAGCTAGGGTTGCTAATTCCTGTAATCCGGAGCTTGAAACCGACAAAATTGCTTGCGTATGCGTCGGCAAACGTTCTAACCAAATAGCTTTCAAAAATTCTTCGGTAACGGAACTTTGCGCTAATTCTTTCATTTGCCGCAGTAAAACGGAAGGTTTTTTATCACCTAGCACAAGTTCAGAGAGTAATTTACGTATCTGCTGCGATTGCGAATCTGAAAACTCCTGAATTAGTCTCTGTTTCAAAGCATTATATTTGTCATTTGGAGGCGGCGTAAGAATTAAATCAGATACCGCACTTAATGTATCTGTGTCTATAGCAGATAATAAATAATTGTACTTAGTAGTGTCGTTCGTTACTTGCGCCACGGCAAAATTTGCCTCAACTTGTACAAACCAAACAGAAATATTACTTTTCCATAAGGGAGGAATTTTAACAGCTACCCTAGCAAGCGTTTCTGTCGGATTATCGGCAGGAATATCATCAGGCATTGTGAGCGCAGAATTAAAAATACATATATTGATAGAGCAATAAATAAATAAATATACAATTTAGTAAAATTTTGAATGAGAACGCTTGGGCTCGAAAATTTTTTTTTTTAATTAAAATAAAAGGTAAATATAACAATTGGGCCAGAGAATACCACAAAGAAACATAGAAAATGGCACATACCGTTTTTTTTCATCGCTGTCGTTGTCCAGGAACGAGATATCAGAAGGCGTCTTTCAAAATTGTCCGGTCAACACTTGAAGCAACCATGTTGTTATGGGATATCACGGCTGCTCAATCTGAATCAATCTTTCATCTTGTCGATGTTTTTTACAAAAGTACGGTGTATATGGATAAATATTAATAGCACGTACTTAAACAAACATAAATTTAATTAAACTTATAGAGAAATAGAATACATTTCTAAATATCTTGAGACACGATTTGTCTCTCGGAACAAGGTGATTTTCCTTGCGTGCTACATAAGCGGCGGCAGTACAGTAACTGACTCACCGAACCAACAGTCTCTTACAGCCTGCCTAGAGTCCTTGTCAGATGCGCATGTGGCGCCATCTGTTGACAGTTTTTAAATGTTCTGGATCGAAGAGGCACCTCACATTTCATTGTATTATGAATTTAAAACTGTATTATTAAAATTTCTCTTCTTTTTTGCGTAAGCATGTGGTTGTGTTTGGACCGAAAGTAGCGGATTTTAGGGTTATATTTTTGGCGTCACCCCCAGCAGCCATATTTCATCCCTATATTTTATTTTTACTCTATGATTTTAACCTCATCCGGATCGTTTTTTCATCATCAACATTTGTGACCAGAGATATAGATTGAACTTCAGAAGTTTTACTTCCTGTACGACCACTTTTTCTTTTAAATACGAACCACTTATTTACCATAACCTTCCAAATTGATGCAATTCAGTTGCAATTTTACATTAAAAAAATGAAAAAAAAATCGAATACAGATAATACGATTCTGGTAATTAGACACATGGCAATGGATTCCGTATATAGCTGCGCTAGTTAAAGAAATCGAGAAAAGTATAATGTCATGTATATATTACTTATATGCAAATATATAGTAATATGGCTACTACTTAATTATCAGTCGATCAAAAACTATCGCCAAACTGTAAGATTAAATACCAATAATGGACTATTGTAAATATAACATTCACTTAACGTTAAATATGCCACGCATGTGTGTTACGTCATCAAGTGATTTTTAATTCGGTGTTTTATTTATATTTCTATGTTTAACTAATTTATTTCTTCTTTCACTATTTAAAATAAAAATTTTGTCAATTTGTATAATTTGGCGAAATTGATCGATTAGATAACCATGTTGTACCGTATTATTGTGTAGGCATTTAATCATATCCATGTATTCTTATGTTTATATTCGTGTGTATGTTTATATTCACGTGAATGGATGCTTGTATAGAAAAATTTTCGTAATTGGGTTCGTAGAGAATTGGCTTAATTTAGTGAGTCTTGCTTGACGCGCAAATTTAGCCATTTGGTAGCGATCACAATTACAAAAAGTTACTCATAAAAAAAAATAATAATAATAATAATAATAATATTTTATAAATGAATATGTTGCAGCTGAAATGCAACTGAACATTCTAAACTGAATGAGATAAGTATTTTTTGTCAAGATCTACTCTTGAAAACGAAAATATATGGAGTACAAAATAAAAAAATTCCTATACCGGATGGATCCCTATTTCTTGATTTTAAGGGTGTATACGAAAAAATAGATTTCCACCTTCAACAGGTCAAAATTTTCCGATTTATTTTCAGACTCATTTTTAAAGATAAAGATGTGAAACTTGCTGAAGTGATTTTTGAAGAGACGTATAAGGTGCCGTGAGATTTCAATCTTCGTTCAATTCATTAGAATTCGATTTATAAACGATTATCTTCTCAGCGTGACCCATTTTTTCGTTCGCAGATCTCCCGCTTCGGAAAAATTTGTCCAAAATGCCGTTTTTGACTGCATTTTTTTGCAACATTTTTTACTTTTATCAAAAAATTGGCAATCACGGCATCTTGTGTAGTTTGTAGGTGCATTTGCGAGTAAAAATGAATTTAAAAATAAATCAGAAAGTAAGCAGTTTGGATCGGAATACACCCTTAAGTGTTTAGCTGATTTTGCTAAAAAACACGAAACTAAAATGCGAAGAACCCAAATAGAGAAGAATCAGTACTGAATTGCAATGAAAATTTCGCTAAATTAATGAGCTATAACCAAGTTTGCTTCATTTATAACAACTCATTTTTAGTCACCAAATTCGTCGATTCTTTGCCAAATATCGCCAAGTTTGTCAAAAGATTTGGCAGTATATACGACAGTATAAATTTATTCGTATGATCGGGAAAATTGTTACAAGAATGAAAGCTACCTTGCTAGAAATCATTTTCACTGAATTTCATAAATCAACCCGTGTTTTATTTTTAATCTATTGCCTGAATTTAGTTACACTGTAAAAATGTACATATTTATATATGAATAACGTTAAATACAGAAGTTACGAAAATGCCATTAAAAAAGAAAATAATTGAGAAGAATAGAGTTATTCACAGTAATTCTTTGTGGAAAAGTTGCTTAAGGGTGTATTAAAAAAAACACTTTTCCACCTTCAACAACTCGAAATTTTCCGATACAATTTCAGGCACATTTTTAAAAGTAGAAACATGAAACTTGCTGAGGGGATTCTTGAAGGGGCGTATGAGGTGCCATGTGATGTCTTTTTACGCTCGATTCATTAGAATTTGAGTTATAAACAATTACCTTATCAGTATGACTCCTTTTTTTCGTTCCCAGACCTCCCGCTTGGAAAAAAACATTCGAAATGCCATTTTTGATTGATTTTTTTTGCAATATTTTCTGCATTTATCAAAGAATCGACAATCACGGCACCTTGTGCACTTTCCAAATAAGAGATTTTGAAAGTTTTGTGTATTTGAGAGCAAAAATGAATTCAAAAATAGATCGGAAAATAAGCAGTTTGAATCGAAATGCACCCTTAAGAACAGCCTTAACCAATAAATTTCACCTTTACTTCGATGTCATATGAAACTGGTATGTAGAATATAAAAAGAAAAAAATACTCGGAAACACCGAAAGGTCAATTGCTGTTTGTAAACATTTAAGTGGTGAAAATAAACATTTCGCTCTTTCGGAGTCAATGCCTCTTTGTTGATGACGGCAATAGTCACAAGGGCGTTTCTAAGCTGGTGGTTCGATCCCGCTGATGTTCCTGTGTCAAGTTAGTAAGTTTGAAACATCGGCCATTGCCTCGGAGTAACAGGGAGAAAACCGCCATGAACTTACTCAAAATAATGTCCTTAAAGTCGAATAAATTTTCATATGCGTAAAATTACAAATAGAATATGAAATTTTTTTTATCTTCTTTTTCATTTTCTAATTCCTTATAAGTTTGTTTTGAACATGTCACATACGTGCACGCACACACGTCAGATGTCATCTTGAGCCGAAATTTCCTATCCGGTCCATTCAAAAATTAATGAAAAACTGGTCCGAATATGCAAAAATCAATGATATCAAGTCCAGTGTGGTGCGACCCAACTCAATTTCTATTTAAAGGGGAAAAAATCCTTTAAAACGTAATAACTTTTGAATCTGTACAATAAAAAAATAATTTTTTTGAAAATATTTCTCTGTAATTTATTAAAGCATATTTCCGAAAATTACCTTGGGAACTTTTTTAAATCCAAAGAGCAGTTTTATGACTTAAGTTTTAATTCATTTTTGTTAGGAAACTAGCAAATAAAGCACAACAAAAAGATTTTTTTTTTTTTTTTTTTTTTTTTTTTTTTTTTTTTTGTAAGCACGATAATTTCTCTGAAAATAATGTCAAAGTTTTTGTTTTGAACCGAATTTTCCAACTAAAGCAGAAAAATAATATAACGAAGGGAGAAAATATCGTGTCATGTTATCGAAAATAGTTATAACTCGATAGGTAAATTATTTATCGAGAAATGGAAAAATCCTTCGCTTCCATAATCAGGTCTGCCAGATTTTTAGACTTTCACATTTAGAAATGCATTACGTCATTGTGTCAAAGTTCCGCGTTTGTTGAGCAATGAATTACAGAACAACCTTAACACTAGAACGTACGGAAATTTTACTCAATTTTAATAAAAACATTTTACACCAGAATTTTCATTTAAAACTACAGTGAAACTCGTTTAAGATACGAATCAAGGGACCGAGAGCATTTCGTATCTTAAGCGGGATCGTATCTTATCCGGATTTCATAGATTCTCGAATAATAATGCATATTAAAGACAGTGCACATTGTTATTAACGTATTTTAGACAATCTAGAAAATTTGAATTTAAGACATTGATTGAAATAAAGAATAATTTTATTTTTCTCCAAAATTTTATTGAATATTTGTTTGTACAGTAAAAAAATTAAAATGCCTTTATACAGTATTCTCTGCCAAATTAAAAAACAGACAATAAAATGAAAATTTTGTTAATCTTTAGAAAAAAATAACTAAAATACATTACATACTTAAAGGGGGAGAATAATAAATTGTCATAATTTTTTGAAAGACAAACTAAATGTATGCAAGGAACAATAACTATTCGATACATTATAAAAATCATGATGTCGTTTTTGTTTCTTGAGAAAAAGTTGTTTATCTTGATTTGGTGCAACGTAGGGCGAGATTTTATTAGGAAGTTTTCTGCCTTGTTGGTGTGGTAGAAAAAATTTTAAACGAAGGGACCAGCATCCATCGAAGAGGCATACAGTTGAAGTAAGCTAAACGATCTCATTACAGTTGGGAATGATAGTATGGTTGGTACATCTGTTTCTTCATCCGCGTCGTCTTCAAACTCCTTCTGAAAACCTAGGTTAATCCGAATTTTTGACGTTCGTGATTATATCCGCAATAGAGCGAACTTCACTTGTCACAACGTGATCGTTAATTTTGCCAATAAAGAATACTGCCCAGTTAAACTGATGGCATTGAGCTCACAGGCTACAAATACTAATTGCACATTAAAGCCTTTTATTTTCAAGGGTTAATTCCGTTCGAAAAAAAAATTAAGAAGGGGAAACAGTTCTCCCCTTTCCTCTTTTTTTATACTTAATCATTGAACCTCCTATACTATCAAAGACATGCTTTATCATATAAAAAATCTATATCCAAAATTCAGAGCAAATTAGATAATTCTTAATAAAAACCCATTTAGCATTTATATAATTTAAAAAGAGTTATCCCCCTCTTATATACTTAACCATTAAACTTCCAAAACTATTCAGAGATTTGAACGAAATCTGAAAATTCTGCTTGAAAAACCCATTTATATAAATTAAGGGGAGGGGGCATTAGAACCCCTGTTCCCCCTATTTATACTTATTCAATGAACACCTAATAACAGTCACGGAATCGCCTCATCAGAATGATCCTAATCTAAATTTTGAACGAAAACTTAATTCTGCATGAAAATTCCATTTATATCAACTAACGGGGGGGGGCATTAGAACCCCTGTTCCCCCTATTTATACTTATTCAATGAACACCTAATAACAGTCACAAAATCGCCTCATCAGAATGATCCTAATCTAAATTTTGAACGAAAACTTAATTCTGCATGAAAATCCCATTTATATCAAATAACGGGGGGGGCATTAGTACCCCTGTTCCCCCTATTTATACTTATTCAATGAACACCTAATAACTGTCACGGAATCGCCTCATCAGAATGATCCTAATCTAAATTTTGAACGAAAACTTAATTCTGCATGAAAATCCCATTTATATCAACTAACGGGGGGGGCATTAGAACCCCTGTTCCCCCTATTTATACTTATTCAATGAACACCTAATAACAGTCACGGAATCGCCTCATCAGAATGATCCTAATCTAAATTTTGAACGAAAACTTAATTCTGCATGAAAATCCCATTTATATCAACTAAGGGGGGGGGGCAATAGGACCCCTGTTCCCCCTATTTATACTTATTCAATGAACACCTAATAACTGCCACGGAATCGCCTCATCAGAATGATCCTAATCTAAATTTTGAACGAAAACTTAATTCTGCATGAAAATTCCATTTATATCAACTAACGGGGGGGGCATTAGAACCCCTGTTCCCCCTATTTATACTTATTCAATGAACACCTAATAACAGTCACAAAATCGCCTCATCAGAATGATCCTAATCTAAATTTTGAACGAAAACTTAATTCTGCATGAAAATCCCATTTATATCAAATAACGGGGGGGGGGCATTAGTACCCCTGTTCCCCCTATTTATACTTATTCAATGAACACCTAATAACTGTCACGGAATCGCCTCATCAGAATGATCCTAATCTAAATTTTGAACGAAAATTTAATTCTGCATGAAAATCCCATTTATATCAACTAACGGGGGGGGGGCATTAGAACCCCTGTTCCCCCTATTTATACTTATTCAATGAACACCTAATAACAGTCACGGAATCGCCTCATCAGAATGATCCTAATCTAAATTTTGAACGAAAACTTAATTCTGCATGAAAATCCCATTTATATCAACTAACGGGGGGGGGGCAATAGGACCCCTGTTCCCCCTATTTATACTTATTCAATGAACACCTAATAACTGCCACGGAATCGCCTCATCAGAATGATCCTAATCTAAATTTTGAACGAAAACTTAATTCTGCATGAAAATCCCATTTATGTCAAGTAACGAAGGGGGGGCATTAGAACCCCTGTTCCCCCTATTTATACTTATTCAATGAACACCTAATAAAAGTCACGAAATGGCCTCATCAAAATGATCCTATATCTAAATTTTGAACGAAAACTGTTAATTCTGCATGAAAAACCCATTAAATCAATTAAGGGGAGGGGCATGAGCCCCCCGTTCCCCCTGTTATACATATCGAATGAACTCCAAAAACTAATCAGGGAAGCGCCTTCTCAGGATATACCTACATACAAAATTTCAAGTGGATCCGATATTTTTATCATGAGTTATCGCGTTACGCACATACGAACAAACATACAGAACGGACGGGCACATAAGCTCTCAGGCTATGTAGCCTGTGAGCTAAAAAGTCCCAATCTTTGTATTCGTCTTGATACTGCTCTTATTCTGTGATATTAATATTTTGTAAAGTGCCAAAAAAGTAAGTGACAAAAAGAAACTCATAAAAAAGCACTCCTGAGGATAATAAAAAATAGCTAGATAAGCGATACAAAAAATAATAAATAAGAATACTGCCCAGTTAAACTGATGGCATTGAGCTCACAGGCTACGCATACTAATTGCACATTACAGCCTTATATTTTCAAGGGTTATTTCCGATCGAAACAAAAATTCAAAGGAGGGGAAACAGCTCCTCCTTTCCCCCTTTTATACTTAATCATTGAACCCCCTAAACTAGTCAGGGACATGCTTTATCATAAATGCTATATTATCATGCTCTCAGGCTATGATAGCCTGTGAGCTAAAAAGCCGAAAAAGCATAAAAATATAGACGGATTTCACCAACAACTTTCTCATCCAATCAGGAGAGGGAGCAACCAATAAAATTTCAGATCCATCCACTTCCCAAGTGTAATGGTAAAACAAATAAAAGCGGTTGTTGTTTTTGTATTTTGTTGTAAAAGGAGTCGATCAGAATTCCGCGTGCTAAAGCAGTGAAAAAGAACATATTTTAGAGAGAAAAAAGGTTAAAAGAAAGTATCTTATGAAAAATAATTGAGATTTTACATATTCTGTCCTAAAGACACGTGATATACTGATTTCATAAGCACCATTTCGTATATTAAGCGGGTTTTTTGACATCAAGGGACCAATTTTCTTCGTATATTAAGCGGGATCGTATCTTATGCGTACGTATATTAAGCGGGTAATTTTACACGGGTTTAATAGGCAGTTTTCAAGGGACCGAAGATAATTCGTATATTAAGCGGGATCGTATTTTAAGCGGGCGTATCTTAAACGAGTTTCACTGTATTTAACTTGTTTATTTAACATAATTATAAGTGGTTGGTATTTAACATATTTAAAAAAATTCTGGTTTAAATCGACATTTAATCATTTCGTTGGTGTCGAATCGACACCATCTAATGTTCTAATATTAACAGAAGTTTATTATCTCTATTATCATTTTTATAAAACAAGTTGCTTGCCTCAAACATCCAGAGAAAAATTAAGTCCCGTTTGAGCCTGGTTCAAGATTTTCTGAAACTATTAAGTTTTTGCTCAGACGCAAAGTATCTGTCTGATGTAAATCTCTACATTATATACAGTGCGTGTCAAAAGTTTAAGCACAATAGCAATTTTCAAATAAAACTTTAAATATTAACTTTATTTCAATATTTGTCTTGTATATGTTAATAATATCTATTTTAACACCATATTCATTGAAATTAACTTTTAAATTTTATTTCAAACCATGGAGTTAAAGAATAGAACAAAAATAACAGTGTCAAAAGTTTAAGCACAAAATCGTTTTTATGCAAATTTTACAATCTGACGTAAGCGGTTGTGCACGCAAACAATTTCTGGGTGTATAAGAAGCTGTTAGTTGTTGTTTACGAGTTAGTACAAAATGCCTCGGTCGAAAGAATTTTCAGAGGAAGAGGTGATAAAAATATGGAGTATGAGAGCAAAATCTAAGTCTGTTTCTGAAATTGCAAGTACATTAAAAAGATCAAAACGAGGTATTCATCAAATTTTGGCTCGTGGTAATAATTTCAAACGAAAATTTCGTTCAGGAAGGCCGCGAATGACTAGTTTGCGCGAAGATAGCCGTATCAGAAATTTGGCTTCAACTAGTAATTACTCCCTTTCGCAAATAAAACATGCAGTTGGAGGACAAATATCGAAAAAAATTGTTCATAGAAGAGTTTTGGAATTAAAATACATCAAATACCGTAAAATGGCTCGATTACCATGTCTCAAACGACACCATTAAGAAGCTAGATTACAATGGGCGAAAGAGCATATGTCATTTGGTGAAAAATGGCTGAATGTCATATTCAGTGATGAAAAAAAATGGAACCTCGATGGCCCTGATGGGTTTAAGTACTATTGGCATGATCTCCGCAAAGAACTTAGACGTGTATTTAGCCGACAACATAATGATGGGTCTGTAATGGTGTGGGGGGCTATTTCTTTCAATGGTCAGACATCTCTAGTATTCATCAGTGGTTGTGAAAACTCTGAAAACTATCAAGAGACACTTGCCAATCATTTGCTTCCTTATGCCGAGGTTTTGGGGGGAGAAAAATGGTTATATCAACATGACAATGCTCCGATCCATACCTCAAACTCAACTTCATCGTGGCTTAAGTCGAAAAAAGATTATGTTTTGAAATGGCCGACAATTAGTCCTGATTTAAACCCTATAGAAAATATGTGGGGTATTCTCACTCATGCAGTTTATCGAAATAGAAAGCAGTATTCTTCACTTAAAGATTTGAAAGATGCCATTGAGAACGCTTGGTTTAAAATTGAACCAGAAACAATACAGAACCTCATTTTATCGATGGAGGACCGTATATTTAAAGTAATTCAGCATAAAGGAGCAATAATCAAGTATTACTTTTTTTTATTATTGTTCTATAGATTATAAAAGGTTATATAATATTCTTGCAAACCGCATTGATTTCGTAATAATTTGTAGATATTTGTCTCTTTATAAACTGTAGAAAAAGACAGATTTTTCTTAATTTGTAGATATTTGTCTCTTTATACACTGTAGAAGAAGACAGACTTTTCGTAATTTGTAGATATTTGTCTCTTTATACACTGTAGAAGAAAACAGATTTTTCGTAATTTGTAGATATTGTCTCTTTATACACTGTAGAAGAAGCAGATTTTTCGTAATTTGTAGATATTTGTCTCTTTATAAACTGTAGAAGAAAACAGATTTTTCGTAATTTGTAGATTTTTGTCCCTTTATACACTGTAGAAGAAGACAGATTTTTCGTAATTTACGAAAATAAATAGTAATTACGAATGAAAAATATTAAAATAAGCTCTAATAAGTAATCCACGATTCCGAAAAGTGTTCCTTTATCTTTAAAAAATCTTTTCATTTTCGAAAATTAAAAAGAATTTACAAAAGTAAATTTTTATCAGCTGCCCGTCATTTTCGGAAACGTTTCATAGTAGATTTTACTCTGTTCTCTGTACTCAGAAAATTGTTTTTTTTTTTTTTTTTTTTTTTTTTTTTTTTCAGGTTCTATCAATTCTCAAGTAAACATTTTCAGCTGAATAACTGATTTTTTGCTTGCAATTGTGGCAAAATAATGTTTATTTTCAAATTAATGTTAATGCTGTTATTATGTTTTACAGTTTGTTAAGGCCCCTGTCCTCGCTTGAGGAAACGCTCGCGAGCTAATGCTATTCCTATGGGGAAGAATTTTTCTAACTCTTTCGCATTTTGACATTTTTTATTTATTTATTTTTTATTTTATTTTTATTTTTATTTTTATTTTTATTTTTATTTTTATTTTTATTTTTATTTTTATTTTTATTTTTATTTTATTTATTTATTTATTTATTTATTTATTTATTTTTTTTTTGCATTGGATAGCTGAGGTGCATGCCGACAGCGCAATTTTTTTTTTTTTACTTTTTCGACTTTGGTTGCAGATATTTTTTTTTAAATAACACTTTCAGTTTCGAAACCGGTTTTGAAAGTGAAACTAACTTTGTAAAAAATATCTGCAACCAAAATCGAAAAAGTAAAAAAGGTGCGCTGTCGGCATGCACCTCAGCTGTCCAATGTAAAAAAAAATGCTAAAATGCGAAAGAGTCATTAGAAAAATGCTTCCCCATAGGAATAGGCTCGCGAGCGTTTCCTCGGCCAGGGACTGGGGCGTTAAACATGCATTCTGAATGTCAAAATCTTTAACCTGAGAATAGACAGCATCCAAAAAAGTGAAATTCCGATTTGAGAAAACTGATTATTACACTGTAAAATCTACTCAGAAATGTTTCCAAAAAGGACGGACAGCTAATAAAAATTTATTTGTCTAAATCCTTCTTTAAATTTTGGAAGTAAATAGTTTTGTGAGATTTTTTAAAGGTAAAGGAACGCTTTTCAGAATCTTTGGCAACTTGGAAGGAATTTTTTGTATATTGTTGTATATTGATGTCTTCGGTTTTGAAGAGGTTATTGTATATTTTCGTTCCTGATGATAGTAAATTTTTGTTAGATTAAGAAACATCTGTCATTATTTACAGTTGTGCAAAAAGTTTTTGGACTATCTTAAAATTTGCTAAATACTTATCGTTTTGCTAAATACTTAAAAATCATAATTATAGAGCCTTTTTTTTTTTCTTAATTAAGACATAATTTCTACTCTTGTTAAAAATTGTGTGTAAACTCTTTCACGTTTTAAACTTCAATGTTATATGTACGGTATTTTTAGTTATTACATTTTGTATTACGTTTCACGTTTTAACGTGAAATGTAATATGAAAAGTAATACCATAACATAACCGTACACATAATGTAATGCTGTAAAATTTGCAGTAAAATTAGAAGTAAATGTTTTTATTACTTCTAATTTTACAGTAATTTTTATGACAAAAACTGCTGGCAGCAGTTTTTTCCGTAAATTTAATGGATCCTTTTTTACAGAGTGGGACATAAGCGTCCCACTTAGTGTTTTCATCCAGAAAATTCAAGATAACTGGATATCTGATGAAACTGAAGTATGCTTGTCAACTCTAATTATAGTTCATAATGTAAAATAAATTATCATCCTGACGTCAAAGAATGCTTATAAATCTCTTTTAGTGTAAAATAAGTATATTATTCTTTTTTTAGAGTCAATGCCTCATGCTTAAGATGATGGCACCAGCACAAGGACGTTTTATTAAGCTGGTGGTTTGAACCCGCTCATGGTTCAATGTCATGTTACAGACAGCGGTACGTCGGACATTGCCTTTGTTCATGCTGACTAAAGCTGAATTTAAGGGATCAGATATCTTTTAAGGATTCATAATGCATGCTAAAGGCATGTCTGTTTCAACGCGCCATAAAGTTTTAAAGGCTTGTTGTAATTACATATATTTTTTTAAAGATATTCAAAGTCAATTTCAACTTATGTAAAATTATAAAATATTCACTTTTAATAGAATAAGACAAAAAAGATATTCAAAGCTGATTTAAACTCATGTAAAATTATAAAATAAACACTTTTAATAGAATAAGACAAAAAATATAACATAATTTAAATAAAGGAATTTTCAAAAAGAGTTTTGAATGTACTAATTCCCCGACAGCATGACAAGATAAGTATGAAGGTATTTATCTTGAATATCTTCTATATGAAGGTACTGTTGGGATCAATGTTGCCAGCAGTTTTTGTCGTAAAAATTGCAGTATAATTAGATGTAATAAAAACATTTACATCTAATTTAACTACAATTTTTAAGGCAAAAACTGCTGGCAACATTGCTGCCAGTAGTTTTTGCGTAAGCTTAACGGATTTTTTTAACAGTGTTGTAAATTAATAAATACAGTAGGCTCTCGTTAATTCGAACTCGTCGGGACCACAAGAAATGTTCGAATTATCCGAAGTTCGAATTATGGAAAGTATGAGAAGAAAATATGCTTAATATGGTACTATTACAAAGGAATTAATATTATAGTATTTTTTTCTATTTCTTTCGTCTATTATTATTAGAATGTGACTTAATATTAAATTAGAATGTATAAATACATAACCTAATTAAAAGTTTAGAAATCAGCTCAATGGAAGGAAATTTTGAAACCTCAATGATGGACAGACGGGGCACTAACAAAATGGATATCAAATGCATACAAATGCATGTATACCCGTTCAGAACAATTTTCACAAAGATCAAAGGAAGGAAGTTAATCAAATGATCTGAAATCAGAGAGAAAGAAAAGAAAAATGAAAAATCGGAATTCCCATTAGTTCGAATTAAACGAAGTCAAGAGAAAATGAGTTCGAATTAAGGAAAATTTTTAACGTTATTCTGCCATCAAAAATTTCGGGACTTCATGTTTAGTTCGAATTAAGCGAAGATTCGAATTATCCGATTTCGAATTAATGAGAGTCGACTGTACCTTGTGAAAGGTATTTTAAGGGAGACCCCGAACCCCATTTTCGGCCAAAAATCATCAAAAATTCAAAAAAAAAAATTTTTTTTTTTTTTCTCAGAAAACGATAAAATAATATTTGCGAATATCCATGCAAAATTTCAGAACTCGGGGACACCGGGAACAGGTAGAAAATGAGCTCTTTAAATTGTACTCACTATAGAGTTTAACCCTTTAATTCCCATGCTTGAACACGTTCAAGAAATTATGTAGTTCATTTCTCACCAGAAAAATTCAATGGCTAATTTTGTTTTATTTAAATACGGAATGTTCCGTTATTGATTAAAGCAAATATTGTTTTTTAATTTTCTGGTGGGTACTGAAATATGCGAATTAAAATATCTCGGGCGGTTTGGGATCCAGAGGGTTAAAGGACTAGCGGCCATTTAAAACGTGTTTTCCTGAAGATGACTTTTTTCATATTTTGCCTAAGTTCAAAGTACTAAGGCTCAGTGGTAAAATGATTTAGAAACAAAGTGTTTATGTTTTTAGAATCTTAAAAAAATTTGCAACAAAAGTAAGGAGAGATATTTTTTTTAAACTATTTCTGAAAATTTTACATAAATCGGTAAACATGAAAATTATAACAAATTTAAGGAAATTTACCATGCGTATTTTTTTTTTTTTTTTTTTTTTTTTTTTTAGCCGATTAAAATAGAAAATTAAAAATATCTCTCCTTAGTTCTTTTCTATATACTATAACACTATTTAAGAAATTTTAGTAATACCAAAATATTGAAAATTGAATGAGGAGTAGTAATTTTAAAAAATGTATTTTTCGACAAAAAAAAAAAAAAAAAAAAAAAAAAAAAACATAAAAATCTTTATAAAAAATATACTTTTTAATAAAAAGTGAATTTTTTTGCTAATTATTCATTACAAGAAGATTTTTAAATAGTACACCAAAATTCATTGCTTTAAAATCAATAATAAAATTTTTGGGTTTTTTCTTACGGTTCTCCCTTAAATAAATATTTAAATTCGAAAAAAAGGGGTGTTGGTGTTTTTGTTACCACTAATTACCTATCGAGGAATAGCATTCCATGGGGTTTGAGATCTCAAATTTCCATCGCTAATGTTAAACCAATGGACGAGAAAACATTCTTTTTTTTTTTTTTTTTTTTTTTTTTTTTTTTCAAAATATATCATCATGAAATCAAGGTTTTTAATAACGATACACTTTCTGACTCATTTATAAACATGAAATGATCATATTTTCGGACATACTTTTTCATGTAATTTATATTTGAACAGGTATTCCATCTTCTGGTAAAGGAATTATATCTTAAATTACAAGCGATTGTTTTCTGAAAACAGCAATTTTTTTTCCTTTCCTAAGCTATCACATCCAGAAATTCGCTTGAAAACGCCAATTTTGACAGCATTTTCTGAAAAATATTCTACCTTTACCGAAAAACGAAAAATAAAAGCAGTTTGGTTACATACACTGAGGAAAGAATATATATATGTATACCGCCTTCACCTAGAATGAATAGTTAGTTACTTTTTGGATCCCTAAACTCGAAAGATAGATTCCCGAACTATGCGAATAGGGTAAACAACTAAGCTGAATAGACGAAATGATCTAAAATTTCTAGTCTCTTGTTTTCTAGGTGGCGAAACGATATTGAATCGTTTCAGTAGCGAGAAATTATTGTTTGATTTCGGGAATGATTTCATAAACTACAATTATAGTTATTAAAACTAATCTCTTGTGTTCGCATCTATTTGCAGATAATTTTAAATAAGTTTGATAGCAAAAATAAAGGAAAATGCTCTTGAATTCTAGTAGGAGTATCCAGAACTCTCTAGAAAAAGAAACTAGAATACTAGAATTTATAAGGGTGACATGAAAATATTTTTTCTAGAGCCACAATTTAGACTCTAAAAGCCAGAATCATATTTTTTTTCTACTTGTAATTTCTTAAAAAGTTTTTTTTTTTTTTTTTTTTTTTTTTTGAGAAACTTTGTATACTCTACGTTTTTCAAATAAAGTAAAAAAAAAAAAAAAAAGGTGTATATGGTATCCAGGAATGTTCATGACTCTGGCGTATACCTTCTGTTTATAACACTTAACTTCTGTTTTTTTTTTTTTTTTTTTTTTTTTTTTTTTTTTTTTTTAATAGAACTACAATATTGGTTATAAGGTTTAGTTTCCTGGTCACATTTCATAAATAGATACCAAAACTGCATTATAACACGCCTTATTCTTTTTATAAATATCGAGTATGGCTTTGTACATGTAATAAAGTGTGATCAACCCTATTTTTAATCCATATGTATAAAAAGCCAGAATGATTCCAAACGTATAATGTTTATTGATTACATCGAATCTAGTACAGAACTGAGTATATTTTCTGACACAACCTTCTAGTGTAGTGGCGGTGACAGCCTTCTTCTTTTTTTTTTATTCTTTGAGGAGGCCGGGGGGGGGGGGACCACAATGAATTTTGAATTCTCACAACTTAACTTTCCACATTTCAAAGCCGAAACACAAATCGGATCTGTTAGATAAGAACGCTGGACCTCCCTATTTGAAACTAGTCTTTTCCTCTGTGCTGCGCATTCTTGATGATTCCGCCGCAATATTTACCGTCTACTAGTATGACCACAGTGGCAGATTTCTGAATAAAAAATTCGTTAATTTCCAATTTATAAACAACACGCATTATGAGTAATCGACATGCTATTGTTTAAAACGGCCATCAAAAATGTAATAAACTGCTATTTAAACAAAGCCAGTTTTAAAACTTATTGACAGAGCAAAATGTATTACGAACATTATGTTTGTTATTTTCACCTTGAATTTACTTATCAATGTGACATTTGGCTTTTCCAGTGACCCTGAAAATTATCATTAATCCGTACACTTTTAACGGTAAATGCTCGAGTAGAAAAAAAATCTAAAAGAACATTCTAATTATAGGAATAAACGCTTTATGTAATCTGCCAATGTCAATAGTGTGAATATTACTCTTCGGAACAGAAAGAAGGAAAGAGAGAAAAACATATTAAACAAGTTGGAAATTGCACGTGAAGCGTAGCAAATGAGGTGCGTTCGTACGATAACGAAGTTTTAAAAATATCACTCTCATATATCAATCTCATAAAATTGTAAATAATTACAATTAATGACAACAAATGAGCACCAAACAATATTCTCCCTATACCATTATGCAATGGAATACTTTTGTGTGGCCTTGTAAATCAATAACAAATATTCTTTGCACCACAGATTATGCAAAATGTATATTATAATATGTACTTTATAGATGCATATCAATTTTATTACGTTCGAATGAGTGTAACACCACTAAAATGCATTTGAAATATTTTTCCCCATTGACTGTAATGTAACGGAACACTTTTGATTGTCCCTGTAGTTGAACTATGCATCCGATTTTGATAAAATTTGAAATAACTCGACAAAATTATCTAATAATTATGTATTTAAAATTTCAAACGATTAAAATGCATTTGAAACTTTTCCCCCCATTGACCGTAATGTAACGGAATTCTTTTGATTGTTCCTGTAATTGATCTATGCATTCGATTTTCATAAAATTTGAAATGACTCGACAAAATTATGTAATAATTATGTATTTTAAATTTCAAACGATTCAGTTGGGTAGTTGCGTTGTTATATGCGGACAGACAGACAGGCGGACGGACTGACAACAATAGGTGCTATGTATTTACATAATTACGAACGCACCTAAAAATGAAAATTTATCAGTGAACAACATAACAAACAAATATTTACAAGATGGCGACAAATTAGATAAAAAGCAGCAAAAAGGAAAAAAAATGTTTATACCTGTATATTCTTATTGAAAAATTTGTCTTATTCAATCTTGTACTTTAATAAAATGTAAAAAAAAAAAAAGTCCTTCCGGCAATGCCGGGAGGAAGAGGTCGCTTTCATATACTTATACATTTATTTATTTATTTTAAGGTAAGTTACATTGTTCAAAAATACTAAGCTGAATTTAGTGGAAAAAATCTTATAAAATTAGTGATTTTATAAGATTGAATACTAGTTTTTGTCAAGACTGAATATTAATAGAAATTTTTAGAAATTAGTCATCTTTTATTCAACCTGGTTTTATTTTAAGCGATTTAGAGAGTCACCAAATTCCACGATATCATAAAGTGTATGCCATTTTAAAGCAACATTGTGGATCGTTCAGATCAGACCGTTTCAAAATGTCAGCCATAAGCAAAATTCAAAGTGCTATAACTCAATCATTTTTTAAGGTATAGACAAAATAAAAAGTGTTCTGGAATCTTTGTTTTAAGTTCTAACACGTAAAAGAAAAATATTTTTCAACTTTTAATTTTTTCGCATTTAATTTTAAATTTTAAAAAAATTTAAAATGGCCACCATTTTGAAACAAAATGGTGGATGATGCTGGCCGACGAACTCGGTCGAGACATTTGTATGTACTATGTACATACCAAGTTTCATTGAAATCGGTTCATAAATACGCGAGTTATCACGTGACAAAAATCAGATCGTTTCAAAATGTCAGACATAAGAAAAATTCAAAGTGCTATAATTCAATCATTTTGTAAGATATAGACAAAATAAAAAGTGTTCTGGAATCGTTGTTTTAAGTTCTAACGCGTAAAAGAAAAATGTTTTTCAAATTTTGATTTTTTCGCATTTAATTTTAAATTTTTAAATTTTTAAAAATTTTAAAATGGCCACCATTTTGAAACAAAATGGCGGATGATGCTGGCCAACGAACTCGGTTGAGACATTTGTATGTACTATGTACATACCAAGTTTCATTGAAATCGGTTCATAAATACGCGTGTTATCACGTGACAAAAATCAGATCGTTTCAAAATGTCAGCCATAAGAAAAATTCAAAGTGCTATAACTCAATCATTTTTTAAGATATAGACAAAATAAAAAGTGTTCTGGAATCTTTGTTTTAAGTTCTAACACGTAAAAGAAAAATATTTTTCAACTTTTAATTTTTTCGCATTTAATTTTAAATTTTAAATTTTTTAAAAATTTTAAAATGGCCGCCATTTTGAAACAAAGTGGCGGATGATGCTGACCAACGAACTCGGTCGAGACATTTGTATGTACTATGTACATACCAAGTTTCATTCAAATCGGTTCATAAATACGTTAGTTATCGCATGACAAAAATCAGATATATATATATATATATATATATGGTTATATATATATATATATATATATATGTCAACATTTGAACGGAGGGTGGTTTTGGGGTCTGGGGGTCATGATCGGTGAAAATATACCAAAATTTTCCGGAAGTGCTTTCCTCCGGACGGCTGCAATAGGTAGCTTTTTACTTTTTGTAATGAAAGCTACCTAAAAGTATGTCACTTCTGAATTTTCTATTTTTTCCCCTGATCTTTCACCAATTTGATTTATTATTGTTTGAGATAGCATCGTAAATATAATGAGATGCAATCAAAAGAAAGCTATTTTTAACATCTACAAAATAAAAATTGTTCCAAACATCATGTTTGTTATTTTCACATTCATTCTACTTACGTACGATGCATGTCCAGCGACGTTTTCGGAAAGAAAATTAGGAAAATTTTCGAATGGCAAGATTCACTCTGAGTAATCTTTGTCAATAGTGTGAATATAACTGCTCGGGAAAATAGTAGTTAGTTTGCTGAATTTAAAAAATCCGCTACATTGGCAACACTGCAATGCATTAAAAAAAAAAGCCTTAAAATTGTAATTATTTGAAACTTCAATTTAAACAAAGCCGTTTTTAACACCTATTTACAAAACGAAAATTGTTCCAAACATTTTGCTTGTTATTTTCATCTTGAATCTACTTATCAACTATATAGCTTTTTCAGTGACTCCAACAATTATCATTTGAAAAAAAAAAAAAAATAAATAAAAAAATAAATAAATAAAAGTTTTCGAATTGTAAAATTTTTTTAAGTAATCTGTTAGGGTAAATATAACTATTTTGAAAAAAAGAGTAGTTTTCTGAAAAAAAAAAAAAAAAAAAAAAAAAAAAAAATCGCTAAATTGGAACTATTGCTATGCATTAAAAAAAAAAAAAAAAAACCTGTAGTTATATATGAAAGTTCAATTTAAACAACACTGTTTTTAACAACTATTTACAAAGCGAAAATTATACGAAACATGTTTGTTATTTTCACCTTCATTCTTCTCAAGAGCAATATTTCACTTTTCCAATGACCACGGAAATTATGATTTGCGGGAAAAATGAAGGAAATTTCCGAATAGCAAAATTCGTCTTAACCCTTAACTAGTAAGGGGGAAGGGTCCACTCCAGAAAAATTGTGTATCAGCTCCACACTTTAAAACGAAATTTTTGTGGAATTTAGATATGCAAATTAATATATATATGCATGCGCATTTACAGTACTTTTTCAATTCTTCTTACTCAAATAAATAATACAAAATTCACATTAAATTCTCTTATTTTAATTTGAGTGCACAAGAAATCAAATTTTGGGGATACATACACCCCATCCCCCTGACCACTTACGTTAGAAAAAAAAATCATCTGACCGCTTAATGATTAAGTAATCTGTCAAAACGATAAATATAACTTAAAAAAAATTTGCTTTCTAAAAAAGAAAAAAAAATCTGATATATTGGCAACACTGCAATGTATATATATATATATATATATATATATATATATATATATATATATATATATATAAAGCATTAAAACAGTAGTTATATGAAACTTCAATTTAAACAAAGCCATTTTAACACCTATTTACAAAGTGAAAAAATTATTTCAAACAATGCGTTAGCTACCTTCACCTTGAATTTACATATCAACGATATATGGCTTTTCCAATGACCCTAGAAATTATCGTTCGCGGGGAAAAAAAAAAAAAAGGAAAATTTTCGATTAGCAAAATTCACTTTTAATATTCTGCAAATAAGGTGAATATAACTGTTCAAAAAAAAAAAAAAAAAAAAAAAAAAAAAAAAAGGTTAGCTTTCTTAATAAAAAAAAATTCCACTATATTGGCAATACTGCAATGCATAAAAAAAAGCATTGAAACTGTAGTTATATAAAATTTCAATCTAAACAACACTATTGTTAACAACTATTTATAAAAGGAAAATTATTTCGAACATTATGTTTGTTATTTTCATCTTGAATCAACTTAAGAACGATATATGTCTTTTCCGGCAACCCCGGGCCCCACCAGTCGCCGAGAGGTTCGGACCTCTCAACTGGTAGACAGCAGGTGTTGGGTTCCAACCCAATCGCGGCCGTCGGCCTAACCGTTCGGTGTTTTCCGTGGTTTTCTTCGAACCTTGGATTTCTTTTCGTAAATACGGGTTAGGTTCCCTTTGAAAGACCCCCCCCCACTCACACACACACGGAGGGCACCTCACCCTTTTCGGGCCTATATGCCATGTGTCGATAATCGGCCGCCATAAAATAAACCAATCCAGTTGACCTCGGAAATCCGGAAAATATCGTTTGCAGAAAAAAAAATAAGAAAATTTTCAAATAGCACACTTCATTTTAAGCAAACAGTAAATAGGATGAATATGACTGTTCGGAAAAAAAAATTAATTTTCTTAATTAAAAAAAAAAAAAAAAAAAAAAAAAAAAAAAAAAAAACGCTACATTGTTAATATTGCAGTGCATAAAAAAAAACAAAAAAAACATTAAAACTGTAGTTATATGATACTTCAATTTAAACAAAGCCATTTTTAACACCTATTTACAAAGTGAAAAATTATTGCAAACAATGTGTTTGTTATTTTCACCTTGAGTCTACTTATCAACGATATATGGCTTTTCCAGTGACCCTGGAAATTATCGCTTGCGGAAAAAAAAAAAAAAAAAAAAAAAAAAAAATAGGAAAATTTGCAAAATTTAGTTTTAATAATCTGCAAATAGGGTGAATATAACTGTTCCGAAAAAAGGTTAGCTTTCTTAATAAAAAAAATTCCACTATATTGGCAATACTGCAATGCATAAAAAAAGCATTGAAACTGTTAGTTATATAAAATTTTAATCTAAACAACACTATTTTTAACAACTATTTACAAAGCGAAAATTATTTCAAACATTATGTTTGTTATTTTCATCTTGAATCTACTTAACAACGATATATGGCTTTGACCCCGGAAATTATCGTTTGCAGAAAAAAAAAAAAAAAAAAAAAAAAAAAAAAAAAAAAAAGGAATATTTTCGAACAGCAAAATTTATAGCAATCAGTAAGTAGGATGAATATACAGTGTCTCATATAAGTGATGGGACACTTGTGCTTTACAAAAGGGAACTAATCAAATAAATTAAAAAAAACATGTACACATTTTTTTGTGGGTGTGTTTCATACTTAAATTTAGTAAAGATTATTACATAACATACATTTTGTCAAAATATTAAAATATTAATTTAATAAAAATACAAATGTTTAGAACGGAGCAAAAAATAGCTCACATAAGTGATGGGACACCATTATATATACAACAAAAATCGTCTGAAATAAGCAATAAAAATATTTTTTGGGGTTTTATTTTTACTTAAAAGCAATTGGCAATAATTTATAAAATCGTCTGCAGTATTTCTCTCCAGTTTGTTTTGGAATTTTTGTGTTTTTTAGCTCTGTGTAGCCATGAATGCTAAACGAAAAGAAACTTCGCCTGAAATTCGAAAATTAGTTATTAATTTGCATATTGAACGTGGAAAATCTATTAGAAAAACTGCTGAAACAGTTAACTTGAGTCGTTCAACAGTTTTCAATATCATTAAACGATATAAAAAGAATCATATGATTCAGAATACAAGAAGACCTGGCCGACCATCAAAGCTATCCAATGGAATAAAGCGAATTATCGTTCGAAATATTAAAAAAAAAATCCAAGAAATAGTGCTTCAAAAGTTGCTGCTCATTTACAAGCATTATATGGAATAATTGTTAATCCTGAGACTATTAGAAGGGTAATTCGATCTGCGGGATATCACGGTAGAGTAGCCAGGAAAAAATTCTTCGTAAGTGAAAAGAATAGAAAAATCAGACTAGCTTTCGCAAAATCCAACATAAATAAGAATTCTGATTACTGGAATAAAGTTATATTTGCTGATGAGAGTAAATTTAATATATTTGGTTCTGACGGTAGAATCTTGGTGTGGAGAAAACCCAGGGAAGAATTTCGCAAACAGAACTTGGTACCAACAGTAAAACATGGTGGAGGAGGAGTTATGGTATGGGGGTGTATGTCGTCCGCTGGAGTTGGTAATCTTGTTTTTATTGACAGTATAATGGATCAGTACAAGTATATTGATATTTTAAAGCAAAATTTGAAATCTTCAGCACGAAAATTGAACCTTCATAACGATTTTAAATTCTACCAAGACAATGACCCCAAGCACACTGCTCTGAACGTTAGACTCTGGCTGTTATATAACTGTCCTGAAATAATAAAAACACCACCACAATCTCCAACTTAACATAGAGAATATTTGGCAAGAATTGGAATCAAGAATTCACAAACACACCATTCCTTCAAAACAACAACTAAAATCGGTGCTTCAAGAAGAATGGGGTAAAATCACTCCAGAAATCACAAAAAAAAAAAAAATTAGTTGAATCCATCCCAAAAAGATTAAATCATGTTTTAAAAGTAAAAGGAAATCCAACAAAATATTAAAACCCTTTAAAAAGTAAAATTTTTGGATAAATATTTAATGGAAAAGTAAGTGTCCCATCACTTATGCGAGCTATTTTTTGCTCCGTTCTGAACAATTGTATTTTTACTAAATTAATATTTTAATATTTTGACAAAATGTATGTTATGTAATAATTGTTACTAACTTTAAATATGAAACACACCCAAAAAATTTTTGCACATGTTTGTTTATTTATTTTATTGCAGTTTCTTTTTATAAAGCACAAGTGTCCCATCACGTTTGTGAGACACTGTATTTACAAACCGAATTTATTCCAAGTAACTATTCCAAACATTCTGTTTGTTATTTTCACATTGAGTGTACTCATCAACGATTTATGGCTTTTCCAGTGACCTCGGAAATTAAACGTTTTCAGAAAAATATTGGGAACATTTTCGAATAGCAAAAATTTACTTTAAGTAATCTGCGAATAGGATGAAAGGGTTAACTTTCTTGATAATAAAAATTCCGCTATATTGGCAACATAGCAATGCAATAACGAAAAAGCATTAAAATTATGGTTATATAATACTTTAATTTAAACAAATCCATTTTTAACACCTATTTAGAAAGAGAAAAATTATTCCAAACATTGTGTTTATTATTTTCATCTTGATGCTACTTATCAACGCGACATTTGGCTTTTCCAGTGATCCCGAAAATTATCGTCTGCGAAAAAAAAAAAAAAAAAAAAAAAATTGAATAGCAAAATTTATTTTAAGTAATCTGTGAATAGATGAATATAACTGTTCGGAAAAAAAGGGTTAGCTTTCTTAATAATAAATATTAGAAAATCCATTATATTGGAAGCACTGCATTGGATAAAAAAAAGCATTAAAACTGTGGCTGGGTGACACTTCAATTTAAACAAAGCCATTTTTTAACATCTATTTACAAAGCGAAAATTATTTCCAAACATTGTGTTTGTTATTTTCACCTTGAATCTACTTATCAGCGCGACATTTGGCTTTTTCCAGTGACCCTGAAAAATTATCGTTCTTCCGTACACTTTTAACGGTAAACGCACGAGCGGAATGTGCTGAATAGTGGCGGCCGTGAAAATGTAGACTTTTCGGGGAATCGATATGCAAATAACACGAGTCAAAAAAGGGCATGTGACGAAATCGAACATTCGATTTTTCTGCCGAATATGAAGATGAGGATATCGAAAGAACAGACGTCTGGATGGCTATTGCACATCCTTTAAGCAAGAAAAAAAGGGTTGGAAATATTTTGCTATTGTGAATGGTTGTTTATCAGTCACTGATTTCAGTAAAAACAAAATGGAGAACAATAAAGCAAAAAGATATTTAAAAAAAAAAAAAAAACTGTTTTAGGAATATTTTATTTGCTTGGAGAATTGTTAAGATGAATTATTTTTTTTTTTTAATTTTTAAATTATATTTGTGTTTTAAAGTTACTGACATGTCGGGCTTTGCTCCCGGCCCGTGATAATAACCTTAACCTCTACGCGACGGCAGCCTTTTACGAAATTTTTAATGTTTTGACACCGGTTTTTAAAAACAGAAACTTTTGGCTTATTAAATCGAGGAAATGCTCCGATTAAATAAGGGAAATTTTATAGTAAAATTTTACTGGTGGGGATAAACAAGGATTCTTAAACCTTTTTGCGGCACGTATACGTGTCACTTGTCCCCAAGGTGTTAAATAAACTTTAGGTTACTTTGCCTTATTCCATAATAAAATTAGAAACCGCTTGAGCAAAACTTTTGCTAGTTCTCTGACAAGTTTATGTTCACCAAATTTGCAAATCGCAGATGTTGGGATTCTAAAAATAAATTAATATCCAAAAAGTTATAATATAATATTTAAAAGTGGTATTCCGGAATATTAGAAATACATATCGTTCAATGTCAAATAATGATACTCATCAATGGCAGAAAAAGATATTACTTAATGTCATAAACTGATATTCAGGGATGTTGGGAAACATTGACCAAGATTGAAATAAAATATCATACATCAAATATATATATATATACATACATACAATATACATACAATATATACATACAATATATACATCAAAATACAATATTCGTGGAAATCTTTTTAGGAAAGAAAGGCATTTAACGTTTGTGAATATTACATTTTGATATCGGCCGATATCTTTATGCTACCTGGATTGGTGATTGAAAAATTACAATACAAAGTGCAATAAAATTTACAAACTACTGTTTCGACTAACTGCATGAAGCCCTTTGATCGAAAGAATTCGATTTTTACTTCACTTGTTGCTTGTATTCTTTTTCACAGCATCAGTGCTTGGAAAATCATAACATGAAGAGCATAAAAAATCACTGGATTTAGCAAGAAAAGGTGTTGGCACCCTGAATGCCAACACAGCTGCTGTGAAATTTAAAAAACTGTTGTTTTTAAGAAAATGCTGCAAAATTTCGCAATTCTGGGGAATGTCGTGCTGTTATTAGATGCGTTGTGCACATGGTAGAAAGCATTCTTACATTTACTAAATACGCTTTCACAGCACTTGTACTTTAATTCAATTTCACAGCTTCAGTGCATGAAAAATTATAACATTTCTTTACATGTTTTTAGACATTTTGTACCCCTCCCTTCCCATTGTAAAGAAAAATAAGCAAATGCTAGACCCCCCCCCACCCCACCCCTTTGCTTATATAAGAGTTTATGACATTGTAACATCAACACTGTTTCCCATATAAAAAAAATAGTTAGCGATAAATTACATTATTATTCTATCAAAATTACATAAATAGACATGTAGGGGTTGTGGTATCGAAGTAAATTAAAATCGATTAATATGTTGTTACTTACTACATTAAACAATTCATAGAATACAAAAGGGTTTTTATTGTAATATTATTTATCGTACTGGGAAAGAAAAAAAAACTTTAAGAAATTCAACAGGCCCTAACTTATTTAGGCACATAACTAAAAGTTTTACAAAGAATCACAGGAATATTATGTGTTTGGCGTTCACAGTTCTAGTTTGGTATCCCACATCTTTGAATCCATGCTTCTGCATTGTATATCATAACGTCTCCCATGTAGTGGTGAACTGGAATGTTCCTCGTTTCCAATTCTGTTTACTCCACATATTTTTCTCAAGTTATTCAACAACTGCAGAACGCTTGTCCAAATCATGCTCTTTTGCTTCCTGTTGTTAAACTATAGTTGCTTCGCTGTCTATAAGCAATCTTATAGCTTCTCCCTCTCCCTCTAGTCAGCAAAAATAAGCAGATACTGAATCCCCTTCCCCCTTTACTGCTTACAAATGAACGATCCCACACCAAAAATTTGCTCTCCGTGGAGATACAGTCGGCTCTCGTTAATTCGAACTCGTCGGGACCACAAGAAATGTTCGAATTATCCGAAGTTCGAATTACGGAAAGTATGAGAAGAAAACTTGCTTAAAATGGTATTAGTACAAAGGCATTAATTGTTATAGTGTTTTTAAAATTTATTTCGTCTATTATCATTAGAATATGAGTTAATATTAAATTAGAATGTATAAATACATAAATTAATTAAAAGATTAGAAACAAGCATAATGAAAGAAAAATTTAAAGCATCACTGATGGACACACGGGGCACTAAGAAAGTGGATATCAAATGCATTGGATTTTATGTATACTCGTTCGGAACAATTTTCACAAAAATCAAAGAAAGAAAGTTATTCAAATGATCTGAAATCCGTGAGAAAGAAAATCAAAATGAAAAATCGGGATTCTCGTTAGTTCGAATAAAACGAAGTCAAGAGAAAATGAGTTTGAATTAATGAAAATTTTTAATGTTACTCTGCCATTGAAAATTTCGGGACTTCATATTTAGTTCGAATTAAGCGAAGATTCGAATTATCCGATTTCGAATTAACGAGAGTCGACTGTATTTCTAAAGGAATCTAACTATTGTTGCTAGGTGTCCCATGTAAATTAGCATCTTAAATGCTCTGGATACCAGTAATTTCTTAGAGTTTATTTCACCGTTTGGAATCGCAGATAATTCTGCCGATACATACGGCGAAGAAAATTGCTTTGACCTCTTAGATACCAGGGTTTATTTTTATATATCAGTTATGAATTTACATTAATAAGAGAGTTTGAAAAGCGAATAAAACAAAATAAAATTCATTTTCTGTGTATAAAATTTGATGATACATAAGAAATCAATGAGCACATTCTTTGACAATTTCTTGGGATTTTTTATTTTATTTTGTTTTGTTTGCATTGCAAAAAAACATTGAACAAATGAATAATGAGACAATGAACAAATGGATTTTTACTAATGGACTCAACAAAGGTTATCTTAACTAACAGAAAAATTATTTACGTTTTCATTTTAGTACATTTCCTACATTTCTGCTGCAAGCCATTTTTATACAACATGCAAATCGCCCCCCCCCCCAAAAAAAAAGCGCTGAAAGAAACAAATTGCTAATTTATTTAATACTGCTATCTTTTTTTTTTTTTTTTTTTTTTTTAACATTCCAATAATGCCTATTTTTTCATGCCTTTTACAGAATTTTTAATGTTTTATCACCGGTGTTTCGAAACAGAAATTTATGGCTAAGTGAATCAGAAAAATACTCGTATTAAATAATGCAAAATTTAAAATAAAAAATTACTGGTGAGAATAGAGTTCTCGCAGTCGCTCGCCATTGCGCCAAATTGCGACAAAACTCTTCATTTGGCGAGTAAACAAGCGACTAGATTCGCCAAATTGCTAGTGCTCAATTTTTGCTATTTCTTTCTTTTCTTTTCCGTTTTTCATACATATGCATATATAATATTTTCAATAAATACATATTTCTTTTTAAATATATTTGTAGCGGATAGTTGAAATTTGATTAATAACAATCGTTGACGCAGTTATAAAAACTTAGGTTATTTTAGAATATATTGAAAATAAAGGGGGTACATTAAAGGATTAAAGATAACTTTTTTGTGTTACACGGCGAATCTATTTTGCTTATATATATAATACTTGCTATTTATAATTAGCCAAATTGCTAACGTTGGTCAAATGTCAGCGAGAACACCGGTGAGAATAATAAATCATGATTGGAATATGGATTCCCGTACGTGGTACGTGCAAATCATGATTGGCAAAAAACACGTTGCCCGTATGACATACGGGCAAATCAGGGAAGCGGTTAAAATACGGGATAAACGGTATGTCAACACTGTAAAAAAAAAAAAAAAAAAAAAAAAAAAAAGGTCGATTTACTAAAAAAATTTTAGTGATCCTTGTAATTACTAAAAATTTTTTTGTAATCTTACTCGGTTACAAGCAATCTGTAAGAATTACTAGAAAAAAGCTAGCAACGAATAGAGTTAATAGTTTTACATTTTTAACAGCTATTACTAAATCTCATTTGATGTGCTCGTGATAGCCTAGTGGTCATAGCACCGAACTCCAGGCTGAAAATACCAGGGTTCGATGCTGGACGCCACCAAATATGCTTGCAATGTATGCAATGTAAGTACTCGTTAAATAAAGGGATTATGAAAATCATGTCGTAGCAGTTACCATGGGTAATTATCTCTGGACTTTCCCTCCCCTTTAGAAACATGTCAAAATAGAGCAGGTAGCAATGTTTGGTGCTGCCATCTATTCCGGCTTTGCCGAAAATCTTCCGCTTCAGAAGCCTGTCTTTTTACCCACTGGATGCAGCTCGAAGGAAGCTCCTGCCCTTCAGGCACACGTAATGGTTACTAAAAATAATTTTGGAGCTATTACTAAAATTTGCTTGGTGGCTCATACTAAAAAGTTTTAAGTTAGTTATACGAAATTTATTTTGTTCAGTTTACAAAAAAAAAAAAAATGTTTGTTGCCCTTGCAAAAAAAAAAAAAAAAAAAAAAAAAAAAAAAAGTTTGTAATGGTTACTAAAAAATTCTGTGGAATACAAATTTACTAAAAAATTTTTAGTAACTTCTTGAATTTTTTTTACAGTGTAGAGCAGCGGTTCCCACACTTTCTTAGTACGCGGCCCACCTTTCAGTGAAGAAAACTTTCGCGACCCGCTTTTCAGTAAAAAAAAAAATTCACGACCAGTGTTCTCGCTGACATTTGACAAACGTTAGTAATTTGGCTAATTAAAAATAAAAAATATTCCCCAAATGAAAAAAGTATTAGCAAATTAGATTCGCCGTGTAGCATAAAAAAAATTATCTTTAATCCTTTAATGTACCCCCTTTTATTCGATATGTTCTAAAATAACTTATTTTTTTATTTTTTATATTACTTATTTTTTTACTGCGACAACAAATGTTATTAATCTAATTTCAACTTTTTGTTACAAGTATATTAAAAATATATATATATGCATATGGATGAAAAACGGAGACGGAAAGGAAGTAAAATTAAAAATTGAGCACTAGCAATTTGGCGAATCTTATCGCTTGTTTATTCGGCAAATGAAGAATTTTGTCGCAATTTGGCGAAATGGCGAACGACAGCGAGAACCCTGTTCGCGACCCACGTAAGATAAAGTTGTATATCTGTATAGAAATTTTTGTATGATCTCTATACACTCCGCTATCCTGTCCCACCATAAACGCAAATTTTCGTACGCAAGATATACATTATCAACAAATACAAGAATCAGTCATCTCAATGTGTGTAAGTGAATAGTAATTAAAACAATGCGCAAACTACAAAGATAGTTAAAAATACGTTTAATTATTATGAAAACATAACTTTATAATCAATCAGATTTAAGGTATTGATATTTACCAATGTGGGAACATATATTAACACGCAATTTTTCTAAGTACAGTAGAACCCCGCAAATTCGGACAGTGGCGCAGCCAAGGGAGGGGTTTTGGGGTTAAAACCGCTCCCAGAGCTAAGAAAGATCACTATAATTGTCGTTTATATGAATCAAAACCGAGCTTTATATTTAAACATTTTGGCGTATTTCGGAATCCGTCGGCTTATTGAATCAGATTCCATTTAATAAAGTGATTCAATTAAATGGTGAAAAATCTACTTAAAATTGGGAAAGTTCATACTACATGGAATAGTTAAAAAAAAATTGGTTATTTGAACTAAATCACTTTTCTGAGACGTATATTATGCTAAAAGAATGATGATTGCCTGCCACACAGATGCTCTTTCAGTTTAAGTATTATACAGTAAATATTCTAATTAGTACTGATTCTATTAACCGGTGATTCAAATAACCGGAAAATGCCTTTATTAGAAACTCCCTCCCTCCCTAGAACCGAATTCTGGCTGCGCCACTGAATTCGGACCCCTTTAATCCGGATCTCCGGATAATCCGGATCGGTTTGATCTTTTTTTTTTTCTTTTCTTTTTTCAAGTTTGAGAAGAGATTGGCTAATTTCCATACCATTATCTTGTTTCATCGTCGTATTCTGAATAAAAAAAACTTTTTCTGAAATCTTTTCGAAGAATACCTTAAGCTTTCTTATTAATTTCTTTGATGTTATTTTTCAAAAAAACAACAACGTATCACAAACTTTGGCAATTCCAATTTTCCCCAGTTTTTTTATTCAAGCCACTTACAAATGTCATGAAAAATCACTGCACTATAAATATTTACTTAGAGCATTGCAAGAAAGCAATGGTAAAATAGTCCCTATAAGAACCATTGTCTGATAAAGATCACTTTCCGACCTTTGTCAGCCTATAGGTCTGTTTCCTTTGTTATTGTGACAAAACGCTTCTACAATATCATTTGCAGAAAATTATTTATATGTATTTATTCTCAAGCGGATGCGCGAAGCAAAAGGTATAGAAAACTGGCACAGCAGAAAACTATAAACTTTTTTATTACAAAAAAGAAAAAAAATATATTGTATGTAAATATTCAATAGTTTAACATAAAGGTGATTTTCTGCAAATATGTCTTATTTTATTTAATTTTTTTTTTCTAATTCACCGGATAATCCGGATTTTCGATAATCCGGATTAGGTCTGGTCCCAATTAATCCGAATTATCAGAAACAGCAAAGTATCAAAAGCATGTTCTCATAAGCATAAAGTGGTTGAATTTCATCAAGGACCTCAAAGCTGATTTAAATATTTCTGGATATTTTGTTCGTATATTAATCTAGAAGGAAATTAAGGATTTTCCCTTGAAATATTATTTCCTGTTGAAATTGTCAAATCTTTTTAAACAAATGAAATAAAAGATGTATTTTGATTTACAAATCTCGATTGCTCCACGACCCACCAAAACAACTGTCTCGACCCATAGATTGGGAACCGCTGGTCTAGAGCATTTGGAGTCCCGATTTATACGGTACACATCGCAACACTAAACATAAACTGTATTTATGTAAATTAAGAATTAATATCCGGTAAAATCGAAACGGTTATTACGCCAACAAACGCAACATGATAAGTTCGAAACCTGCACCCAGTATTCTCGCTGACATTAGTAGTCTCGCTGACTAACGTTAGTAATTTGGTTAATTAAAAAAAAAAAAAAAAAAAAAAAAAAAAAATCATTCGCCAATTGAAAAAAGTATTAGAAAATAGATTCGCCGTGTAGCACAAAAAAAAAAAAAAAAAAAAAAAAAAAATCTTTAACTTTTTAATGTACTACTTTTTTTCAATATGTTTTAAAATAATCTAAGTTTTTATAACTGCGACAACGATTATTATTAATCTAATTTCAACTATCCGCTACAAATATATTAAATATATATAAATATGCATCTGTATGAAAAACGAAAAAGAAAAGAAAGAAAAAGCCAAAATTGAGCACTAGCAATTTGGCGAATTTAATCGCTTGTTTACTCGCCAAATGAAGAATTTAATCGCAATTTGGCGCAATGGCGAGCGACAGCGATAACCCTGCCAGCACCACTCTTCTATCAGCCAGTGTTAAGCAAAATTGCTTATAGATTAGCATATTACTGATTACGATTACATTATGTAATCGTTAATCAAGGTTACAGATTAAAAAAAAAAAAAAAAAAAAAAACTAATTAGAGAAGAAGTCATTTTAAGTGATTATACATTAAAAAAATTCCTAATCACAGTCATGATTATATGATTACATAATAAATAATTGCTGTAAAGGTAAAAAAAATAGTGCATCTCCTTCCTTTAACAACCTAAATAAGGAAGTAGGGGAAGGTGTTATAAAATAATAATAATAATAATAATAGTATTACAGTAAAAGTGCAAATTGTAAATAATATTACGCATAAACTTCCTCTAAAGTATTTATTCAAACTACAGGGTGTTCAGCAAATAACACCCTGATTTCAAAATTAAATTTCTCAAAAACAAAAATCGATGGAATTATACAAAACTGTTTGTTTATTAGGTGAGCAGTAAAAATGTTATACAGTCGGTTCTCGTTAATTCGAACCCGTCGGGACCACAAGAAACGTTCGAATGATGGAAAGTATGAAATGAGAACATGCTTAATATGGTACTATTACAAAGGAATTAATGTTACAATGTTTTTTTTAATTTATTTCATCTGTTATCATTAGAATATGACTTAATATTAAATTAGAATGTATAAATACATAAACTAATTAAAAAATTAGAAACAAGCACAATGGAAGAAAAATTTGAAGCATCGCTGTTGGACAGACGGGGCACTAAGAAAGGGGATATCAAATGCATGGAATTACATGTATATTCGTTCGGAGCAATTTTCACAAAAATCAAAGACATAAAGTTATTCGAATGATCTGAAATCCGTAAGAAAGAAAGGAAGAATTAAAAATCGGAATTCTCGTTAGTTCGAATCAAACGAAAGTCAAGAGAAAAAGAGTTCGAATTAATGCAAATGTTTAACGTTATTCTGCCATTGAAAATTTCAGGACTTCTTGTTTAGTTCGAATTAAGCGAAGATTCGAATTATCCGATTTCGAATTAACGAGAGTCGACTGTATATAAGTTTCGAACGGTGAATATTTTGAAAAGATTGTGGTTTTGATTGCAACGAATACAATTTTACAACGAACGACATTTTTCTTGTTTTAGACTGCTTGCAGAGAACGATTTTTTCGGCTTACAATGGCACATTTTAATGATTTTTAGAATTAAATTTTTGAAATTTCGGAATTCCAAAAATCTAGTTTGAAAAAAATGTAAATCTATGGCACTGTATGCCGAAAAACTCGCTCTCTGCACAGGGCCGTAACTATAAACTTGGGGGCCCCGGGGCAAACTAGTGAGGCCCCTCGCGCCCGGGGCATATTAAAACTTTGCCCCCGAACGCAGTTTTTTTCCCACGCCGCTATATAAACAATGAGAAAAAAGATGAAAGATGGATTTTGATAATTTTTTTTTCGATTTTATGCATTTATAAATAGATAAGAAGAAAGATTTTCTAAAAAATTTTTAGATGCTTTTTATAGTATTCAACTAATCAGAAGCCCATATTTTCTTTCTTATACTAGCATCGATGGGCAAACATTCTGGTGCGACTTGACGCATTCAGCTCGACATTCTGCTGTCTCCTCTAGAGCTGCTTTTGCATGCGAAGCGTATGGAATATATCAACGGACACGCAAAAACTCTAGCACTTTGATTTTTTTTAATTACTAATTTTTAGCTGGGAATTTTATAGGAAGTTAGACTAGAAACTAAAATCAATAGTATTTTTTACCACCAGTTTGGGGCCCCTCAGGCTTGGGGGCCCCGGGGCAGTGCCCCGGCTGCCCCGGCGGTAGTTACGGCCCTGTCTCTGCAAGCAGTCTAACAATGTCAAGTGAAACATTCTCTGCAATCAGAACACAATCTTTTCAAAATTTTCATCGTTCGAAACTTCTGTATAGCATTTTTAGAGCTTACTTAATAAACAACCCTTTTACCGCATGATTGTATCGATCTTTGTTCTTGAGAAATTTAATTTTGAAATCACAGTCGTATTTGCTGGATGCCCTGTGTATTTAAATACAGTCAATAGTTTGATTTGGTTTATTTTATGACGACGGTTACACGAGGGATATGGGCCTGAGAGGATGGGGATGCCATCCGTCGGGCTCTTCCAAAGGGAGCCTAACCTGTATTTACGCAAGGAAGTCAAAGTTTGAAGAAAACCACGGAAGATTCCACACGATTGGGCCGACGGGCGCAATTGGGTTAGAGCCCATCACTTCCAGTTTACCAGCTGTCAAGACAGAACCTCTCGGGCACTGATGGGGTTCCTGCAAGCAGGGGCGTGCGATGAGAAAACTGCACCCGGGACAAAATTTCAATTTAGCGCCCCCTAAATTTCCACGTCTGGGGCGACAGCCCCTTCGCCCCCCACTTTCGCACTGTATTGCCTCCAAGGTATGAGATTTGATGATTTTAGTTTGAAAAAGCAGCATTTTGCGAAAAACTACTACAGAAATTCATGGTAAGATACCGTTAATTAATTTTTACAGTGCACTTTGCAATTTTTTTACTTCTGAGACTTTTACTATAGGTATAAGTTGCATAATTTTACTAAAACGTAAAATGTATGAATTTTTTGTAAGAACTTAGAAATAGCACCGTAATTGTAATAAGTTTTGATTTATTTTGTGACGGCCGATTATCTATTCGAGGGATATAGGACCAAAGGAGGGATGCCCTTCGTGGGGGGGTCTTTCTAAGAGAACCTAAACCATATGAAGAAAACCGCAAAAACTCCGAACGATTAGGCTGATGGGCGCGATTGAGTTCTAGCCCTGAACCTCCCGTTTACCAGCTTCAAGAGCAGAACCTCTCAGCCACTAGTGGGGCCAATAAGTAATTAGAACATGAATATATAGAACATACTAAAATTTTCGTCATGGCCTTTCTCCCCTAACTCTTTACGTCTTTTTAAAAGTAATAGCCAAAAATACTGACGGAATTTAAATATAAAGACTGTTTGTGATTTAAATGATTGCAATTTCCTTAACTGATAGTTTTGTTTTATGCATATTTTATTACAAAATAATGTAAATCAGTAATGTTTCGAAAGAGTGTAAACTTTTAAGAAGCTACTTCGGTCAAGCGAAAATAACCGTTCGCTAATGCTAGTCCTATGGAAGAAATTTATAAACATATCATAGTTGCATTTCAGTATTTCAGAAAGATTTTTCCCCCTATTTGGATAGCTGGGATCAATCTGTATAAATGTCGTTTTTTACTTTTTCTTTTTTGTTTGCAGATATTTTTAATAAAAACGCTTTCGAAACCGGTAAAGAAAAAAAAAATAACTTACTGAACATGCCGAACTGTGTGTTCAACAGTATAACAATGAACAAAAACTTAGATCCTAATTTTACACGAAGGTAACTATTTCCCTAGTGATATAAACTTCGTGTTTAAAAAAAAAAAAAAAAAAAAAAAAAAATTGGTTGCCTGTAAAGTCGGTATACGGGCGAAAGTTTTACGTGACAACGACTTTGAGTTGTAAAATAATTTTAATGTGAATATTCATTCGTATAGTAGGAAGAAGGATGAAATAATAGTAACAATTTAAAACATTTATTTATACAAAGAATTATATTTAAAACATTAATTTATACAAAGAATCTCGCACTGAATTTCATATTAACAAAATTTTATTTTTACCTTTACACATACATACGTATTTATATACAAATATACATACAATAACTTGCAATACACTGTGTTTGTTAAACACATTTTACTTCATGTTTATTGATGTCAAATGTTGAATTTTGTAAACAGCATATTAAAGAATTTTTCAATGAGCAGAATATAACTAAAGTAAAATGGCTTTCACTAATCACATATCATTAGTTTTCCATAATATACCACCGAATTACGAAATAAACTACACTTATTTTCTTTGTACTTTATACTAATAACTAATACATAACGTATTTCGTCTTAGTTTGATACTATCTAAAATTCCTATTAAGCACCGCCCCTTCCTTGCAGCGAATTCACATTCACGTTCAGAAAATGGTCCCACAAGTGACCGGAAAAAGTTAAGAGAAAAGTGAGCGCGTATCGTGAGCGGAGCGTAACGTAACGTAACGCAGTTTCTTGAAGTGTCTCCCGGCAAACCAATTTACAAGACGTTGTCACGTCAAAAAAAAAAAAAAAATGTGTAATTACAATTTAAAAAAATAAAGAGCGGCCTGCGTATAGATCAGCTATTCAATGCCCCCCCCCCCCGAAAAAAGGGGTTTACAAATATTGAAATGCAACCGAGATATCTTAATAAATTTCTTCAATAGGATTAGCATTTGCAAACGGGTCTTTTGATTTACTGAAGTAGCCTCTTAATTGTATTTTTGCTTCATGTTTTTCATCAATAACGCTGTTTATCCATAACTATAGAATCTAGAATGTCTTCAATTTTCTGGTGTATTTCAGTTTTAAGCAAACAAAATTAAATACTAAAAAATTTTCCCTTTTTTTTTTTTTTTCGTAAGAATGTTTAAACAGGATTTTTTTCTTTTCTTTTTTTAAGTGGAATAGGTGAAAAAAAAATCCCACTCAACAACACGAAACCGACAGGCACACTTTTTGGTTCATTTTTTGAACGCGTAAACATGCCACTTACAGGCAGCGTTCTTGAAGTCATTTGTAATCAAAAAGTATGTTTTATTTTCGTATAAATTAACTACATCTTATGTTATAATCGATTGTTGTCTCAGAAGGACAATTTTTTTTTCGTTTTTCTTGAGTCTCGTCTGAATTTCGGTTCAAAATTCCAATCTCGACAGCCTTTTTCTCGAAATCTTCGGTCCTTATCAAAAAACTGGAAGATAATTTTATTACATAGTTTTTAAATAAGAACACTTGCAATTTTGATTAATTTTCGAATGAAAATGATTTATAAAATGCATCAGAAATGGGGCAGGGCATGACAAAGCCTATGAAGGGGGGTGGGGGGGGCAAGCATAATTCTGGGGGCCCCCTTTCTGTCTATCGATAGAATTTTTTGGTCTATAATATGGACGTGGCTAGTACTAAACTTCATACGTATTGTATGTATGTATAAATTTTATACTCGGTACTGTTCACATTTGTATACAGGGTACCACAAAAAGATAGTCACAACTTTAACCCCTTGCGGGGCGTTGGTATCATAGATATACCACTTAATTTTAATTCTCAAACATCACATTGGAACCGGAATTTTGTTTAAAAAAATTACGGTTTATTGAATGCGTGAAATATAGCGTTTTCTTATTTACAAATAAAGTTGTTTTCAAATTCCGGTGTCAGTCATTTATTTCAACACTTAAGCAATGAATTTGTCTTGCGCCGCAAAGGGTTAAGAAAAAGTACTAGCAGAATATTCGTAGAAAAAATATGACAGATTGATTGATAGAAGTAATTCTTTGCAAACTTTTCCTTTGCTTATCTACGTACGTTTTAAGATGGCTAAAAGAAAATGTCGTAAATTGGTCATAATTAATGGTTTTAAATTGCCTCGACAAAAGGAAACCGTTAATAAAGAATTTCTTTTGAAAACAATAGAATACTAAGTTGTTATAACAAAACTTTAATTATTAATTTTTAAATGTTGTTTGTTTCTTGCATAGATGAATGGGGTACTGGAAGCAAAGAGATAAAGGAAGATCATTTTTACCTTCCTAAATTTTTTGAAAATGTATGAATTTCGATTCCTTTAGGCTAATTTCAATCATTTGGCACTTTTTAGTGAAAATCCTAATTACCCACATGGGGGGGGGGGGGGTTACAGGGCCGTAGCTAGAAGTGAACGATAGGGGGGGGGGCTCAAGAGAATGTAGGGGGGGTCATAACTTTTTCTCTCTCTCTAACGCAGAAAGATAAATTAGTGCATAGTCACATTGTAGGTACAATGTTTCTCATTAAACTATTGTAATAACTTCATTTTATGCTAAGAAAAATATATGATGTTGAAAATTTTGACTGTATGACTGGTGCAAAATTAAACATCATGTTAGCTTCATATGTATAAATAGGATGAGGGAGTGTTGAAACACTTATTTTAGATACGATTTAATAACTCTGCAAAACTGTGAAAGGGTCTCAAACTAAATTAGATTTTTGAACAGAATTTCATTTGAATTTTCGGAACATTTAGTAACTTTGGAACTTTTTCCGGGGAGAGGGCGCTCAAAATATTTTAGGGGGGGGGGGGCTGAGCCGCCCATAGCGCCCCCTTAGCTACGGCCCTGAGGGGATAAAAAGAGGGGCCCTGGGGCAATAGCCCCGCATGCCTCTGAATTATTCGATACCCTGTTTTGGGGAGGGGGAATGAATTTAAAAAAGAAAGAGTAAGTATCTAACGAATAAAAAATGTTGTTGCGAATCTTAAATTCTTAAATGTGAGAAATATTCGCTAGATATATAAAATAAATGTAACATGTTGTGAATGACTCATACGTTTAATGTTATTCCTGAATAAACTGACCTTCGAAAAGATTATAAACAGAACGACCAGTTTGTAACTCTTTTTCAGGGTCATGAACGGTAATCGATACCTGAACTGTGCTACCATCTATTTGGAGATTGTTAAGCTAAAAGCATAGTTCGAATGAAATATTTCAATTTCCCTGTTTATTTTATCAATTCTGAATACAAATTTTAAATTTTATTGGAGATTCAAATGCTACATCAATAGAATTTATTTTAGTTTATTGAAGTTAATGATAAATATTCTTATACTTTACTGCATTTTTTTTTCCAATATCAACAAATATGAAATATGTTAGCATAATTTAATGTATGCTTAATGGAAGGGTTTAAATACTTCAATAAAAAATAAACATGTATTTATACATTCAATGTTTGACGAATTTTACTTACTTTATTTTACAGAACTATTTTCATAAAATCTTACAAAAGTCAGTATATTATCTTGTTGATCCTACTTGAATTGTATTCTATATTAATCAGAGATATTGAATCTAAATAAATGCTTGGTGCTGCCATCTATTGGTAAACAGAATTTCTATTACCACTTTATGCATTTACTTTCACTTATTTATATATACTTTGAAGTTTGAAATAATTAATAAAATTAAAAAAAAGGTTTAAAATGAAAATGTTTGCTCAGATTTAGAATTAATGATTAATTTAATATTTTTATTTCATAAAATATGGATATGTATTATTTACTAGATGTGTACTAAGAGTTCAAATATACCAAAACTTTTTTTTTATTATTATTATTCATACCCAAAATAGTGGAAACGTTCTAAAATATTGTTTAAAAGTAAACATAAAAAGTTTGAATAGAATAAATGATTTATCAAAATTTTACTGAAAAGCAAATTCTAATTAAAGTACTTCTATGTTTCGTGAAACAAATTTTAATAAAAATAGTGATAACTATATCGATATAAGCAGAGTATATATATTCACAAGAAAAGAGACTCTTCAAAATATATTTCTGATAAAAACATTTAATAAAAAGGATATTGCCCAGTTAAACTGATGGCGTTGAGCTCACAGGCTACGCATTCTAATTGTATATTACAGCCTTATATTTTCAAGGGTTAATTCCGTTGGAAAAACAAATTAAGGGGCGGGGGGGGGGGGGGTCAGCTTCCTTCATTTTCCATTTTTATACTTAATCACTGAACCCCTTAAACAAATCAGGGATATGATTTATCATATAAAAAAACTGCATGAATAATACTAATCACGGAGGCGCCTCATCTAAATTTTGAACAAAAACTGATTATTCGACACGAAAAAACCATTTATAACAATTAAGGGAAGGGGCATGAGCCCCCGTTCCCCCTGTTTTTTTCTTATCCAATGAAGACCTAATACTAATTACGAAAGTGCCTCATAAGAATGATCTTACATCTAAATTTTTAACGAAAACTGATAATTCTGCTTAAAAAAAAAAAAAAAAAAAAAAAAAATATATATATATATATATAAGCTAAGGGGAGGGGCATTAGCTCCCGTTCCCCCTGTTATACATATCGAATGAAATCCAAAAACTAAACAGGGAAGCGCCTTATCAGAATTTACATACATACAAAATTTCAAGTGAACCGGATATTTTTATCGTGAGTTATCGCGTTACGCATATATGCACATACAGAACGGACGGGCACATAAGCTCCCAGGCTTTGATAGCCTGTGAGCTAAAAATGCACTATGAATTAATTTCAATCCAACTTCCTAATTGCTGTGCACGAAACTTTACTTGAAACGAAGAGATGGGTTGCTATAGGTATTATATTATGCTTTTAATTAACTTACATTTGCAATTCTAATCTTATATTAATCTATGTATACATATTACGCTAACGTATGCGGCACAAAAATTACGATTATTTGTTAATTGTTCAATGGCAACATCTCAATAAAATATAAATCATCGGTTAGTGTGTAACAATAATTTAGAAGGATTTAGACCAAGGTCATAGAGTAAAAAGAAATTAATAGAGAGGAAGAATTATCTCTGGGGGTGATGCTAAAAATGTAACCCTACATTAAGTCACATTAAGTAAGGTACCCTGGGGTAATAACGCCACGTTAAGGTTTTACCAATTTTCACGGCTTAGTTTTAGATTGTATTTTTCAAACAAATATAGGATCTGATACAGCAACTCATTGACTATCTATATAAAATAAAATAATTTAACAGATATGTATCCATAAAATGTAATGGCGTTTTTTCTTGACCAATGCTATTTGGCGTTATTACCCACCTATATGGGTAATAACGCCATGCAAGCAAAACTATAAAATAAGATGGAATAATAGCATGTAGATAGCCGAATTCTAAAAATACAAACTCTACAAACTTAGAAATTGACAAATTGCATACTAAGCTATTGAAAATGTTCATTTTTTGTGAAAGTTTAAGAAAAATAAAGGTGTGGAGTGGGAGGGGGGGGGGGATGAGGCAAAAGAATATCAGACCGTGAGCTTCTTTTTGCTTAAAAAGGACCGCTTAAATATAAATCTGAGAAACATTGCACAGTTTTAACTGTGTTTATTTGAATCAGTATTTAGGATGTAGCGCGGCCACTGTAGGGAATCAACCGGGGTATTAATATCAAGGATTGGCGTTATTACCCCGGTTCTTAGTACGCGGCCCACCTTTCAGTGAAGAAAACTTTCGCGACCCGCTTTTCAGTAAAAAAAAAAAAAAAATTCACGACCAGTGTTCTCGCTGACATTGACAAACGTTAGTAATTTGGCTAATTAAAAATAAAAAATATTCCCCAAATGAAAAAAGTATTAGCAAATTAGATTCGCCGTGTAGCATAAAAAAATTATCTTTAATCCTTTAATGTACCCCCTTTTATTCGATATGTTCTAAAATAACTTATTTTTTTATTTTTTATATTACTTATTTTTTTACTGCGACAACAAATGTTATTAATCTAATTTCAACTTTTTGTTACAAATGAGCACTAGCAATTTGGCGAATCTTATCGCTTGTTTATTCGGCAAATGAAAAATTTTGTCGCAATTTGGCGAAATGGCGAGCGACAGCGAGAACCCTGTTCGCGACCCACGTAAGATAAAGTTGTATATCTGTATAGAAATTTTTGTATGATCTCTATACACTCCGCTATCCTGTCCCACCATAAACGCAAATTTTCGTACGCAGGATATACATTATCAACAAATACAAGAATCAGTCATCTCAATGTGTGTAAGTGAATAGTAATTAAAACAATGCGCAAACTACAAAGATAGTTAAAAATACGTTTAATTATTATGAAAACATAACTTTATAATCAATCAGATTTAAGGTATTGATATTTACCAATGTGGGAACATATATTAACACGCAATTTTTCTAAGTACAGTAGAACCCCGCAAATTCGGACAGTGGCGCAGCCAAGGGAGGGGTTTTAGGGTTAAAACCCCTCCTAGAGCTAAGAAAGATCACTATAATTGTCGTTTATATGAATCAAAACCGAACTTTATATTTAAACATTTTGGCGTATTTCGGAATCCGTCGGCTTATTGAATCAGATTCCATTTAATAAAGTGATTCAATTAAATGGTGAAAAATCTACTTAAAATTGGGAAAGTTCATACTACATGGAATAGTTAAAAAAAAATTGGTTATTTGAACTAAATCACTTTTCTGAGACGTATATTATGCTAAAAGAATGATGATTGCCTGCCACACAGATGCTCTTTCAGTTTAAGTATTATACAGTAAATATTCTAATTAGTACTGATTCTATTAACCGGTGATTCAAATAACCGGAAAATGCCTTTATTAGAAACTCCCTCCCTCCCTAGAACCGAATTCTGACTGCGCCACTGAATTCGGACCCCTTTAATCCGGATCTCCGGATAATCCGGATCGGTTTGATCTTTTTTTTTTTTCTTTTCTTTTTTTCAAGTTTGAGAAGAGATTGGCTAATTTCCATAGCATTATCTTGTTTCATCGTCGTATTCTGAATAAAAAAAACTTTTTCTGAAATCTTTTCGAAGAATACCTTAAGCTTTCTTATTAATTTCTTTGATGTTATTTTTCAAAAAAACAACAACGTATCACAAACTTTGGCAATTCCAATTTTCCCCAGTTTTTTTATTCAAGCCACTTACAAATGTCATGAAAAATCACTGCACTATAAATATTTACTTAGAGCATTGCAAGAAAGCAATGGTAAAATAGTCCCTATAAGAACCATTGTCTGATAAAGATCACTTTCCGACCTTTGTCAGCCTATAGGTCTGTTTCCTTGTTATTGTGACAAAACGCTTCTACAATATCATTTGCAGAAAATTATTTATATGTATTTATTCTCAAGCGGATGCGTGAAGCAAAAGGTATAGAAAACTGGCACAGCAGAAAACTATAAACTTTTTTATTACAAAAAAGAAAAAAAAATATTGTATGTAAATATTCAATAGTTTAACATAAAGGTGATTTTCTGCAAATATGTCTTATTTTATTTAATTTTTTTTTTCTAATTCACCGGATAATCCGGATTTTCGATATTCCGGATTAGGTCTGGTCCCAATTAATCCGAATTATCAGAAACAGCAAAGTATCAAAAGCATGTTCTCATAAGCATAAAGTGGTTGAATTTCATCAAGGACCTCAAAGCTGATTTAAATATTTCTGGATATTCTGTTCGTATACTAATCTAGAAGGAAATTAAGGATTTTCCCTTGAAATATTATTTCCTGTTGAAATTGTCAAATCTTTTTAAACAAATGAAATAAAAGATGTATTTTGATTTACAAATCTCGATTGCTCCACGACCCACCAAAACAACTGTCTCGACCCATAGATTGGGAACCGCTGGTCTAGAGCATTTGGAGTCCCGATTTATACGGTACACATCGCAACACTAAACATAAACTGTATTTATGTAAATTAAGAATTAATATCCGGTAAAATCGAATCGGTTATTACGCCAACAAACGCAACATGATAAGTTCGAAACCTGCACCCAGTATTCTCGCTGACATTAGTAGTCTCGCTGACAAACGTTAGTAATTTGGTTAATTAAAAAAAAAAAAAAAAATCATTCGCCAATTGAAAAAAGTATTAGAAAATAGATTCGCCGTGTAGCACAAAAAAAAAAAAAAAAAAAAAAAAAAAAAAAAAAATCTTTAACTTTTTAATGTACTACTTTTTTTCAATATGTTTTAAAATAATCTAAGTTTTTATAACTGCGACAACGATTATTATTAATCTAATTTCAACTATCCGCTACAAATATATTAAATATATATAAATATGCATCTGTATGAAAAACGAAAAAGAAAAGAAAGAAAAAGCCAAAATTGAGCACTAGCAATTTGGCGAATTTAATCGCTTGTTTACTCGCCAAATGAAGAATTTAATCGCAATTTGGCGCAATGGCGAGCGACAGCGATAACCCTGCCAGCACCACTCTTCTATCAGCCAGTGTTAAGCAAAATTGCTTATAGATTAGCATATTACTGATTACGATTACATTATGTAATCGTTAATCAAGGTTACAGATTAAAAAAAAAAAAAAAAAAAAAAAAAAACTAATTAGAGAAGAAGTCATTTTAAGTGATTATACATTAAAAAAATTCCTAATCACAGTCATGATTATATGATTACATAATAAATAATTGCTGTAAAGGTAAAAAAAATAGTGCATCTCCTTCCTTTAACAACCTAAATAAGGAAGTAGGGGAAGGTGTTATAAAATAATAATAATAATAATAATAGTATTACAGTAAAAGTGCAAATTGTAAATAATATTACGCATAAACTTCCTCTAAAGTATTTATTCAAACTACAGGGTGTTCAGCAAATAACACCCTGATTTCAAAATTAAATTTCTCAAAAACAAAAATCGATGGAATTATACAAAACTGTTTGTTTATTAGGTGAGCAGTAAAAATGTTATACAGTCGGTTCTCGTTAATTCGAACCCGTCGGGACCACAAGAAACGTTCGAATGATGGAAAGTATGAAATGAGAACATGCTTAATATGGTACTATTACAAAGGAATTAATGTTACAATGTTTTTTTTAATTTATTTCATCTGTTATCATTAGAATATGACTTAATATTAAATTAGAATGTGTAAATACATAAACTAATTAAAAGATTAGAAACAAGCACGATGGAAGAAAAATTTGAAGCTTCACTGATGGACAGACGGGGCACTAAGAAAGGGGATATCAAATGCATGGGATTACATGTATATTCGTTCGGAGCAATTTTCACAAAAATCAAAGACATAAAGTTATTCGAATGATCTGAAATCCGTAAGAAAGAAAGGAAGAATTAAAAATCGGAATTCTCGTTAGTTCGAATCAAACGAAAGTCAAGAGAAAAAGAGTTCGAATTAATGCAAATGTTTAACGTTATTCTGCCATTGAAAATTTCAGGACTTCTTGTTTAGTTCGAATTAAGCGAAGATTCGAATTATCCGATTTCGAATTAACGAGAGTCGACTGTATATAAGTTTCGAACGGTGAATATTTTGAAAAGATTGTGGTTTTGATTGCAACGAATACAATTTTACAACGAACGACATTTTTCTTGTTTTAGACTGCTTGCAGAGAACGATTTTTTCGGCTTACAATGGCACATTTTAATGATTTTTAGAATTAAATTTTTGAAATTTCGGAATTCCAAAAATCTAGTTTGAAAAAAATGTAAATCTATGGCACTGTATGCCGAAAAACTCGCTCTCTGCACAGGGCCGTAACTATAAACTTGGGGGCCCCGGGGCAAACTAGTGAGGCCCCTCGCGCCCGGGGCATATTAAAACTTTGCCCCCGAACGCAGTTTTTTTCCCACGCCGCTATATAAACAATGAGAAAAAAGATGAAAGATGGATTTTGATAATTTTTTTTTCGATTTTATGCATTTATAAATAGATAAGAAGAAAGATTTTCTAAAAAATTTTTAGATGCTTTTTATAGTATTCAACTAATCAGAAGCCCATATTTTCTTTCTTATACTAGCATCGATGGGCAAACATTCTGGTGCGACTTGACGCATTCAGCTCGACATTCTGCTGTCTCCTCTAGAGCTGCTTTTGCATGCGAAGCGTATGGAATATATCAACGGACACGCAAAAACTCTAGCACTTTGATTTTTTTTAATTACTAATTTTTAGCTGGGAATTTTATAGGAAGTTAGACTAGAAACTAAAATCAATAGTATTTTTTACCACCAGTTTGGGGCCCCTCAGGCTTGGGGGCCCCGGGGCAGTGCCCCGGCTGCCCCGGCGGTAGTTACGGCCCTGTCTCTGCAAGCAGTCTAACAATGTCAAGTGAAACATTCTCTGCAATCAGAACACAATCTTTTCAAAATTTTCATCGTTCGAAACTTCTGTATAGCATTTTTAGAGCTTACTTAATAAACAACCCTTTTACCGCATGATTGTATCGATCTTTGTTCTTGAGAAATTTAATTTTGAAATCACAGTCGTATTTGCTGGATGCCCTGTGTATTTAAATACAGTCAATAGTTTGATTTGGTTTATTTTATGACGACGGTTACACGAGGGATATGGGCCTGAGAGGATGGGGATGCCATCCGTCGGGCTCTTCCAAAGGGAGCCTAACCTGTATTTACGCAAGGAAGTCAAAGTTTGAAGAAAACCACGGAAGATTCCACACGATTGGGCCGACGGGCGCAATTGGGTTAGAGCCCATCACTTCCAGTTTACCAGCTGTCAAGACAGAACCTCTCGGGCACTGATGGGGTTCCTGCAAGCAGGGGCGTGCGATGAGAAAACTGCACCCGGGACAAAATTTCAATTTAGCGCCCCCTAAATTTCCACGTCTGGGGCGACAGCCCCTTCGCCCCCCACTTTCGCACTGTATTGCCTCCAAGGTATGAGATTTGATGATTTTAGTTTGAAAAAGCAGCATTTTGCGAAAAACTACTACAGAAATTCATGGTAAGATACCGTTAATTAATTTTTACAGTGCACTTTGCAATTTTTTTACTTCTGAGACTTTTACTATAGGTATAAGTTGCATAATTTTACTAAAACGTAAAATGTATGAATTTTTTGTAAGAACTTAGAAATAGCACCGTAATTGTAATAAGTTTTGATTTATTTTGTGACGGCCGATTATCTATTCGAGGGATATAGGACCAAAGGAGGGATGCCCTTCGTGGGGGGGTCTTTCTAAGAGAACCTAAACCATATGAAGAAAACCGCAAAAACTCCGAACGATTAGGCTGATGGGCGCGATTGAGTTCTAGCCCTGAACCTCCCGTTTACCAGCTTCAAGAGCAGAACCTCTCAGCCACTAGTGGGGCCAATAAGTAATTAGAACATGAATATATAGAACATACTAAAATTTTCGTCATGGCCTTTCTCCCCTAACTCTTTACGTCTTTTTAAAAGTAATAGCCAAAAATACTGACGGAATTTAAATATAAAGACTGTTTGTGATTTAAATGATTGCAATTTCCTTAACTGATAGTTTTGTTTTATGCATATTTTATTACAAAATAATGTAAATCAGTAATGTTTCGAAAGAGTGTAAACTTTTAAGAAGCTACTTCGGTCAAGCGAAAATAACCGTTCGCTAATGCTAGTCCTATGGAAGAAATTTATAAACATATCATAGTTGCATTTCAGTATTTCAGAAAGATTTTTCCCCCTATTTGGATAGCTGGGATCAATCTGTATAAATGTCGTTTTTTACTTTTTCTTTTTTGTTTGCAGATATTTTTAATAAAAACGCTTTCGAAACCGGTAAAGAAAAAAAAAATAACTTACTGAACATGCCGAACTGTGTGTTCAACAGTATAACAATGAACAAAAACTTAGATCCTAATTTTACACGAAGGTAACTATTTCCCTAGTGATATAAACTTCGTGTTTAAAAAAAAAAAAAAAAAAAAAAAAAAATTGGTTGCCTGTAAAGTCGGTATACGGGCGAAAGTTTTACGTGACAACGACTTTGAGTTGTAAAATAATTTTAATGTGAATATTCATTCGTATAGTAGGAAGAAGGATGAAATAATAGTAACAATTTAAAACATTTATTTATACAAAGAATTATATTTAAAACATTAATTTATACAAAGAATCTCGCACTGAATTTCATATTAACAAAATTTTATTTTTACCTTTACACATACATACGTATTTATATACAAATATACATACAATAACTTGCAATACACTGTGTTTGTTAAACACATTTTACTTCATGTTTATTGATGTCAAATGTTGAATTTTGTAAACAGCATATTAAAGAATTTTTCAATGAGCAGAATATAACTAAAGTAAAATGGCTTTCACTAATCACATATCATTAGTTTTCCATAATATACCACCGAATTACGAAATAAACTACACTTATTTTCTTTGTACTTTATACTAATAACTAATACATAACGTATTTCGTCTTAGTTTGATACTATCTAAAATTCCTATTAAGCACCGCCCCTTCCTTGCAGCGAATTCACATTCACGTTCAGAAAATGGTCCCACAAGTGACCGGAAAAAGTTAAGAGAAAAGTGAGCGCGTATCGTGAGCGGAGCGTAACGTAACGTAACGCAGTTTCTTGAAGTGTCTCCCGGCAAACCAATTTACAAGACGTTGTCACGTCAAAAAAAAAAAAAAAATGTGTAATTACAATTTAAAAAAATAAAGAGCGGCCTGCGTATAGATCAGCTATTCAATGCCCCCCCCCCCCGAAAAAAGGGGTTTACAAATATTGAAATGCAACCGAGATATCTTAATAAATTTCTTCAATAGGATTAGCATTTGCAAACGGGTCTTTTGATTTACTGAAGTAGCCTCTTAATTGTATTTTTGCTTCATGTTTTTCATCAATAACGCTGTTTATCCATAACTATAGAATCTAGAATGTCTTCAATTTTCTGGTGTATTTCAGTTTTAAGCAAACAAAATTAAATACTAAAAAATTTTCCCTTTTTTTTTTTTTTTCGTAAGAATGTTTAAACAGGATTTTTTTCTTTTCTTTTTTTAAGTGGAATAGGTGAAAAAAAAATCCCACTCAACAACACGAAACCGACAGGCACACTTTTTGGTTCATTTTTTGAACGCGTAAACATGCCACTTACAGGCAGCGTTCTTGAAGTCATTTGTAATCAAAAAGTATGTTTTATTTTCGTATAAATTAACTACATCTTATGTTATAATCGATTGTTGTCTCAGAAGGACAATTTTTTTTTCGTTTTTCTTGAGTCTCGTCTGAATTTCGGTTCAAAATTCCAATCTCGACAGCCTTTTTCTCGAAATCTTCGGTCCTTATCAAAAAACTGGAAGATAATTTTATTACATAGTTTTTAAATAAGAACACTTGCAATTTTGATTAATTTTCGAATGAAAATGATTTATAAAATGCATCAGAAATGGGGCAGGGCATGACAAAGCCTATGAAGGGGGGTGGGGGGGGCAAGCATAATTCTGGGGGCCCCCTTTCTGTCTATCGATAGAATTTTTTGGTCTATAATATGGACGTGGCTAGTACTAAACTTCATACGTATTGTATGTATGTATAAATTTTATACTCGGTACTGTTCACATTTGTATACAGGGTACCACAAAAAGATAGTCACAACTTTAACCCCTTGCGGGGCGTTGGTATCATAGATATACCACTTAATTTTAATTCTCAAACATCACATTGGAACCGGAATTTTGTTTAAAAAAATTACGGTTTATTGAATGCGTGAAATATAGCGTTTTCTTATTTACAAATAAAGTTGTTTTCAAATTCCGGTGTCAGTCATTTATTTCAACACTTAAGCAATGAATTTGTCTTGCGCCGCAAAGGGTTAAGAAAAAGTACTAGCAGAATATTCGTAGAAAAAATATGACAGATTGATTGATAGAAGTAATTCTTTGCAAACTTTTCCTTTGCTTATCTACGTACGTTTTAAGATGGCTAAAAGAAAATGTCGTAAATTGGTCATAATTAATGGTTTTAAATTGCCTCGACAAAAGGAAACCGTTAATAAAGAATTTCTTTTGAAAACAATAGAATACTAAGTTGTTATAACAAAACTTTAATTATTAATTTTTAAATGTTGTTTGTTTCTTGCATAGATGAATGGGGTACTGGAAGCAAAGAGATAAAGGAAGATCATTTTTACCTTCCTAAATTTTTTGAAAATGTATGAATTTCGATTCCTTTAGGCTAATTTCAATCATTTGGCACTTTTTAGTGAAAATCCTAATTACCCACATGGGGGGGGGGGGGGTTACAGGGCCGTAGCTAGAAGTGAACGATAGGGGGGGGGGCTCAAGAGAATGTAGGGGGGGTCATAACTTTTTCTCTCTCTCTAACGCAGAAAGATAAATTAGTGCATAGTCACATTGTAGGTACAATGTTTCTCATTAAACTATTGTAATAACTTCATTTTATGCTAAGAAAAATATATGATGTTGAAAATTTTGACTGTATGACTGGTGCAAAATTAAACATCATGTTAGCTTCATATGTATAAATAGGATGAGGGAGTGTTGAAACACTTATTTTAGATACGATTTAATAACTCTGCAAAACTGTGAAAGGGTCTCAAACTAAATTAGATTTTTGAACAGAATTTCATTTGAATTTTCGGAACATTTAGTAACTTTGGAACTTTTTCCGGGGAGAGGGCGCTCAAAATATTTTAGGGGGGGGGGGGCTGAGCCGCCCATAGCGCCCCCTTAGCTACGGCCCTGAGGGGATAAAAAGAGGGGCCCTGGGGCAATAGCCCCGCATGCCTCTGAATTATTCGATACCCTGTTTTGGGGAGGGGGAATGAATTTAAAAAAGAAAGAGTAAGTATCTAACGAATAAAAAATGTTGTTGCGAATCTTAAATTCTTAAATGTGAGAAATATTCGCTAGATATATAAAATAAATGTAACATGTTGTGAATGACTCATACGTTTAATGTTATTCCTGAATAAACTGACCTTCGAAAAGATTATAAACAGAACGACCAGTTTGTAACTCTTTTTCAGGGTCATGAACGGTAATCGATACCTGAACTGTGCTACCATCTATTTGGAGATTGTTAAGCTAAAAGCATAGTTCGAATGAAATATTTCAATTTCCCTGTTTATTTTATCAATTCTGAATACAAATTTTAAATTTTATTGGAGATTCAAATGCTACATCAATAGAATTTATTTTAGTTTATTGAAGTTAATGATAAATATTCTTATACTTTACTGCATTTTTTTTTCCAATATCAACAAATATGAAATATGTTAGCATAATTTAATGTATGCTTAATGGAAGGGTTTAAATACTTCAATAAAAAATAAACATGTATTTATACATTCAATGTTTGACGAATTTTACTTACTTTATTTTACAGAACTATTTTCATAAAATCTTACAAAAGTCAGTATATTATCTTGTTGATCCTACTTGAATTGTATTCTATATTAATCAGAGATATTGAATCTAAATAAATGCTTGGTGCTGCCATCTATTGGTAAACAGAATTTCTATTACCACTTTATGCATTTACTTTCACTTATTTATATATACTTTGAAGTTTGAAATAATTAATAAAATTAAAAAAAAGGTTTAAAATGAAAATGTTTGCTCAGATTTAGAATTAATGATTAATTTAATATTTTTATTTCATAAAATATGGATATGTATTATTTACTAGATGTGTACTAAGAGTTCAAATATACCAAAACTTTTTTTTTATTATTATTATTCATACCCAAAATAGTGGAAACGTTCTAAAATATTGTTTAAAAGTAAACATAAAAAGTTTGAATAGAATAAATGATTTATCAAAATTTTACTGAAAAGCAAATTCTAATTAAAGTACTTCTATGTTTCGTGAAACAAATTTTAATAAAAATAGTGATAACTATATCGATATAAGCAGAGTATATATATTCACAAGAAAAGAGACTCTTCAAAATATATTTCTGATAAAAACATTTAATAAAAAGGATATTGCCCAGTTAAACTGATGGCGTTGAGCTCACAGGCTACGCATTCTAATTGTATATTACAGCCTTATATTTTCAAGGGTTAATTCCGTTGGAAAAACAAATTAAGGGGCGGGGGGGGGGGGGTCAGCTTCCTTCATTTTCCATTTTTATACTTAATCACTGAACCCCTTAAACAAATCAGGGATATGATTTATCATATAAAAAAACTGCATGAATAATACTAATCACGGAGGCGCCTCATCTAAATTTTGAACAAAAACTGATTATTCGACACGAAAAAACCATTTATAACAATTAAGGGAAGGGGCATGAGCCCCCGTTCCCCCTGTTTTTTTCTTATCCAATGAAGACCTAATACTAATTACGAAAGTGCCTCATAAGAATGATCTTACATCTAAATTTTTAACGAAAACTGATAATTCTGCTTAAAAAAAAAAAAAAAAAAAAAAAAAAATATATATATATATATATAAGCTAAGGGGAGGGGCATTAGCTCCCGTTCCCCCTGTTATACATATCGAATGAAATCCAAAAACTAAACAGGGAAGCGCCTTATCAGAATTTACATACATACAAAATTTCAAGTGAACCGGATATTTTTATCGTGAGTTATCGCGTTACGCATATATGCACATACAGAACGGACGGGCACATAAGCTCCCAGGCTTTGATAGCCTGTGAGCTAAAAATGCACTATGAATTAATTTCAATCCAACTTCCTAATTGCTGTGCACGAAACTTTACTTGAAACGAAGAGATGGGTTGCTATAGGTATTATATTATGCTTTTAATTAACTTACATTTGCAATTCTAATCTTATATTAATCTATGTATACATATTACGCTAACGTATGCGGCACAAAAATTACGATTATTTGTTAATTGTTCAATGGCAACATCTCAATAAAATATAAATCATCGGTTAGTGTGTAACAATAATTTAGAAGGATTTAGACCAAGGTCATAGAGTAAAAAGAAATTAATAGAGAGGAAGAATTATCTCTGGGGGTGATGCTAAAAATGTAACCCTACATTAAGTCACATTAAGTAAGGTACCCTGGGGTAATAACGCCACGTTAAGGTTTTACCAATTTTCACGGCTTAGTTTTAGATTGTATTTTTCAAACAAATATAGGATCTGATACAGCAACTCATTGACTATCTATATAAAATAAAATAATTTAACAGATATGTATCCATAAAATGTAATGGCGTTTTTTCTTGACCAATGCTATTTGGCGTTATTACCCACCTATATGGGTAATAACGCCATGCAAGCAAAACTATAAAATAAGATGGAATAATAGCATGTAGATAGCCGAATTCTAAAAATACAAACTCTACAAACTTAGAAATTGACAAATTGCATACTAAGCTATTGAAAATGTTCATTTTTTGTGAAAGTTTAAGAAAAATAAAGGTGTGGAGTGGGAGGGGGGGGGGATGAGGCAAAAGAATATCAGACCGTGAGCTTCTTTTTGCTTAAAAAGGACCGCTTAAATATAAATCTGAGAAACATTGCACAGTTTTAACTGTGTTTATTTGAATCAGTATTTAGGATGTAGCGCGGCCACTGTAGGGAATCAACCGGGGTATTAATATCAAGGATTGGCGTTATTACCCCGGTATAATTATTGCGCAGTACATTTTAAATTACAAATTATTTCGAGAAGATATCCAAAATCTTCAACAACATTTTAAAAGTACATGAAATGCACTACAAATTTATGTAATTAACAAAGTATTTCCGGATAAAAAGATAGTCTTCACATCACAAAACGTATCTCGCAAATTTTAGATCAAGCGTTAATTTTAGTTGTTTGTAAAAACAATAAGACCTAAAAATGAAACAAATTAACTTGAAGCTGTTTTTTGCGATTTATATGACTCAAAACCTTTCTGCGCAGAGCACATGGGTCTCATTTACCTGATTATTTCATAATTATGCAAAATATAAGCACTTGGCGTTATTACCCCGCCTGGCGTTATTACCCCAGGGTACCTTACTAACAAAACCACGTGCTTTGACACGCCTATCAATTGAAACAGGTTTGAACCCGTATTTTTTTTGCTATTGTTTTTTAAAAAGAAATAATCTATCGCTTCACCGGTAAGAATTTATTAATTATTTTATCATATGTGTTTTAAATATCAACTAGATGGAACCCGTCAAAACTTGACGGCACCGAAGAAAGAAAAAAGGTATTTTCCAGCTATTAAAGGATTTTTTAACGACTAATCTTCAGCAAAAATTTCAATAAATAAAAGAAAAACCTACATTTTACATCTAGGCAAATGACCCGCAATTGGCCGAGTTACATTCAAACATGCTGTCATAGAATTAGAATCTCTCTCATTTGATAATTTTCCATTTACAAATACAACACCAATAAATTGTACATGACATGAATAAATCATAAATTACTGTCATCTCTCATTTCATACAAAATATACATACTTCACTTACTTCGCAGCAAAATAAGACGGAATTTATAGTTTGCCATTTAGCAACAACTATAACAATGATCCTCTCAGTGGTTAATTTGTTGTTACATTACCCACCCCATTCAACAAATAAACATTTGCATTTTCAACTACTTTTCTATTACCTTTTCATAAATCAAAAATACATGTAAATTTCACATATTAAAAAAATTAATGATAATATTTATTCTGGCTAGGTGAAAACCGTCAAAACTTGACGGCAACAATATGAAAGAATCAAAGAAAAAAAAGTATTTTGCCACTATAAAAAAAATTTTAAAGAAATTTTTTTTTTAAGATTAATATTTATTAAAAATTTCAATATGCTTTTCCATTTACCAACTTAACACCAACATGACATGATCCCTGGCGCAGAATTGGTGCAATGCTGCGACACACGTTACAGACTCTTGAAAATGTTTGAAGATTTTTCAACTGTTAAAGTCTAAAAAAAAAAAAAATAAAGCTAGAAATCTTTTGCTATGTACCAAAGTTTGTCTAGGTGCCATAAAAAATGCAAATTTTGGCAAATAGTCACAAAAAATTGAAAATTTTGTCAAAATCCCCCCCCCCCCCAAAAAAAAAGAAACACTTAAGAAAATGCTAGAAATCATTTGCTATGTACCAAAGTTTGTCTAGGTACCATAAAAAACCCAAATTTTGGCAAATAATCACAAAAAATAGCATATTTTGTCAAAATTCCCCCCCCCCCCCAAAAAAAAAACACTTAAAAAAATGCTAGAAATCATTTGCTATGAACCAAAGTTTGTCTAGGTACCATAAAAAATGCAAATTTTGGCAAATAATTACAAAAAATAGCAAATTTCATCAAAATACCTCCCCCCCCCCCCAAAAAAAAAAACATCGTCCGGAAATTTTATAAATAGGTGTGGAAAAATAAAACAGCAAATTTCGTCAACAGATTGCAAAAAACAACAAATTTCTTCAAAAGATTGCTAAAAAATTTGTCAAAAAACTGAAAAAAAAATTGTCTATCCCAAATAAAACAAATTTCGCAAAAGTATTGCACAAAAATCAAAATTTTGCCAAAACGTCTAAAAAATGGCAAATTTGCAAACATATTATGAAAAAAAACTGAGAAAAAAACAAATTTCGACAAATAATTGTGAGTAAACAACAATTTTCGTCAAAAGATTGAAAAAAAGCAAATTTTATCAAATAATCACAAAAAAGATAAATTTTGCAAAAAGATCTTCAATAAACGGCAAATTACATCGAAAAATCATGACAACACGACAACTTTCATCGAAAGAGCTCGAGAAAAACGATAAACTTTACCGAAAGACCTCAAGATGACGAATTTCGTCCAGTTATCATAAAAGATGTAAATTTCACCCAAAGATCTCAAAAAGCACATAAAATTTATCCAGGTAATCACAAAAAAAGGTAAATTTAGCTAAAAATAGTGGAAAAAACGACAAATTTCTTAAAAAAATAACAAAGAACAACAATTTTGCAAACAAAAATCACAAAAAAAGGATAAATTCGATAAAAAAGCAAATTACATCGAAAGATCGCGAGAAAGAATGAAAAATTTCATCGAAAATCCCCAAGAAAACAAAAAATTTTGTCCTGGTACCATAAAACATGTGAATTTCATCAAAAGATCTTGAAAATACTTTAAATTTGTCTAGGTACTTCAAAAAAACACAAATATTGGTAAACAGATTGTGAGAAAACAACACATTTTGTCAAAAGATGAAAAAAAGAGGCACATTTTATCAGAAGATCGCAAAACAGGTAATTTTTGGAAAGAAAAAAAGCGAAAATATGACATTTCTGAAAATAACGAAAAAAACGACAAATCTCACAAAAAAAAAATCACGAAAAAAGCATAAATTTGATAAAACGGCAAATTACATCGATAGATAGCGAGAAAAAAGCAACAAATTTCACCAAAAATCCCTGAGAAAACAAATAATTTTGTCCTAGTACCATAAAACATGTGAATTTCATCAAAAGATCTTGAAAATACTTTAAATTTGTCTAGGTACTTCAAAAAAATGCAAATATTGGTAAACAGATTGTGAGAAAACAGCACATTTTGTCAAAAGATGAAAAAAGAGGCACATTTTATCAAAAGATCGCAAAACAGGTAATTTTTGCAAAGAAAAAAAGCGAAAATATGACAAATTTCTGAAAATAACGAAAAAAATGACAAATTTAACTAAAAAGCATAAATTCGATAAACCGCAAATTACATCAAAAGATAACGAGAAAAAAATGACAAATTTCACCAAAAATCCCTGAGAAAACAAATAATTTTGTCCTGGTACCATAAAACATGTGAATTTCATCAAAAGATCTTGAAAATACTTTAAATTTGTCTAGGTACTTCAAAAAAAAAAAAAAAAAAAAAAAACGCAAATATTGGTAAACAGATTGTGAGAAAACAACACATTTTGTCAAAAGATGAAAAAAAGAGGCACATTTCATCAAAAGATCACAAAAAAGGTAAATTTTGCAAAAAAAAAAAAAAAAAAAAAAAAACTGAAAAAAATGACAAATTTCTGAAAATAACAAAAAAAAAACGAAATATTTCACAAAAAAGAATAAATTCAATAAAACGGCAAATTACATCGAAAGACAGCGAGAAAAAACGACAAATTTCACAGAAAATCCCTGAGAAAACAATTATTTTCTTCCTGGTATCATAAAAGACATGAATTTCATCAAAAGATCGTGAAAATACATAAAATTTGTCTAGGTACTTCAAAAAACGCAAATACTGGTAAACAGATTGTGAGAAAAAAACACATTTTGTCAAAAGATGAAAAAAAGAGGCACATTTCATCAAAAGATCACAAAAAAGGTAAATTTTGCAAAAGAGAAGTGAAAAAAAATGACAAATTTCTGAAAATAACAAAAAAAAACGAAATATTTCACAAAAAAGAATAAATTCAATAAAACGGCAAATTACATCGAAAGACAGCGAGAAAAAACGACAAATTTCACCAAAAATCCCTGAGAAAACAAATATTGTTTTCCTAGTATCATAAAAGACATGAATTTCATCAAAAGATCGTGAAAATACATAAAATTTGTCTAGGTACTTCAAAAAACGCAAATACTGGTAAACAGATTGTGAGAAAAAAACACATTTTGTCAAAAGATGAAAAAAAGAGGCACATTTCATCAAAAGATCACAAAAAAGGTAAATTTTGCAAAAGAGAAGTGAAAAAAATGACAAATTTCTGAAAATAACAAAAAAAACGAAAAACTAAACAAAAAAAAAAGTCACGAAGAAGGATAAATTCAATAAAACAGCAAGTTACATCCAAACACAGCGAGAAAAAACGCCAAATTTCACCAAAAATCCCTGAGAAAACAAATATTGTTTTCCTAGTTTCATAAAAGACATGAATTTTGTCAAAAGATCATGAAAATACATAAAATTTGTCTAGGTACTACAAAAAATGCAAATTTTGCCAAATAATAATAATAATAAAAAAGAGCTAGCAGTAAATATGGTACATAAGGTCTGCATTATCACGAATGAATGCTATGCAAAAAGAGGGATCTCTTGTGATAATTTTATTTTTCTTCGTTGATTATAATGATCTTCATATTTTTGGAAAAACATTGTTGAGATATCAAGAGATTGAATATATATATATATATATATATATATATATATATATATATATATATACAGGGGTGGGGAATTTTTCAAAAATCTTACCAGCCAAGGATTTATTTCACCAGCCTGCAAGATGGAACACACATGCAATTGAAAATAAGTTATGACAAAATCGCACGCTATTACAGACGAAATTACAATTACTACAATGCATTTTCGTAATTTTTTCTTTCTATAATATTAAGAAATATATACAACAGAGGTAAGCTTAATATAAGATAGAACTTAGTACCATATTAACACTGTAATAATTTGGAAAGTTAAAATATCTAGATTATAAAAGTGTCTCTGATAATGTCTCTATCGGCTTATAGTTTTTCAAAAAATAAAAATGCACTCGCCTTGCCAGAAAATCCACTCGCCACTGGCGAGCAAAATGATGTATTTCCCCACCCCTGTATATATATATATATATATATATATATATATATATATATATATATATACATAGCAAATTTCATCAAAATATTCTCCTCTCTGTCCTCCCCCCCCCCCCAAAAAAAAAAAACCTCAGCAAATTTCATCACAGGAACACTATTAAAAAAAAGGATATTTTTTTTTTTTTTTTGTTTTGTTTTTAAAGGGAACTTCGAGTCAACTCAAGACAAAAAAAGTTAAACATTAAATAAATATTAATGATTTACAAAAGCTGTTTAAAACTGGGCTTTTTTTCATTTCATATGCAATTCACTATTCTTCGGCGAAAATAATGTAATGTAAATACTTCCTAAACATTATGAGTTAGCTCAAAAATGAAATTTTAAGGGGGAAAAAAAAATCACAGATGTTATACAGATATCGCATTAGACATGAGTATTATAAGAAAATGAAGCACAAAATAAATAATGATTTGCGAATATGTTTATATCCATAAAGTCAATAACATCGGTCAAAAATCCCTGCTTTTTTCTCCCTACAAAAAACAAAACAAACAAACAAAAAAAAAAAAAACAAAAAAAAAAAACGTGATATCTAACCTGGTTTTTTTACACATACTTAATACAAATTTGAAAATTACAATTTGGAAAATGCTTAATCGGCAAGAAAATAAATAAAAACTGTAATCATTAACTATTGAATGTTTCAATTTCATCGAAAACTGTCGAAAAAAAAATCGTTTAAGCTACATTAAGCCTAAACTATGTTTGCTGGCTAAAAAATGGAATAGAAATGGAAATAAAATAACTTACATAAAGTGAGAAACGGAAAAAAAAATGTTTTTCCAAAAAATGAAGATCATTATATTAACCAAGAACAATAAAATTATGAATAGAAAAAGAAATACTTCCCCATATTTACCGCTTGCTGGCTGGAAGCTGGAAGTATCAAGTATGTGTTTTCAGAGAGTAAGTACTCTTCTCTGATTGGTTCACGTTCTCAGACACCGGCGCAAATGTCGATGCGTAGAGACGAAAAAAAAAAACTGCTGACTTTTTCTGGCTTTCCTTTTAATATATAGATATAGACAATTATTTTAACGTTTTGCTTGAAAATATAACATCCTTTTGTTAATATCTTAAAATCGTCTTCAGTCAGAAATCTATATTTTAGATTAATATTTATTTTCATACATGATTTTAAAAGAATGTTTTCATCATTAGATTTTAAATATTTATTTACATGCAATTATTTAGTCACAAACATTTTTCATCTAACGTTATAAAGTATTTAAAACTGAATGAAAGAAGCAATCTTTTAGTAATACAATTTTTATTTCTTAACAATTGTTTTCAATATCTTATTTAATTTTAATTTGATATTTAATTATTACTAATTTTCCAATTTCTTTTATTTTAAAAGCGAACATTTATTTTAATAAATAATAATAGAACAAAGATCATTTTAAAAATTTGCTATTTCTTCTTAAAATATGCTTTAGTTGTAAATCATTTTTTTCAATTCGTCTTATAATACAAAATCCCCTCCATGTCTTTTTGTTTGGAACATTAAAATTTGAGCGATAAATGGTTTTATATTGCAAACCTTTTTTGTGGCTTACTTCACCCCCACCAATCTCATTCCTCCATGGACCAAGGTAAATCTGATTTATTTACATTTTTCTATTTCGCTGCAATTACGGAGTTTTAAAATAGTATTATTTTTAGTTTTCTATTGCTTAAAGAAAAAAAAAATGCAAGTCGTGAATTTTAAACATTTCAGTTTAAAATTAAAGTTATGCATTATAAATATGATGAGTGTGTAGAAGCCGGTATTGCGCTATTTCTATATACAGTATATCAAGTAATTAATTAAAATCATTCTATTTTACAAAATATCAAAAATTAATTAAAATCATTTCACTATATAAAGTTATTTGTAAAATAAAAATAAATAGAACGCTTTTTGCGTATTAACAACAAGCCCAAAAATTTATTCTTTTCAATAACAAAAATATCGTTTGGCTTATCGTTACCAAAACAATAAAATTAATTTTGACAAGTTCATGGTGGCTACAAATGGAAGGATTATATTTTAAATGAAATTAGTAATGAAATACGAAAAAATGCTACGGGAAGATTGTTTAGCGAATTATCACCTGTGCCCGGTCAATATAAAAATACCGAGTTTTTTAATTTTCTACCAGAATGTTCTGATTTGGCACACAATTGAGCAAATAAAATTAAATTATGAATAAACGTTTTATGATGCAATGTTTAGTATAAAATTAAAGTAGACCAAATAGGTCGCCGAGGGCGGCTAGTAACAGTTACTTTAGATCCGGCCTGTCCAAACTTCCATTAAGCAGGGGCGCATATTAGCTAATGGCAAACAATGAAGGGCGCCATTATTAAATCACTCCATTCCAAAATATGCAACAAAATTATCTGACAGTATTAAATAGTGACACACACATGCAAATGGATATTGCAGTACAAGACATAAGTTCACTATAAATATAAAATTCCATGTAATATATGTAATAAAATAAAAAACTTTTTGCGCCATTTTGCCCTCTCTGAGCTTTTAATTCTAACTTTATGGAACATACTTTTAATCTTAGTTTCGTAATATATTAATATTTTAACAGCTAAAGTTATTTTATTTTATTTTATTGATTGTTTCTCAAAAAGAGCGGGAGAAAAGCGGTATGTTAATTTTTTAATAAGTAACATAAATTTGGACTATGCTATTTTAGGTTTACCTGATTGTGCCAAATTTAAATTGAAAATTGATTGTGCAAAAAGTCAGGTGCTACAAGGCAATATAATTATTCAGGAATTAACTGACGGACTTAGGCCTGAGTATCAAAATTGTTTAATTGTAAACCCTCCTTCTAATACTCGTGAATGGTTTCGCATTGCTAAACAATTAGCAGCGATTCCAACTCATACACCTAATAACAACAATATAAATTTTCAACAAACTAGACCTACGCACAATCCCAATCCTCATCCTAGACAATGGACTCGACCCATTCTAAACAACCAAACACAAAATTTTAATCCTAGATTTTTCACTCCTAGAATGCCTACGACACATTACCAAAATAATTATCCAAATCGTCCGTGCAGAATATGTTTAAACAAAGGTATAAAAAATGCTTAAAATTGGGAGAGGAGTTGTATATTTAACACAAATTCATTGCAAACTCAAATTCCTTCTCCTATACAACCACCCCCTACTAATAATGCCTGACAATTAATTATTCCTGGATATGTGGACAGTAAAAAAGTGTGTTGTGTTGTAGACAGTGGATCAACTGTCTCAATTCTACCCCTTATATTTTTTCGATATTTAAATGCTAACTTAAATAATGTTTCCTCTATATTATTAGACAGGCAAAAGGAACTCTTACAATTAATAAATCTTGTCGATTATGTATTAAATTGGTAATGTAAAGCGGTATGTTAATTTTTATAATACAGCCTTTTTTCGTCACACACACACACATATATATATATATATATATACTTATAAATTATAGTAAATTTAGATTTATACATTTTTGTGCCAAGGGTTATTTGAAAAGATTTTGTAGCAGAACGAAGACTGAAATTTTAATCTTGTTTATAACTGAAATAAGATGATAATCACAGATACTTTTAGTTTTTAGGGATTCGTTCATCTGACGAAACCCTATTAGTCTCTATCCCCTGTCTGTCACAGAGTCCGTACACAAAAACTGTACAAGTCAAAGCGTTGAAATTTTCTGTACTTACCGCTGAATACCTCTTGTCATAAAACAAATCATAAAAGTTTGAAGAAGACTGTTATTTTAATTAAAATATTTATTTTAATATCACCCGTTCATTTTTTGTTGTTGTTTTCTCTTCCAATTGTTGCCAAAGTTTAAATAGATATAAAAAAATATGGTACTACTAGATTATCCCGTCGACCAAAAAATTATCGCCAAACTATAAGATTAAATGCCAATAATGGATGATCGTGAATGTCACATTCAATGACATTATATACGGTTCAAGTGTTTAAAATGTCATTAAGTGATTTTTATTTCGACTTTTTATTAATATTTTTATTAATATTCTACTAATTATTTGTTTATTTCCGTTATTTAAAATAAAAATTATTCAATTATATTCAATATGTCTGATTTGGCTATTAGTTTGACGATTTGCATAATTTGGCGAAATTGGTCGACGGGATAACAGAGTAGTACCAAAAACATTATATATCTAACAAAAATTAATGGATTAAATGAATCACGTGTATTTGTTTTTATTTTGGTAATTAATTCCAGAATTGTTTTAATTTCATTCTCGATCTTGTTTGTTTTTTCTCGAATTTTGGATCATTCGAGAGAACAGCTCAGCTACTATAAGTCTAAAAAGAAATCCCCTTCTAAACCATATTCACGTGAAACGGAAAAAAGATAATTTTCGTTTACTAGGATTTGATAACCGCAATTTTTTTGTAAATTTTTTTTCTTTGAGAACAGAAAAATACTTCTTGATTTATTTTGGAGACGCAAATATGCATTTATAAAAAGTAAAAAAATAAAGACAGGCATAATAGTGACCAATTCATGGGTGTTTCCAATAAAATAGCCTGGAAGAACTTTTATTAATGGAAATCATTTCGTATGATTTTATTGATTTTTTAAAAATAAAATGAGAAAATATACCTAAACTTTCAAAACTATGGGAGAGAAAATAGCATTCCTTTTGCACTTTCATTCACGAAGGAGACGTTTATTTTTCTAGGTTTTGCATCTTAACATATTAAAAAATTATGGCAAAATTTTACCAATTTCCATTTCCAAAATATTTTCTTATAAAGAAAAAAATTAAGTTAGTGAAGAAACGCAATAACAGATTATTAAATTTTTAAAGTACTTGTTCAATGAATTTTAAAATATAAGGTACCCTGGGGTAATAACGCCACGTTAAGGTTTTACCAATTTTCACGGCTTAGTTTTAGATTGTATTTTTCAAACAAATATAGGATCTGATACAGCAACTCATTGACTATCTATATAAAATAAAATAATTTAACAGATATGTATCCATAAAATGTAATGGCGTTTTTTCTTGACCAATGCTATTTGGCGTTATTACCCAGCTATATGGGTAATAACGCCATGCAAGCAAAACTATAAAATAAGATGGAATAATAGCATGTAGATAGCCGAATTCTAAAAATACAAACTCTACAAACTTAGAAATTGACAAATTGCATACTAAGCTATTGAAAATGTTCATTTTTTGTGAAAGTTTAAGAAAAATAAAGGTGTGGAGTGGGAGGGGGGGGGATGAGGCAAAAGAATATCAGACCGTGAGCTTCTTTTTGCTTAAAAAGGACCGCTTAAATATAAATCTGAGAAACATTGCACAGTTTTAACTGTGTTTATTTGAATCAGTATTTAGGATGTAGCGCGGCCACTGTAGGGAATCAACCGGGGTATAAATATCAAGGATTGGCGTTATTACCCCGGTATAATTATTGCGCAGTACATTTTAAATTACAAATTATTTCGAGAAGATATCCAAAATCTTCAACAACATTTTAAAAGTACATGAAATGCACTACAAATTTATGTAATTAACAAAGTATTTCCGGATAAAAAGATAGTCTTCACATCACAAAACGTATCTCGCAAATTTTAGATCAAGCGTTAATTTTAGTTGTTTGTAAAAACAATAAGACCTAAAAATGAAACAAATTAACTTGAAGCTGTTTTTTGCGATTTATATGACTCAAAACCTTTCTGCGCAGAGCACATGGGTCTCATTTACCTGATTATTTCATAATTATGCAAAATATAAGCACTTGGCGTTATTACCCCGCCTGGCGTTATTACCCCAGGGTACCTTACTTTTTCATTTTTGATACGTGAAATACATTTCGCGAGGTTTTAAATATAGTTTTTAAGAAAATAACCATTTTAAATGGAATTTTTTTTTTTTTTTTTAAATGATAGTAACAGAAAATCTTTAAAAAACCTCCAAAAAACTTTAAAAAAAAAACCCTCCAAAAAACTTAAAAAAAAAAAACCCCAAAAAACTTTAAAAAAACCCTCCAAAAAACTTAAAAAAAAAAAACCCTTCAAAGGGCGTCATGGCGTCCGCGGGCGCCACTTTGACAGCCCTGTTTTAAATAATTCAGAATGATGACTATTTTAATAACGATTATGTATATCCTTATGTATTATTGCACTTTTTTTTTCAATATCTACGAACATGAAGTTTGCTAACATAATTTCATGCACACTTAGTGCACATGTTTTAAAAGTTTTAGTCAAAAATAAAATATTGAATGTGCGATGAAGTTACGTTTCTTTTACATGGCCCTTTTTAAAAAACGTACAAAAATCAGCTCATGTTCTTGTTCATGTTAATCCTTCTTGAATTGACATAGAGTAAAACCTCCCTACAGAGACCGCGTTCTATTGAAATAAAAATTGTTCGCTCCGAGAGGTGATCTCTTAATGGAAATATGTTTAAATCTAAATTTTAATTGTTGAAAAAAGGCGACAATTACTCTTACTAAAATTTATTTTTCATACTAAGAAAAAAAAAATATCTATAAAGTTTAAGATCAAAATAAAACTTAATTACGTGGCATAGATTAACCCTTTCCGGCACACCGTGCCCGGTCTGGGATACTTAATTTTAATTCCAAACTTGCAATCGGCACCAATAATATTTTAGTAAAATTTTGCTTTCACACTAAAAGCTTAAATAAAGGAATTCAAACTATCTAAAAAATTCATTTGTGAATTCCGGTGTCAGTCGATAATATCTCATTTTGCTAACAGATTTTTCCGTGCCGGAAAGGGTTAAAAAATGAATAGTTGACGTTTGCTTTGATTTTACACTTTTATCACTTATAATTTTTTCCCAAGTCCTTTCAAAATTCAGTAAAAAAAAAAATGCTTTTTTTTTTTTTTTTTTTTTTTTTTTTTTTTTTTATGAGAACAAATAACGACGATTTCAATACGTTATCTATTTCTTTGACAGTTTCCTGACAGAATAGGGTAGGGGAATTTATTGGCCGTCACTCTTAATTCGTCATCATATTTAAATTCAAATGTTATCAAAATTTTAGAAATTTTAGACCCCTTCCTCCCCTTTTGACATCATACGTTATCATAGCTCGAATTCCCCCCCCCCTCCGAATAATAATATCGCTATCAAAATGTTTATTTCTTTTTCTTTCTTTTTTTTTTTTTTTTTTTTTTGAGTAATATACAAAATTGGTTAAATTTATTTTTCGAACGCTTTATCGTTTTAAATGAAGAGAAGTCAATAAAATATTGTTTTTTTTTTTTTTTCAAATAACACTTAAAAGAAATGAATACTATTTAAAAGTATTTTATAATAGTTTTTTTGTTATATAATGCATTCAACAGTAGTAAAGTCTTGTTGTACTTGCAAGAACGGAGGAGGGATAGGGAAAGGTAGAAATTCTTATCAACAAAACAAGTGGAGAATACTCTTTTTCTTTTGTTTATTAGTAAACAAAAACTTCATTTCAAATATACTTCACATATGTGATGTATAATACATCCATACACATATGATAGACGAATAGGAATATCAAATGTTGCAATACCCATATTTTATAATTAGATAATTTCAGAATAATTTAGTGATTTTTATAATAACTTCGTATTTTTATAAAAACAAGGTAGAACCCGTCGAATTTCGACGAAAAAAATATTCATGAAAGAATTGTTTCATTGACATGTAATATACTTACAAAATTAGTTACAATAAAAAATGCATCTAATATTGTTTTGTCTGACTCATACACATATTAGTTTAACCTAAAGTTAAGTTAAAATATTATTTCTATGAAACTCAGTTGTCCGAATTATTAAACTTTAACCGCAATGTGAGCTTTAAAATATAATAAAGATATGTTATTATGACAAAATTATCAATCAAGGTTCTTATGATTGGTATTCCAAAATGAAAAACGGCAAAATTTATTCCAATTTGACTTAATCATAGATTTTTTCCCCCGTAAAATCTAAATCCGACATGTGAAAATGCAAAGAGGGTAATGAAAAAATGGCAACATAAAATTACAGTAATCTGTGGTTTTTTTTTTTTTTTTTTTTTTTTTTTTTGGCTTTTTTCCTCTTTGCTTTTAACAGAAATGAAGTTCTTCTGTTGCCACAATTAGAAAAACGGTATTAAAAACTACAAAAAAATTAATATCTCAAAAATAAATTAAGATACAGTTTTCAAACAAATTGCATTTAAAAGCACATTTTTTTTTCTCTAAATGATGTTGTAAAAATTGATAATGTGGGATGTTCAGAAGTTAAAAAATTTCCAGTAGCAAAAATTGCAAAACCGAAATTTCATTTAAAATTTCAAGTTGCCATTCACAAAATGACGTATGCGTTACGCACAGATACGTTTGGCCTTTATAATATAGATAGATAGTCCAAGAGCCGACCGCACAAAATCCTAAGTCATCGAGCACAAGAAAAAAATCCTTTATTTTATGGAGGAGTGGTCATAGGGGAATCTAATGATGCATGTCTGCCGGAAGTGAAGTGGTGCATAAGCCAAAACTTAATGCCACTAGTGGTCCACTCGTAGGATTAGCATTGTGCTTTCCTGCACTCAATTTTCCGTGTTTTCATACTTTTGATTGTACGGCCATAGCCGACTATATACTACCGGCCGAGCCATTTCGCGAAAAACCGTCGAAAAAGTGAAGCTGGATTCAGCTTCAAACCCTGAACCATTTCATTGGACCACGTGTGAGTCCACGTGACGCAAACCCTGCCCAAATTAGCATTAGATAAGCTGCTTTCTGTTTTGTGCACATGTTTGCACACGTGGTCATTGTTTTGGTTAACGGTTTGCACGATTGGTCAGATTAACTCGAGCAAAGTATCAGAGTCCTCTGACGGGAGACTTCATACATTAATCCAGGGCATGAAATTTCAGTTTAAAAGATACTCGCCAAACTAAAATTTTTACTCGCCACTATTTTACATTTATTCAGACTACAACGTCAGCCCCCACACCTGCGCAGAAACTGAAATATTTATGACAAATTTAATTTAAATTGGCGATTGTTAGAAGGAGCTGTCTGTTAAATCCAGAATATTTTACATTTATGAAAAATATGGGATTTTTAAAAAATATTAATAGATGTAGGGTGAAAAACTTCCTACTGGCCGAAAAAAAAGCAGAATTTAATAAAACGAAACATATTTACTGCAAAAAGAAAAAAATAACATTAACTCAAAATAAGCTTGTGTATTGTTTCAGTGGTTACAGAAATACATACCAATGATAAGTTCTTGTACTATTAGAACTTCAAGTTTGGAAAATAAATACCATCGCTTCATTTTGAATTACTTTCGTGTACCGCAATGCATAATTTGATTTGAAGAACAACATTTTAAAAGACGAAACTTCCTCGCCAACCTTAAATATTTACTCGCTAATGGCGAGCTGGCGAGTGGAAATTTCGCGCCCTGCATTAATCTCAAATAGACAGGCCTTTAGATACAGTGGGACATGGTACGGCAAACACAATGTTAGAAGTACGAGTGGACCACTAGTGACATTAATTTTTGGCTTATGCATCACTTCGCTCCCAGCAGACATGGATCATTAGATTCCCCTATGACCACTCCTCCATAAAATAAAGGATTTTTTTCCTTGTGCTCGATGACATAGGGTTTTGTGGGGTCGGCTCTTGGGCTATAATAACAAACTAAAAATCGATACATACCATTTTGAACCCAAAACCATGTTACAAATATAAAAAAGACAATTTTGATTGGATCAAAAATGATATCGATATCAAAAGCCAAGCATCCCCTCCCCATAGAGATATCTTACGATATCAAGTGCCAGACCCCCCCTCCCCCCCTAAAATCCCGTAAGGCATGGTGACGTCACTGCGACGTCGTTGTGAAGTCACATTGTGACTTTGTGACCATCGATTGTCGATGTGACGTCACGTGACGGTGTGAAGTCACAGTGACTAAAATGTGAAGTCATTATGGTCGTTTTAGAGCTCGTTTGTGACGTCTGATTGTGAAGTCACGGTGTGACAAATTTGTGAAAAATGTGTCATTTGTGACTACTTTGACATTAACATTGTGACGAAACTTTGACAAAAGCGACGATATTTAAACTGCTAGAAACATGTTTTTTAAAGTAAATAACATGTTTTGAAGAATATTTGTAATTTTCTAAAAATTTTTAAGAAAGTCACAATGTGACGTCACTGAGTGGTGGCAATTTGGTCACAGATGTGATGTGACCAAAGTGACTCACAGTGACGTCATTGTGACGCCACTGTGACCATGTATGCTATGAGGGATGATAATGTTATATATGCACAGTCCGTTTGATGAATCATGCGTTATCTGAAATTATTTTTCTAAGAAAACCTTCTTCAAGCGACCAAGAAAAATCGGAATTTGTTTCATTTTCTTCAAAGACATTGGTCTCCTATGGAAGGAGTTCAATTGGTATCTCTGAATGGAGTTAAAATTGATATTGAGCCTATGGGAATGAATTCCGTTCTATGAAAAAATGGTTTGTTGAAGGAAATGGTCGCACAGATCCAATGAAATATTTGATGCTGCCATCTATTAGAAACAAAAAGTACTTACCAATTGTCCTTTTGCATATTTCCTATGATTTATCTTTTTACATACTTATAAATCATTAATAAAATTAATAAAATGTTAATAATGCCAAGCTTCAATAAAAGTTAAAAATGATTAATTTAATAGTTTTTTTCTATAAATTTTATCTCTAAATGTGGATTAAAAGTTTAAATAAATTAAAAGGTTTATTTTCACCGCCAATTTAATGAAAATATTCGAAAATAATATAGCAAAACAAACTTAAACATTCAAAATTTGACTAAAAGCAAATTCGAATTAAAGTACTTCTACATTTTGTGAACCAAGTTTGAATAATAATAGATTATTATTATTAAAAATAATGATAAATTGTCAATAAAAGCTCTGTATTTTCATAAAAAAATTCAAATTTCAAATTATAATTCTGAAAACAAAATGGAAAAAAAGGACTATGAATTAATTACAATTTAATTTATTAATTGCTGTGCATGACACTTTATTGGTGAAAAATATTCAAAGTGAAGAAATGGGTTATTATAAATTGTGTTTTTAATTAACTTAAATCTGAAATTATCTTTTTATACTGATGACAGTTACTTTAATTATTTGAGATTAATGATTATTCTTTAAAATTACTTCTGTTTTTATTATTTATTTATTTATTTTTTTAACATCAACAAATCTGAAACATGTTAGCATAATTTCATGCATACTTAGTGCACGCAATTTAAATGTTTTATTCAAAACGAAAATATTTAATGTATGATAAATTTTTATGTATTTTATGGAGCTATTTTTACAAAACTAACAAAACTCTGTACATTTATCTCAAGTTCCATGTAATGTAATGTAAAATGCAAAAGTTTGGTGCTGCCATCTAGTGGTGAACGGATAACTTTCATATAGTCGTTCTTTAAATATTTTTTTATTTACTATTTATAGTTATTTATATATTTTGAAAAAATTAATAAAACTGATAAAAACTTAATAATGCAATTATTTATTAAAAATAATGGCTAATTTAATAATTTTATTTTGTTAAGTTCATCACTAAATCATTATTAAAAATTTAAATAAATAAAAACGTTTTTTTAACTTCAAAATAATGGAAAAATATTTTTTATAATATATTATTGCAAAATAATCTTAAAAAAAAATAAAATTTTATGATTAATTAGACTGTTACAGAAGAGTAAATTCAAATTAAAATGCTTCTGTATTCTGGGAATCAATTTTTAATAAAAATAGCTAACGCACTAACATATTTATTCTTATTAATACTGTAATTAATGATAAAATAATACAATATCTTCTGATCTTAATAGATATTACAAATGAAGCAGTTTATACTAGGAGAAAAAATTAGTACAGATTATAAGAGCATCTCATTTGAAGAAATTTCGCCAGGATCGGGTCAAATGGAGAAGTTCTTGATTTACTGCGGTCACAGTAACATATTTTCAGAGATTGTAATTTCACTCAAATGAAAAGACCCGTTCGCTAATGCTAATCCTATGGAAGAAATTTATAAAGATATCTCGGTTGCATTTCAATAGTTTAAAATGATTCTTTTTGCATTGGATAGCTGAGATTGATCTGAATGCAGGCCGTTTTTTACTTTCTCGATTTTGTTTACAGATATTTTTTATGAGGGTGCTTTCGCTTTCCAAACCGGTTCTAAAAATGAAAGCATTGTCGTAAAAAACATCTGTAAACGAAATCAAAAAAGTAAAAAACGGCCTGCATTCAGATCAATCTCAGCTATCCAACGCAAAAAGAATCATTTAAAAATATTAAAATGCAACCGAGATATCGTTATAAATTTCTTCCATAGGATTAGCATTAGCGGACGGGTCTTTTCATTTGAGTGAAGCGGCCCCTTAATCAGGGCCAGACTAACGCTATGAGGGGGGGGGGTCCCGGGGAAAGCATCATTCTGGTGGGGGGGGGGGGGAGCCCATTCTGTCTATCTATACTTTTTTTTTAATAATGTAGAAGTGGCTAGTACTAAACTAAATACGTACTGTATGTATGTATGGATTTTATACTCGGTGCAGTTCAAATCTGAATACAGAATATTCTAAAAAGATAGTCACCACTTTGCAGGATAATTGTTGGAAACGAAGAATAGGTTGGTTGACAGACGTATCTCTTTGCAATCTTTTTCTTTGCTTACCTGCGTATGTTACAGCAGCGTACCAACAGAAAGAAGATTGCGCCCGGGGAGAAGTTTCAATTTGCCCCTCCCCCCCCCCCGTTACATCACCATTTCTCTTTGTGACAGGTGTCACAAAATTGAAAAGTGCAAAAACACCAATTTATTCTATTGAATACATGTTTGTTGCTTATTTTGGAACTTTAAAAGGTTTAGTTTTAACAACTAAATGATATAAAACAGCATTGCACTTATATTTTGGCAAAGGGGATCTGTAAAACATATGTGTAAAAGAATATTTAACAGTATTATATAACCCCTTTTGAATTCCAAGAAAGAAGCAACATGCTATTTTGAAAATGTGTGTTTCTTTTCACAAAAAAAAAAAAAAAAAAAAAAAAAAAAAACAAGTTGAATATAGATTTTGCCATTGCAGAAATCAGTTTCGCCTCCGATTTAAAAAAAAAAAAAAAGAAAAAAAATCGATAGATGTTTTTTAGAAGGGCGACCCCGTTTAGAATGCAATGAACTAACTTCATTTTTCTTGTGTTTATCAATACAATGGCAAACAGAACGGCGTGAAATACCCAATTGATTAGCAATTTCTCTCTACTGTTAATACGCGGTTGTTTTTATTGTTACGCGGAATAATAAAGAGATACAATTTGACGTGCTACTTCTTCTTTGACCAAATTCATGCAAAGCGGATTTTTTTTTTTTTTTTTTTTTGTTTAAACGTTGTTTGATAGACTCTGAGTAAAAGAAAATGCATTTTAACGATAAAATTGTATGAATGTCTCGTTTCAAAGGCCAGATTACGAAACTAGTCGTTCGGGAGCCACTGTAATACTTACCCATCATGGATATGCATTATGTAATATGTGAAAATAAAATATGTGGAAACTATTTATGAAATGCATTGCAATTCCAAAACAAAATTTAAACGTATATTTAAATATTCTTAATATACAAAATAATGCTCCATTAATAAATTGCTGATGAACCGATTTCGACAAATTATGTAAAATACCAAACTACACAAGTAGTACCGGATTGCGTAAAAGAAACATCCTTATAACTCCAAAAACAATAACCATATTAACTAACAGTTTATTGCGTCAGATTAAGCGTCTCATTTCCAATTAAAACATATCTTTGAATTGAAATTTGAAGAAAATACAGGGTCATGAAAAATAGAAGAATTTGGAAAACAGGATTACAAATATCTCGGTAACTATTAATCCGACCGACTTCGTTTTTGATGCAAAATTTGTGTTATTTTATTGCCTTTTACATCCATTTCTTAAAATAATAAAAATCGAAAATTTTTATGTACATTTCATCAGAACGAATTTTTCGAGAGTCCGAAAAAAATAGTTCCGGATAATCGAGGTTACTGATATTAAACAGGCTTCGTCCTATTCTTACTTACTAAGTACATACAAAATTTTAAGTCTCTATCTCCATTTGTTCGTGAGATAGAGGGTTTACAGACAGACAGACAGACGGACGGCAATTTTTTTTCTGAAAATATGTTTTTCGGAATCGCCAGTATCTGAAACGTGTAAATCGGTCAAATTTTTTTTTTTTTTTCGATTTTCAAAACGATTGCAAGACTTACCCTATGCTACGTATAATAGGTAAGTAAAAGTGGGCTACAGTTTTTGACACGACACTTTTTAGCTTGTCTGAAGAAATGGGTAGGTGTACGTGGCCAATACTGGTCATCACATCGTAGCTTGTCTGAAAGAAATAGCATCAGAGGCTAAAAAATATCTCAATATGTTTATACATATGATTTTTTTTAGAAAAAAAGAAGAAATTAACGACGATGGTAATATAAATTTGGCGCTCCTAAATTTCCGCGACTGCCGACTTCGCACGGCTCTGGTATGTTATAACATGGCTAAAAGAAAATATCGCAAATGAGTCATAATTAATGGCTTTAACATGCCACGCCACGAGGAAAACGTTAATAAAGAATTTATTTTGAAAACAATAGAATACTAAGTTGTTATAATAGAACTTTAATTATTACTTTTCTAACGTAGTTTGCTTTTCGTATACATGAATGGGCTACTGGAAGCAAAGCGAGGAAGTAGGATCTCTCTTAGTTTCCTGATTGTTTGAAAACATGTGAATTTTGATCACTTTTGGCTAATTATAATCATTCGGCACTTTTTAGTGAATATCCTAATAATTCTCATGGGGGGCTCGGGGCAATTGCCCCATTTGCCCCTGCATAATTCGGTTCTGAATTTAATGCAAACGAGTGGAATTCCATCGAATTCGACTAATGAAATGTTTAAAAGACCTGATCGATTTGGTTTAAAAAAAAGGAAAAGTAATTACATTATTGAATCAATATATAAAAAATATATTTCCAAACTCAATGTCAAGTTTGCCAGTTACAATTTTGCATGCAAACAGTCGCACATCTTCAGTTAAAATTGTAATCTGAGTGCCGGGGAAATCCAGAAATTTTAGTTTATATACACTCACAGAAAAATAGTTTTATTAAAAAAAAAAAAGAAAAAAAAAACTAATTTCATTTTTACTATGACATTATTTACCCTAACTGAAGTCACCTGAAATTAAAATGTCAATCTCAGTGTCCATAATGAAAAGAAATATTGAAATGTAATATCGTTATGAGTAAAAATGCGATGTTTTAAATAGTGACGTCATTTTCTCTTCAAATGTTTTTTAAAAGTTACTGTTATTAGTAATATGAAAAAGGCATCCGTAATAATATTGTAATTTCCATTTATCTGGTTGCTGAATGACATCATTTTCCTCATTTGAAATTTTTCTTATTTTGCTTTAGACATTAATTTTTATCATAAATTATTTTCTGTTATTTTATTTACATTACTATTACTATTATTTCTCAGTAAATAAATATATATATATATTTTGCCTCAATTAGTGCATAATTATACGCAATCATTTTATTGTGGTTAAATTTTATGAAAACAATTAACTTTTTTTCTTTTAAATGCGAGGACATGTTCACTGATGAAATAAAGTTTCTGATTGGTGGAAAGTGATAATGGGAAATAAATTCTTATTATCGAGAGAAAAGCTAAACTGAGTTCCCACCATTTTGAAGAAATATCTTAAAAAGCATTCAAAATTAAAAATAAAATATAAAAATGGAAATAAATTAAAAAATAGCTAAAATGGGCACAACTACAAATAAAGAGCTTTCATTTAAAAAAATAATTATCAAAATCGGTTGAGTAGAAAATTCAGGGCTGATGACTAAAAAAACAGCCAGGTCTTTTAAATATACAAGGTGGAACCCGTCGAATTTCGACGAAAGTAAATGTTTAAGAAGGAACTGTTTCATTGATCTATAATAAACTTACAAAATCAGCTACAGTAAAAAATGCATCTTACAATTTTCAGTCTAACTCTTAAACAAATATTATTTAAAACTAAATTTAAGGGGAAAAAATATGTTTTCTATAAAACTGAATTGTCAAAATTTTTAAAATTAAACCTTAATTGCATATGTAGAAGTATAATAATAAGGCAAAATATAATAAAGATCAGCTATTAGGATGAAGTTATCGATTGAGGCTCATATGTTTGGTATAAATGCGTATGCGAAAAGAAAAAAAAATAAATAAATTGACACGATCTTATAACTTCACGTTATTTTAAACCCGCCATAATTTTAATCTTCTCAAAATTTGCATGACCGCATTTCAATTTTTATCAATTTTAAGAAAAAATGCCGTATTTCTGTTACCACAATTACGATATTCGCACTAAAAACTATAAAAAAATTAATATGTTAAGAATAAATTAAGATACTGCTTTCAAACAAATTGCATTTAAAAGTACATATTTTTCTCTATACGATGGTGTAAAAATTTAAAATTTGCGATGTTTAAAAGTATAAAATTTGCAGTACCGGAAATTACAAAACCGAATTGCATGTGAAAGTGTCGCCATTCGCAAAATGACGTATGCGTTACGCACAGATACGTTTGGCCTTTATTATATAGATAGATGATAGTTATAGATAAGGTGCCAAAATAGAATAATATTAGTAGTGATAAAAATTGTTATCACTACTAATATTATTCTATTGATCTTAAGATCAATACAAGTTGAGACTACACTGTAAAAAAAAAATCTGCAAAGGTACTAAACTTTTTCTAGGGAACTGGGATTCCAAGAACTTTTCCTGTAACGGTAACAGCAAAAATTCAAATTTCAGAATCGATTACAAGGATTTTTCCTGTTATCGTTACATGAAAATTTCTTGGAATCCCAGTTTCCTAGAAAATATTTAGTACCCTTACAGATTTTTTTTTTTTTACAGTGTATTTATAAGAAAACTGACATTCCAATTTATTTCACGGATAAAATAAATAAAATAAAATTAATGCATTGTGGAATTATTGCAGTTTGAATTCTTAATCGCTTTTCTAATTGCCATGCAAGAAACTCTATTGATAAAAGATATTTAAAAAGGAAAATGCTTTGGCTTTGTTTTGAATTCTATTATGTGGGTACATGACATTTCGGTACCGCCGTTTCGGTCCCGAGACATTTCAGTCTCGAGACATTTCGGTCCCGAGACAATTCGGTCCGTGGCCATTTCGGTCCCTTGCCATTTCGGTCCCTTGTTATTTCTTTGCTCGCTATCTTATAAATCGGATTCTAATTGTTGTGGGCCTTCCAAATAGTATAAGTTCAACATTATTAGGGCCTTTTAAATTTTTTTTTTTAATTCTCCTCTCCCCCTCTCAAGTTTTATAAAAAGTTGAATAGAAGAGTCCGATAAATTTAAACTTTTATAACTCGTGACAATGAAATCACAGCGAGCTGAAAACTTTCCTTGGTTAAAAAATGTGATATAAATTTAGAGGGTATTGTCTTTTGCTTTTAGTATTATTATTATTAATCAGAATAAATATTTTAAATTTTATTATTAATTATTACTATCAGTATTTTATATAAACTTCTATAAACTATATAAACTAAAAAGTATTTTATATAAATTGCCATAAATATTATCTTGGGACCGAAATGACCAGGGACGGAAATGTCTTGGGACCGAAATGACTAGGCACCGAAATGTCTTGGGACCGAAATGGCTAGGGATCGAAACGGCGGGACCGAAACATTCTGCTTCCATATTATGTATTTCAATCTAATTAACTTATATTTTTATCCTTAAAGAGGCCACTCGACTCACTGAAAAAGATTCGGATGATAATGTTAGACGATAATGTCTATGGAAGCGTTCTTTTTAAATATCTCGCTCAAATTTTAATACTTTTTTTTTCTTTTTGCATAGGATAGCTGAGGACGATCTACAGCCGGGATAGTTTTTACTTTTTCGATTTTAGTTACATATTTTTTTATATTATGATAGTTTCAATTTCAAAACCGGTTCTAATTGGTTCAAAAGTTAAAGTAAATTTTTTAAAAAGAAAATCTAAAACCAAAGTAACAAATAAATTAGCAAACTTTTATTACTTATCCTTTTTTGCCAGTCTAAACGTGCCTCGACTTACGTCAATAGTCTTAGAACATATCGCTGATATAAGTCGAGGTACTACCGTATCTCACCCTTTTTTTTTTTTTTTTTTTTTTTTTTTTTTTTTTTTTTTTTTATGTATTTAGTTAACTATGGTTGTGAGCCCCCATATAAGAATGGGATTTTATGATCTTATTAAAGGATTGGAAAATTTTTTGATGAGTCTATTAGATCAGCAGGAAAAAAATAGTGAATGTGTAAGGTAAAAACATCGCAAAATAGTATAGTTTTAAGTTCATTATATATACAGTAGAACTCACTTAAATCCACAACCCTAATATCCACAACTCTCTAAAATCCACATATAAAATGAAACATTCAGATAAGATATAGGGACAAAATTAGACTTTTTTAAGTTTTATATCAATTCCGTATGTACACTGTTAAAAATAAAGGTGACAAACCGGTGCCATTTGGGACCCGGAGGTGAAAAGGCGGTGCCATTTGGAACCCTAGGGTGTCATAGGAGCTTGAATATGCGGTTTGGGTGACGACAGATCTGTTACTGGATGATGGGAGCTAAATAAGGTGCCATGCACTTCGTAACCACCTCACCGGGTGACTGGCAACTTGCGCATGCGCTATGACGCGTGTCTTTCTGCTTTCGTTGTCGGCAAGTAAAGTTTACGAGTGTGAGCAAATCAAAACATGGCAGTGTGTGAATTGGCGATATTAATTGAGGACTAACCACTGAGCTACAATGAAACAACAATGAGGACTTAACGATCCGATTTGCGCGACCAGTGAACCGGGCAAAGTCTGATTAAAGGTAAGATTTAACTTTATTTAACTTTATTTTATTGTTACGTTAATTTGTCGTACATCCTTATAAGTAATGTCATAAAAAAACAGTAAATTAGATTTTTTTGTTAGTATGGTTGATTGTTAAGTTTATTATGTGAAGCTATAAGCTAACCTCTCACCAAAATACACGCTTGCTAATATTAAACTATGAGGTAGTTATTTTACGATTTCTCGTTTACATGTCAATATTTTTAAATGATTTATCGAGGCCTTAGCTACCGAGGAGCAATTGGAGCAAACTGCTCTAGGCACGGGAATCCTAAGGGCGCAGAATTAGAAAGTGCGAAATGAAAGATTGTAAAAATATTTACATATTTTTTCATTACAAATCAGTTATTATAGACGAATCTTGTTTCAATCGGAATATTCTATGACCATTTTACCTTGTGTTTAAACTCAACTGTTTAGATGTAACCTTTAACTGCTGTTAGTGGTCTCAGACACCGTGCGTTTTTCAAGTTTCACAGTTTAACTTGTAATTTTTAGTTTAACTATAGGTACTGGTCAATTTTTTTTAGTTTGGAGCCTTATTACTACCTCTAAATACTTTTGAATAGCTGAATTTGATTTATAATATTCTTGTACATAAAGTTTAATACATAAATAGTATTCTGAGAATTAATGTAACATTTTATTCATCTTCAGATTAAATGGTCTGACAGACAGCTCACAGTAGTTATATAACAATTTTTGTCAGAGCAGTTAAGGTTAAAATATGTTTTTGCGTCTATATACAGTTAAAAGCAATTAATTTTATTCGCGAAGTTTTAATTTTAACCTTTACTCGGGATCTCGGATAGCATCTGGCCGGCTTTGCATATATTGTCAGATAGATGCTATCCGAACCCCTCCTGTAAAGGCTAATTCACACCATATTGCAGCCTCACGTAACTTCTCTAATATTGTTTCAGTATACCTGATTTGTCTTTATTTGAGAGGGGGGGTAACTTTTTCATTTAAGAAAATTGAATACTTGCAAATCTTAAAGTAATCAAAACTTATTTACAGGGTTTTCATCATTAATATTTTCATTATTAACCACCGTTATTTCCAAAATAATCTTCATAATAAGATAAGATCGGGAGGCGGTAGCACGGACAATCATTTAGTCTCATTTAAGGATAAAAATCACGGATAAAACCTTGATTTGCATATTGAAACGTTATTAGTAAGCCAAGTCATACCTTGGGAGGAAATGCCTAAAAACCCGAATTTAGCGGTATCTTGGGTTTACCATTATGTTTTCTTACTCCCAATTCTTCATATTTTCATACTTTTGGTTTCATTTTCTTTCAAGAAGGTGAGAAAATGTTTGGGTATTGAATTGAATAAACCTTATGATCTGATTATTGGCTATGCAGATTTACACCCATTTTTTCCCGAAAGTATTATTTCGCATTAAACCTTATTTAGTAGCAGAATTTTATGGTTAAATAAAATAAAATATTTTTTTTCAATAATAGTAATTTAAGTTTGATTAGACCGTAATCAGCCCCCCCCCCCTTTCTCAATCATCAACATCAACCGATATAATAAATTTGTAGTCATGAACATTCAAATTATAAAAGGAAAACAATCTGTATTTACTCCACTGAACTTTCAGAATAGTTTACAGAAATAGTGTGAGTTCAAAAAATATAACAATGAATAAAAACTTGTATCGTAATTTTACACAAATGTGAAAAATTTCCGCAGGTTATGAAGATCTCGTGTTTTAAAGGCGATTTTTGCACTGTCATTTATAAATCTTAAACATTTTTCTAATGACATAATTTTTAACAATCTTTCACTCCACCCGTTCTGAAACAAGACCAATAAACAGGGTTCGCTTTTTACCAGTAAAAACCTGGAGAGAAGGTAGTAAAAACATAAGGATATAGAATAAACTGTTAGCCCTTAAACTGTATTTTAATACTATTGATAAAAATTCTATTTTCCTGTAATTTGTGTATTAATATATAATATCTATATAGGAGAGAGTGGGGTGGTGTGGGACTTTTTTTACAAAAATAAGATTTTATATATATATATATATATATATATACAAAAAGAAAAAATTCAATTTATAGCATGCAAGGTAAAACATTTTTTAATCCCCCTGAACAATATAGAAACATAACGTGCAAATACTATTTTATTTTAAAGAGAACATAAGTTTCAAAATGTGTCTCATACCTCCTCATTAAGAGTTATGGGACAGCAATAATAAAAGAAAAGCTATTAGGCACAAAATAACCTATAGTGTCGGTAAGATAAACAATCAAACAAAGGTTATAAGTTGATAATGTATATGCCAAAATATAAAATTCCAGTATCTTCATGACTGGAATGAAAATTCAGAATTCTCTGTCATAGGAGTCATTAAGGCCCACACTCGGCTCAGAATGTAAAGATGATAATGTAAAAGTTTATAGGAGCGTTCTTTTGAAATACCTAACTCAAATTTTAATATTTTTACATGATTCTTTTGAACAAGACAGCTGAGGATGATCCATAACCGGCGTAGTTTTTATTTTTTCGATTTGGCTTTTATATTTTTTGTATAACGATAGTTTCAATTTAAGAATCGGTTTAAACCAATTTCATAAGTTAAAGTAATTTAAAAAAAAAAAATCTGAAACCAAAACTGAAAAAGTAAAAACTACGCCGGTTGCGGATCGCCCTCAGCAATCTTGTGCAAAACAATCACATAAAAATATTAAAATTTCGGCGAAATATTTGAAAAGAACGCCCCCATCGACTTTGCATTATCATCCGGGTCTTTTTCTGTGCCTAGCGTAGCGCTTTAAATAATCATCAATTTATTTACATTTTGAAGTATGAATGCATATATTATCAATGTTATAAATAATATATTAACTTATAAAAAATTTGCATGTTAGCAATTCGCATCATTATTAATTAAAAAAGGAACTGGGCGCGTCCCATTCATCCCTTTTCTGGCATGTCCCATTCCTCGCCACTTCCTTGTTTTTGTTAAGCTTCTTGTTCAAACAAAAATGCTGCTTTAGGCTTAGTTTAAATTATGGATAATATGCAGTATAATGTTCCATAAATAGGGAAACTATTACATTTATACATAAACAAGCCTTTAATATATTGTGAGCAAATAAATCAAATTTAAACTGGATTTTTGAAATAATTTTTCTTTCATGCATTTGAAAGTCTATACATATCAATATTTTTTGTAAACTGAAGAATGGATTACCATTGCTTCATCTTGTATGCGATCGATGAAATGTTTAGAATCAAGGCCCCCTTATCATAATATCAAGGCCTCGCATTCAGGAGAAAATCTATTGTTGAAATTGTCCCTATAATTGCCAACTTATTATATGACTTTGTCTCGTATGTAACGCCACCTGGTGCATACTACTGCTAATAATCCCATAGGAAATAATGGAAAACATTTCAGTTTCTAACATTAGATGGCGCTACCAACGTGAAAATCATGTAGTTCAGCGCCCCCTGTACTGCGGTCAAAGGAAACTTGGTGAATGACAAGCCTTTATATTATGATAAGTTAGCCTTGTTTAGAATAATGCACAAAGAGAAAAACCTACAGTCCCATTCCACCCGACTTTCCCCCATATCAAAAGGGGAAATAAAGAATTAGCCAGTACCCTAAAGCTCCTGATATACGCTATATGGCCAGAGATGACCGTCCACTTGCGATTTTAGACAATTTGTTAAATATCTAGAAAAATGTATGAGGAATTATCCTAAAAATCTTAGTGTATAAATGTAATACACTACCTGGCCATTGATTATCGTCCACTCGCGATTTTAGACATTTTGCAAAATATCTAGAAAAATACATGAGGAATTATCCTGAAACTCTCAGTGTATAAACAATATAGTACAGGTCATCTATTTCCGTGAAGATTCTTTCCAGGAACTTTAAAGGGGACCGCCAAAAAATTAAAAAATGTATGAATATCTTTTAACTACCCTGTCAAAACTAATGCATCAAAAGCGTTCAAACTGTAGATTATGATTAAGTGGCTTATTGTTATAAACTGTGTTCATTTTTATGTCGATAGCATGTATACTCGTAGAGAAATGAAGGTTTTTAGAAAAATACTCCCAAATTTTCCCAAGATTTATTGCTTATAATTTGCAGAGTTCTTAATATAAAATAATAATATTTTCTGAAAATGTGACAAACAACATTGCACATAATACCCTGTAATCAGAATTAAAAAATAATAAAAATTGTATTAAAAATGAGTAGGTTTACTAAATAATTTTTCACTGCGCATGCGTGAACGATATCAAAATTTCATTTGCATATTATGTTAGCTAAATCTATAGAGCAACTTTTGTGAAAGTTGCAAAATCATAGCTTGAAAATTCTGAAAATAATCGTCAATAGAATAACCTAAAAATCCGTTATTTCCAAAATGAAGCAAAAACAAGAAGGGTTGTATCCATATATTCATTGATTAGTGTCAATATAGAATACACAATACGGAACTTACTAGTACATTTGGATACAATCCCTCATTTTTTCCTTCATTTTGGGAACAGTGGATTTTCAACTTATTATATTGACAATTATTTTTAGAATTTTCAAGCTATGATTTTGCGACTTTCACAAAATTTGCTCTATACATTTAGCTAACATAATATGCAAATGAAATTTTGATATCGTTGACGCATGCGCAGGGAAAAATTATTTAGTAAACCTACTCATCTTTCATACAATTTTTATTATTTTTTAATTTTGATTACAGGGTATTATGTGCAATGTTGTTTGTCAGATTTTCAGAAAATATTATTATTTTATATTAAGAACTCTGCGAATCATAAGCAAAAATCTTGGAAAAATTTGGGAGTATTTTTATAAAAACCTTAATTTCTCTACGAGTATACATGCTATCGACATAAAAATGAACACAGTTTATAACAATAAGCCACTTAATCACAATCTACAGTTTAAGCGCTTCTGCTGCATTAGTTTCGACAGGGTAACCCAAACAATATTCATTATTTTTTAATTTATTGACGGTCTCCTATAAGGTTTCTGGAAAAAATCTTCACGGAAATATATGACCTGTACTATTATGTGTATACACTGAGAGTTTCAGGATAATTCCTCATGTATTTTTCTAGATATTTAACAAAATGTCTAAGATCGTAAGTGGACGATAATCAATGGCCAGGTAGTGTAGTACAAGTCATATATTTCCCTGAAGGTTTTATTCCGAAACTCCAATAGGGGACCGTCAACAAATTAAAAAAGGATGAATACCTTTTGGATATCTTTTGGATAACCATGTCAAAACTAATGTAGCAAAAGCGCTCAAACTGTAGATTATGATTAAGTGGCTTATTGTAATAAACTGTGTTCATTTTTATGTCGATAGCATGTATATTCGTAGAAAAAGTAAGGTTTTCTACGAATCCGAAAAACAGTCTCAAAATTACCCAAGATTTTTGCTTATAATTTGAAGAGTTCTTAATATAAAGTAACATTCTTTTCAGAAAATGTGACAAACAACATTGCACACAATACCCTGTAATCAGAATTAAAAATAATAAAAATTGTTCGAATATAGAGTAGATTTACTAAATAATTTTTCACTGCGCATGCGTCAAAGATATCGAAATTTCATTTGCATATTATGTTAGCCAAATTTATAGAGCAAATTTTGTGAAAGTCGCAAAATCACATCTTGAAAATTTTGAAAATAATCGTCAATAGAATACGTTGAAAATTCGTTATTCCCAAAATGAAGGAAAAACACGAGGGGTTGTATCCATATATTCATTGATTAGTGTCAATATAGCATACATAATAGGGGCGTACTAATAAATTTGAATAAAATTCCTCATTTTTTTATTATTATTACTGGTATGGAATACCTGTACACGTTAGGGAAATTCGTTGCTAATCTGGAATAGACACTTTGTTGCAAGATATGTTTTGTAAATATGGTTAATAATGTAAATAGTTTGTAACTCTTAATGATAATACAGGAAAACAATATCTGAATGACAAGTATGAGTTGGTCATGTAATTTTCTCGTGCTGTCCGAAAATAGGCAATAAAGAGGAGAGTGCCCAGTTAAACTGATGGCATTGAGCTCCCAGGCTATACATACAACTGTGTATTATACTCTTATTTCAAAGTATAATGCCCTTCCAAAAATAAAAGAAATCAACTGTAAGTTATTGGACAGTGGATTAACTGCCATCCCTCTTTATACTTAACCAATGAGCCCCTAAAACTAATCAGGGAAGTGCCATATCAGAGTGAACCTATTAACAACATTTGAAGAAAATGTAATAATTCTGCATGATTTCTGCATATTTATATAAATTAAGGAGGGTAGCACTCTCTTCTCCCCCCCCCCATCATATTTAAACAATGAACCTCCAATGCTAATCAGTGAAGAACCTTATCAGAATGAACCTACATATAAAATTTGAAGCAAATCTGATATTTATATAAAGAGTTATCACGTTACATACAGAACATGCGGGCACATTAGCTGTCAAGCTTTAACAGCCTTGTGAGCTATAATTTAAATTTTATTTAAATTTTATTCTTTCTTTTTTTGTTCATGTACCATTTTTGCTGTACTTTGATGATAGATTTTAATTGGACTGTCTTGTTGTGTGTTTTCCTTAATGTGTTATTATTATTATTTCAGATAGTGAACTTACATTTATAGTACTTACATTACCATGCTTGATACAAAAAAAGTTTCCGACTCTTTATCATGAAGAAGGTACAGACATTTCTGTGTTTCAACCTGTTACTGTGCTCCGCAACTCAAGCAACTTGTTAAATTACTCATGCTATGTATTAATTTTATATAAACAGTTAATTACAAAAACTGATAATTTTATAAGCTTAGTTACTTTGTGATATGCATTATTTTGGTTGTTTAACGTCAACTATAGCGAAAGCTAATTTACATTTTTATCATTTTTATTAGATACTTATGTCTTCAAAATTTTCTCAGTGTCATCAGTTCCACATTGTGTTACGTCTTTGTTTAATAATATTTAATACATTCTTGGTGTTTACAATAAAAAGATTATTTGAACTAAAAGGTTGTTTTGTAATTCAATGTTTTATTCATCTCATTATAATTACTCTTTCCATTAAAATTTCAGATGCAATAAGTCAAAACACAAAAACAATTTGGCAGAAAGTGTTTTGATGTGGATACAGGACTAGAAATCAGCAGTCGTTACTCGTCAAATGAAACTAAATTATAGAAAAATTATTCCTAGTCGTCAAATCTTGATAGCTAGCTTTCTTGAACTTTAATTTTTGTTGAGCAAATGCTTTCATTTGTATTTTAGCATACACATCTCCCCCCCTCTACACCATGACATCAGCACGAGTCTTAAGAATTTTGAACATTTCAATAACCTCTAAGTTAACTTCACTTTCACCAATGACTGATAAAACTGGTCCTTGGATATTATACCCCTGTAAACAAGATTTTCTTTTATTATGAGACATTTCTGCATCCTTATATGTTCCTAAAATAAGAAACTGTATTAAAATTGTTTTAAAATTTTTGTATTCCCTTCCTCAAACAAACAAAAAAAATATATGTGTGATTTAAAAAAGTTTTAAATGCCACACCATAAAAGATTCATTTATTTGCTAACTTTTTATTTTCTGACGTACTGTTAGTCTCAGATTTTTTAAAAATTAACTTATCCCTAGTTGTATCTAAAGCTCATATTTTCTCTCTGTGGACATATTTGCTTAATTATCTGTTTTGTATGCATAATAGCTTTATAAAAAGAATAAGTTTTTCCAGAATCCAAATATTGTAGTTTAATCAGGTTTCATTCTTATGGAAAGTCAGTTTTTATTTTGTTTAGTAAGAAAAAGTTTTTAATATATAAAGTTTCCTCTCCACTTCCCTTCAATACACTAAAATTAAATATGCAATGCAATATTATTACTATTAACATGGTTTTGAAAAGAAGTAAGAAAATATGAAATGCAATTGGCACATCGAAAAAAAATTGTAGGCATTATTTTGACACCTTACATACAGTTCTTAATTTCTAATCCTGTGTGGATATATGCTATAAAATATGGATTTGCATAAGTTCACTATAAAGGTAAGTACTACATATATTGTAAAAATGATTTTTTTACTCAATTTCATTTGTGATTTTACCACAACTATAAAATGAACCTATTTTTTATAAATCATTTCATAGCTTGATGGCTAACTTTCTGGAAGAATTTTAAAGAATATGAAATATTCTTACTAATTTAAAAGTTACACAGCATTTATTACATATTCTTTTTTATTTTGTGTTTTACATTTTTTAATTAGATACAGCAGGGTAGCTGAAAAAATATTGGTGCGTTGTTTGACATTGATATTTCACAACTAAAATCTGAGAAATGCTTATTTTAAAATCTTGTAGCATTTCTTCTATTATATGAGAATCTTAATCCTCCGAAAAGTTCACAACCGTCAAAATGATCAGCAACTAATATGTTCAACGAAGTGTTCGCCTCATGAAAGCAAAATAATTTTAATGGAACTTCCAGCAGTATTGGGGCCTTGCCATGGAACAAAAACAACATTGACCTTCAACACCCATCTGCGTGGATATTTAATAACAGGTGTATTGCCTTCGAACAATCAGATCTTAACTCACTTGACATCTGTAGAAAAGCTAGAAATAAAAAATCCCCAGTTTGCATTGTATGTGAAGCGAAATTATCAAGGCATAGAATGATTTAAATCAGAATTATCTGCAGCGGACTGTCAATACAGTGATATTTCGTTTTCAAACATGTGTCAAAAATAAATATCAAGCCAGTGAACAATTTGTTAAAATATTGTTATTTTTTTATTTTTTTTTTATTATTAAATTATGGCATATATTTTACAGGATATAGCATTTTTTGTGTCCCCATACTTTTCAGTTACCCTGTATATAAAATAATGAAAATACATGTCAAGCAATATACTATGTGTCAAAAAAGATGGTTACGGATTACTTCTGAAACTATAAGAAAATTATAAAAATATTCATATGAAGATAGATAATTCAATTTGTACTTTCTCTTATTTTGGAGTAAAAAAACATCAAATTTTTATAATGTTCCTGTATCTAAAAATGCCCAATCACTAAAATAGTTACTGGCCCTTTCTTAAACATACCCAAAAAGTTTGATCCAAACATATGAGTTAAAGACAGTCAAAAATCAGGATTTATTTCATTTTACAAGAACTTCAAAGCATAAAATTGAAAATCAGGCTTCAAATTGCATGACAAAGTCACAATATTTGACTCTAACTCAGTAATTTTTAGAGGCAGAAAATAGGTGTAGAGGTTGTGTAAATTTTGCGATTTATTCTAACAAAACCTTTTGGGTATGACTAACAATGCAATAGTGATAACTTATGATTGGTGATTTTGAAATGCAAAGACTGTATAAAAGTTAAAACTTTGAATTTTTCTTAAAATACTCTCCATGTAAATGAAAGTTCAATTTGAATTCTCTGCCTTTCTATGATTATTTTTGTAGTTCATATTATCCCTCTCTGAGTTACAAAAATATGCTACAATTTTTCTTTGGACACCTGATAATGAGTTTAAAAATATAATATTCCATCAATCTAAAAGAAAAAAAAAAGACTCAAAATATTGACTGATCATGATAATTTTCTCTGCAGAATTCAATTTAAAAATGGGTAAACACTTTGTATTTCATGTTTCAAACCAATAAAATTTCTTTACAAGCAGGGTGGGGGAGGGGGGGTTGCAACTGTGGGCCATAGATTGTGAGTGCTATTTCTTGTAGGATGCCCTGGCGCAAGGCACACTGGATTATGTGTTTCATCCGTTCACCCTCTGGGGCACCCTGGATAAGTGGTATCATTATTCTCCCCTGAGATGCCATTCTTTCACCCCTTAAGGTACCCTGGATGAGGGGTGCCATTACTCTCCCCTCAGATGCGATCCTTCACCCTCTGGGGCTCTCTGGATAAAGGGGGGCCATTACTATCCCCTGAGGCGCCATTTTTTGACCCCCTGGGGCACCCTGGATAAGGGGTGAGATTATTCTCCCCTGTGGTGCCATCGTTTCACCCTATTGAACACTGTGGATAAGGGGTGCCATTATTCTTCCCTAAAGTGCCTTCCTTTCACCCCCTGAAACACCCTGGATTAGGGGTGCCATCCTTTCACCCTAGTTAAGGGTGCCATTTTAGCTCCTCTAGGGGTGTCACCAGTGAGACAAGCCTTTCACCCCTAAAAGGTGAAATGTGTCACCATTAGTTTTAACAGTGTACCTGTAAAGCATGGTGACGTCACTGCAACGTCGTTGTGAAGTCACATTGTGACTTTGTGACCATCGATTGTCGATGTGACGTCACGTGACGTCGATGTGAAGTGACTAAAATGTGAAGTAGTTATGGCCGTTTTAGAGCTTTTTTGTGACGTCTCACAAAGTGGTCAAAATGTGACAAATTTGTGAAAAATGTGTCGTTTGTGACTAATTTGACATTAACATTGTGACGAAACTGTGACAATAGCGACGCTATTTAAATTGCCAGAAACATGTTTTTTAAAGTAAATAACATGTTTTGAAGGATATTTATAAATTTCTAAAGATTTTTAAGAAAGTCACATTTCAGTCACATAGTGACGTCACTGAGTGGTGGCATTTTGGTCACTGGTGTGATCCCGTAAGACATGGTGACGTCACTGCAACGTCGTTGTGAAGTCACATTGTGACTTTGTGACCATCGATTGTCGATGTGACGTCACGTGACGTCGATGTGAAGTCACAGTGACTAAAATGTGAAGTCGTTATGGCCGTTTTAGCACTTTTTTGTGACGTCACATTGTGACCACTTTGTGACGTCCCAATGTGACCAATTTGTGAAAAGTGTGTCATTTGTGACTACTTTGACATTAACATTGTGACATTTTTCTAAAAATTTTTAAGAAAGTCAGATCTCAGTCACAATGTGACGTCACTGAGTGGTGGCATTTTGGTCACAGATGTGATGTGACCAAAGTGACTCACAGTGACGTCATTGTGACGTCACTGTGACCATGCATGCTATGAGGGATGTGACCAAAGTGACTCACAGTGACGTCACTGTAACGTCACTGTGACCATGCATGCTATTAGGGTATTTTAATTTGTATTTTTTGTTAAATTATTGAATTCATGTTTTTTCACGAAGGAAGAATAAACTTATTTGTGAAAAAATTCAAGATATTGCTGATATCATTCGTAATCCCAATCTCTTACCAAATATATTTATATATTAATCAAGTTTTTTTTATTATTAAGTCTGGCTAAACCTGAAATAAAACTTCCTTATTTTATAATTTTGACGTAAATTAGTATTATAACTTAATTAGCGAGTCCTGTTAAGCTACTGCATTATTACATTAGTTTCTACACATTAATAAAATTTTACAGTAAAATTGATATGAAAAGCTAGAAATTATTTTTGATACGAAAAAAAAAAAAAAAAATGTATATTCCAAGATCTGAGAAATTCAATTTTATTGGCAAATTTCACAAAGAGCTGCTATTTATAAATTTACCAAAAAGAAAAAAAAATGAAAGAAATAAAAAATGACAGTGATGAGGATGGTTTTTAAAGATATTACCTCCAATATTAAAATTAGATCATTATTCATTCCTTCCTCCATATCATAAAAATAAATATGCAAATAACTAGAAGGAAAAAAGGTCACGAATCAAAAAATATTTGAAAAGATGATTTATATTCTAAAACTTTTCATATGAGTTTAATTTGGTATCATGTTTAGACTATTTTCAAAATGAAAATGATAGCATATGTATATTATATACATATTTATATTACAAAATAAAAAAATGAATTCGGCAAGGTTAATGTTATTCTACATTAATTTTCCTTTTAATTATATTCCGTACATTATTTCGGCTTATTAAATTAAAAATCTATTTTTAAACTAATCTGTCAATCTTTATATGAAAGATGTAAGATCTTAATCCACCTAAAAATACTAATTCCAATTTTTTTAAATCTAAAAAGGTGCTAATTAATTAATATTCTTTAAATAAAATCTTTTACTAGGACTTCCTTAAGAGGGATTAGTTCGAGCGAGAACTGATGCTGAGAAAAAAGCTGATGTTTAATGTTGAGAAAAAAGATTCAATAACATGCGATAAATAAAGAAAATGAGATGCGCCATATACTGCGATAAATTGAAATGATACAAATAAGCGAATTGAATCGTAGAATTACAAAATTTTATATATAAATTCGTATGCACATTTTTTTAAGGGAAAGCAAATCATGCATGGGTATAAAATTGGATGTACGCAGTACGTTAAAACTAATAGAGAAAATAAAACACTTAATTACCTAATAGTGGATATTTAAACCTTTGAAATGATGTCAAGAGTTTAAACAGACGCTCCGCATCAATTTAAGTAACTCTAAATAACAAAAAAAAAAAAAAAAAAAAAAAAAAAAACTATGTTTGAAGAGAATGGACTTTTATATGGTGTAAGAATACTCCCTCCGAATAGTTTATATTGTTGACTATCTGTTTTCCATATGGATACAATGAGGTTGTCGATAAAAATTGAGGAATTCTTTTTTTATAATTCGTTCTAAATGAGCATTTTCATCAAAAACGTGCGAAAATGAGAAAGGTTTCTGAAATACATATGAAACGTTATCATTTTTTTTAGAGTATAGTATACCCATTAAAGCGTATAAATACGGCTAAAATTTTCATGAATTCAATACTTTCTTCTCGGTAAGCTAGAAGAGAGCAAAAATATTGTGACACAATACAAAAGGAAAAAAAAAAGTATGAAAGTACCAGGTTAGAGGTTCAGATATCTTACGGGGAGAAAAAAAATCAATTAAAAATATTGGAATGCAAAGAAGAAAATTGAAAAAAAAAAGTTTTTTTTGGTTTAAAATTAGCTTGTGAGTGTATTTGCTTTATTAGGATATGCTCTTAAACATGAGAAGTGCAATAATTAAGTACTAATAAAAATCTTTCATTAAAGTGTTGTATAATTAAATATTTGTGTAGCACCAATTCTTTTCTTAGTAATTAATGGTTCACTTTTATTTTTTTACTGATGTATTTTCAAATATATTTTCAATAGTTTCTATTACTGCCGTATTTCTTGGTACAATAATTAAATACGAATAGAGCCTATTTCCTTAAAATTTTGTGTAGTTAAATGTTTATTTAGCACCATTTTTTTTTTTTTAATTATCGATTAATGGTTCTTCCTATTTTTAACTGTAGTACTTTCGAATATACATTCAATAATTTCTATTAATGAAGTGTTTTTCGGTAAATCTTAGAAAAGTTTATTTATTTATATACTCGCTGATCCGCCTGGCGTTGCCCGGGACCATAGATGTTTCTTTTTTTTTTCTTTTTCTTTTCTTTTTTTCTTTTTTTTTTTTTTTTTAATGCGAATATTTAAAATCTTTATTCATTCAAAAATAATAAAAACATATCTGGAGAATATTTTAAATTTTATCTGAGTGAACACAGGTATGTATTTCTGTTACGAAAACCATGTTTTGGAAGGACAAAGAAATATAGTAGTTGATTTTAGCTGTTTTGAACCACAAAAATAATGTAATAATTCGATTATTTTAAAATCCTTTTCTTCAATGCTCCATGCAAAATCTTCTGAGCAAGCGCTCGACGTACGTTGCACATATTAACAAATCCTAAGAAAACATAAAAGGAGTAATTATGTAATTTACTACCTTATTTTGGATGGTGACATGCATAGATTTTGAAGATCGATTGTAAATCAATCAGGAAAAACAAAATCATCAAAACAGCAAAAGGGAACAAATGCGTGTGCAATTTGTTGCTAGCATTCAGCTAAAAAATGCAATCGTTAAATCCCATATTTAGCTCCTGCTATCATTGCCTATCTGCTTCGTTGCCGCGGATTGGTGACTAGCTGCAAATAGCCTGTAACCTGGCGGCTTCGTTGCCATGGATTGATGGAAAGCTGCAAAAATCCTTTTGCTCAGTAAGTTTTAATTAAAAAAAAATCAATATTTAAATTTAAAAATTCGGCAGCAAAGTGCACTTTGCAGTGTTAGCATCCACACATCACAAAAAAATTCAGAGAGTTGGGTGTTATAATTTCGGCGTTATCGGAGGTCAGGCAGGTAGACATATCTTATTTTATATATGTAGATTAATTTTCAAGTTAAATATATATTTTTTCATCTATAGGAGCTAAATAATAATAATTATTATTATTATTTATTGATTATTTATTTATTTTGGCGCAAATAACATTGGTTATTCATATAACATCTCATAAATTGAATTTATATAGGTGAGGTCGCTCCTGTATAAGCAAAAAAAAAACAATTTATTTAATTCTTTTAAAAGCTCACTTTGTAAGTCTGCTCATTGTCCACATATTTTTGCATTAACAATAAATTATACACTGTAAAAAATGTCAGATGTTTCTGAATATGTAAAAATGTACTGTAATCAAAAACGAAAATATACAGTGACCTCTTCTAACTCATCTAAGGTTTCGAAAAACGTTCCTTTACCTTTAAATATCCCAGAAAGTTATTTGTTTTCGAAATTTAAAGAAGAATTTATAAAAATTAATTTTTATTAGCTGCCTTTCCATTTCGGAAACGTTTCTAAGTAGCTTTTACAGTACAATAATCACTTTTCTCAAATCAAACTATCACTTTTTCGAATTCTATCAATTCTCAAGTAAACATTTTCAGCTGCATAACTAATTTTGTGCATGCAATTGTAGCAAAATAATGTCAATTTTCATATTAATGATAATACTGTTAATATTGCATGTTTGTCTATTAAACGTGCTCTCTGAATATCAAAGTATTTTCATATGAATTGGTAGCATCCGAAAAAGTGATATTTTGATTCGAGAAAACTGATTATTATACTGTAAAAGCTACTTAGAAACGTTTCCGAAATGGACGGGCAGCTAATAAAAATTAATTTTTATAAATTCTTCTTTAAATTTCAAAAACAAATAACTTTCTGGGATATTTAAAGGTAAAGAAACGTTTTTCGAAACCTTAGGTGAGTTAGAAGAGGTCACTGTATATTTTCGTTTTTGATTACAGTACATTTTTATGTATTCAGAAAAATCTGACATTTTTTACAGTGTATATAGTGTTTTTACTTATAAAAAAAGCAAATTATAGGGATCTGTATCGTCCAAAGCTTTTTAATAAATATAATCTTGATACTTAAAAACTTAAAATTACATTTTTCTGCGATTTAAAGAATAAGTACCACCTGTATAAGCAAGAAAATATTTTACTTAATAATTTTAAATAACCCTTTTCTTTAAGTCTGTTCATTATCAGTATACTTTTGCTTTAACGACAAATTATATTAAGCGATTTTACTTATAAACAAAAAAGCAAAATGTAGGGTGCTGTATCGATGAAAACTTTTCAATAAATATATTCTAGACTTTTAAAAACTTAAAATTTCATTTTTCCGTGACTTAAAGAATAAGTACGCAATAAAAAGTGATCACAACTTTCTAAATATTTGAAACGATAATTTATTTTTTTTGAATAGCTGACGCAGCTTTATTTCATATTACTATTTAAAAGATTTTGAAACATGAAAAATGCAACCATGAAAGACTATGAGATAATATTTTATAAAAGTTTTTCCTGATTAGTTAATTAAGTAGCATCATATCATTTTTATTAAAAAAAGGTTTGATAATTTATCTTTTGAAATTTTATTTTAGAAATGCATTTTGATTATTAATTAGACATATATATATTGTAACGGAAAATATTATTTGTATTCATATAAACGTTTATACATATTTTTGAGCAATAGATTTGGCTTTTTGCTTCAAATATATTGATCACTTAAATTGTTCCCTTTGGGTTTTTTTTTTTAAAGATCTAGTATTATCATAATTTTGCTTTAATAATAAAATAATTTTTGACAACTTTAAAAAACTTCTAATTTTTTAATAAATATATTCTAGACTTTAAAAATTTAAAAATTTCGTTTTCTGTTATTAAAAAAATAAGTACAAAATGGAAAAGCGATAATACAGTTTCTAAATATTTGAAAAGAGAATTTATCTTTTTAAATAACTGACGCAGATTTATTTCATATCACTATTCAAAGTACTTTTAAGTGTGAAAATTTACCTGATTAAATAATTAAATAGCACCGTTTCCTCCCCCCCCATTTTTTTTAAGGGTTGATAATTTCTCTTTTAAAATTTTATTTTCGAAATGGATTTACAGTACTTTTTATAAACGTTGTATGAACGGAATGTACTCGGATTTCCATATAATTGATATAAATTATTTAGATTTTTATTGGATGTTTGTTATTGAAAATGAAATATGTAACATTTACAGATCATTTATAGGAACACTCAAAATAATTCATTGAATACTTTATAGTCTATAGGGAAAAAAACGCAATGAAATTTAATAATATTACAATATTTAAAACATATTGAAATTTATGTCCAGTAGACTCTCGATTAATTGGGATGGTCAGGAAATGCCTCTTTCCGGAAAAGCGAATGTCCTGGATAAACTAAAAATTTTAGGAAAAAGAATAGAAAATCACAAACTATCATACAAAATAACATAAATAATATAATTGCAGTAATAGAATCTAAGCAATAAAAAAAAAAAAAAAAAAAAAAAAAAAAAAGAATGAACATAAATTTTAATGTTATTTAGATTTACAATTAGTACAGTAGAGAAAAAAAATGTAGAAATGTAGTTTACTTCAATTTTTGTGAACAATGAAAAGATAGAAATCTGTTTTCGTTTTTCGTTTACTTCTTGACGAATTTTACTTCGCAAATTTCTCGAGATCGCTTTTTCAGAATGTTTGCTTTCATCTATCCCCAAGTAATTAAGTAATGCCTCAGAGTGTACTAATGCGTGACATAAATTTTGATGAGGTACAACCCTCATAGCATGCATGGTCACAGTGACGTCACAATGACATCAGTGTGAGTCACTTTGGTCACATAACATCTGTGACCAAAATGCCACCACTCAGTGACGTTACATTGTGACTAAAATGTGACTTTCTTAAAAAATTTTAGAAAATTAGAAATATTCTTCAAAACATGTTATTTACTTTAAAAAACATGTTTCTGGCAATTTAAATATCGTCGCTTTTGTCACAGTTTCGTTACAATGTTAATGTCAAAGTAGTCAGAAATGACACATTTTTCATAAATTTGTCACACCGTGACTTCACAAAGTGGTCACAATGTGACGTCACAAACGAGCTCTAAAACGGCCATAACGACTTCACATTTTGGTGACTGTGACTTCACATCGACGTCACGTGACGTCACATCCACAATCGATGGTCACAAAGTCACAATGTGACTTTACAACGACTTCGCAGTGACGTCACCATGCCCTACGGAAAGATCTCTTTCTTCACTTTCAGGACATTCTTTGAAATCTCCTCTTTATTAAATATAAAATATTGTAGATTTTAATTGATGTGGAAAGCGGATGGAGCATTTTGAAAAATTATCGATAATTCTTAAAGCATTTGGGAAAATTCCATAGTTATCTCCAAAAAAATTGTTTTATTTTTATTAATTCTTTTTATCAAATACGAGTTAAAGTGAGTAACTAGGTCACAAACCGATATGAGAGGTCAGAAAGTAGTAGCAAACTGCTTCCAAATATGCTCATAAGTGGCAACATTATCCAACTATAAGATGTTAGTTGCGAATTTATGACACAACAATTGTACAAGAAGAGAAGGGATGTTCAAAAGTTGTTGAAGAAGAACGAAACTGTCAGGAACAATAATAGTAACAGCAATAGAGTACACGATTTAAGCCTGCAGCTGACTGATATAGATGTTTATGGCTGAAGAAGTAGCTGAACTATCGTTATTCACATATCATCTGTAACCATTTCCTCATAATGCCGCATTGTTTCTTCTGTCTCAATCTTGACAGGACGATCACTTCGTTCTTCGTCAACAACTTTTAAACGCTCCTTCTATTAACGCTTTATAACGCCCATGTACAACTGTTGTCTTATAAATTCGAAATTAACATCTTGTATAGTTGGATAATGCTGCCACTTATGAGAAGATTAGGAAACAGTTTACTATTAATTTCTGACCTCTCATATATGTTTCTGACCTACTATTTATCGACTTCCCTTCGTTTATGCCATAATTCATATACAGGGTAACTCTAAATTCATAAAGACATTGTAACAATAATTTATTGTATAGGAGTACGTGCGAGCAAGTGAAGCGTTAAGGTTCAAACACTAGAGGCCAGTTTGGCTCTTTTTTATTTCAAAATTTCGCATTCATAACGGAAAATTCCTATGTTGTTATTTTCTTTATTTAAGACAGACATTTCATGATTACATAAAAAAAAAAAAAAAAAAAAAAAAAAAAAAAAAAAAAAAAAATTCTTCTTTGAAAATTTCCGGTAAGAAATCAAAATTTTTGAATTAAAAATATTTCTTCCCCCCCCCCCCCCAAAAAAAAAAAAATCTGGCATATCTGACAAACACAAAGATTACCGGGTTGGCAAAAAAGCCGTAGAAAATTTAAAAATTCATAAAAGCCGAGAAATAACTGAAATAAAAAACGGTTTGCAGGATTAGCATCTATAGGTAACGGGAATATTTTTAAGGCAGTAATAATATAACTCAAAAACATTCGACAGATGGCGGTGGAAACGTTTGGCTTCGGTGGAAATAAGCAAATAAGACGATTATAAGAACTTGCACTGCTAATCCACAATTAGTTCACGATTGAGAGTCGTGTGCTCGATCAGCTATCGGTCCTCGATTGCTCGTTCACATAAAATAACTTCACCAACAAAGCTTTATCCTTTGCACTCAGTAGCATTGAAAAAGTACACGGCTCTCAACCGAGAATTAATTGTAGATTATAGAGGTCTGCACGGGCCGGAAATTCCAGGCCCGGGCCCGGCCTCAACAAGTATCAACGAAAACAGGCCCGGCCCGGTCCGTTTTGGCCCGTTACAATTTCTACGATTTCTAAAAAATTCAGATTTTTTATCATATAACTAAGATTCCTTTAAAGAATACTGCATACATATCTATGGAATGATTTTGCAGTATATTTTACAGCAAATACACATTAACAACATTAATGATTACTTAGATTCTTAGGCTTTCAACATTCGAATAAAGATTCATTAAAAAATTAATATGGCTTAGAATAAAAGAAAAAAGAAAGAAAGCTAAAAACATCGTTAATTTTGAAGCTGTTTAATAAAAGAAGATTTATAAATATATTTCAATATCATTTTATTATAGATTTCAAATCCAAATTCATTCTTAAATTCAAAGAAGCTCCTTTCTGATACATTTCTAAATTAATTTTTTTCCCTCAGAAATGCATAAGATTAGCAGATATCTTTATTCAGAAACTATATAATCGAATGGCGTTATCCATATTTTGATACAAGCAATTTAAGAATGCCACCCAGTGCACGAAAAGAAATAAAAATGAATTTCATTTTAATTAAAAAATTTCGATTTCACAAAAGATTTTTCAACGAAGAATTTTTTTCTTTATGAAATCATGAAATGTCTTTTTTAAGTAAAGCAATAAATAGCTTAGAAATTATCTGGTATGAAGAAAATTTTGAGATTAATAAAAGGGCCAAAGTAGCCCCTTGGTGTTTATGCCCCAATGCGTCACTTGTGCCTTAATCTTTCTATGCAAAAAATGATTATTATTAGAAATTATTAGAATCTAAAATTACAGTGTCCTGTACCAACACTCTGAATTTGCACCATGAATTTAGAATAACCCAGTAGTGTGCCCATAAATAGCTTTTAAGGGTGTATTTCAAATCAAACAGCTTATTTTCCGATTTATTTTTGAATTCATTTTTGTTCTCAAATGCACCAAACTTTCAAAATCTCTTATTTGGAAAGTGCACAAGGTGCCGTGATTGTCGATTCTTTGATAAATGCAGAAAATATTGAAAAAAAAAAAAAAAAAAAAAAAAAAAAGCAATCAAAAACGGCATTTCGAACGATTTTTCCCAAGCGGGAGATCTGAGAACGAAAAAAAGGGGTCATACTGATAAGGTAATTGTTTATAACTCAAATTCTAATGAATTGAGCGTAAAAAGACATCACACGGCACCTCATACGTCCCTTCAAGAATCCCCTCAGCAAGTTTCATGTTTCTACTTTTAAAAATGTGCCTGAAATTGGATCGGAAAATTTCGAGTTGTTGAAGGTGGAAAAGCGTTTTTTCGAATACACCCTTAAAGTGATATTAAAACTAGTCGGATGTGGCTATCTAAAAACTTTCTTCTATCTCATACACATTAATACTTCCAGAAAAAATGAAACATAGCAGCGTCATCGGTTAGGTAATTTACACCAAAATCTAATCTGCAACAATTTATTTCAAGTTCTAACTGAATCTGAAATTAGATGAAAATCCGTGTATTAGTATTTGAGATAAAATCATCGCAGAAATCATAAAATGAGAAAAAACTGGATAGAAGCACCCTTTGTTGAGCGATTTACTCCAAAATTAAAGAATGCTAATTTATATCAGAGACTAACTGAATCTTAAGTTTGATGAAAATTCGTATATTAGTTTGAGATATTGCGATAATCATGAAAAATTACGCATAGAAGCGTTACCTGTTGGGTGATTTACACCTGAACGAAACCAGAACCATACTATATCAAGGGCTAACGGGACATGAAGTTTTATGAAAATCCGTCCTTATTTCTTGAGATATAGCTATTGTAAAAATCTTGAAAATGGCAGAATGAGCCACCACATATGGCCTTACCTGTTGGGAGGTATACACCAAAAACTAATCTAATCCAGTTTATATCAAGTTATATCTGAAATTTTGTGAAATTCCGAGTTATTGAGATAGAGCGATGACAAAATTTATGTCACATACAGACAGACAGACAGACTCAGAAACTCACAGACAGACATTTTATAAAAACTTGTTTTTTTAATATCTTACCTTTAAAACGTATAAATCCGTCAAAAACTTGAACTATTTTCTTCTTGGAAAGATAGAAGAAAGTAAAAAAAAGTTCGAATGTCCCTTTTCCCCTTCTTAAATATACCTATAAATGTAAAATATAAACGTAAAAAATGTATACCTTTCAATTGATAAAAAAATAAATGCTAAATAAAACAAATGACGCATTTGCTAAGATGTAAAAGGCAAATTTATCTTTTAAACTGTTTTTATAGCTTGATTCAGCATTTTTGATGTTGCCACTTAAAATATTAAAGGAGTATTTCTGATAAAACGAATAAATCGTTTATTAAGATCTTTGCTTGGCTTAGCAGTTAAACAACCATTCCTCTTTTATGTGTAAAAAGTTTTTCTCGAGAATATATCTTTAAGAACATTTATGTTTACATTTTGCAAAGCTTTTTCATATTTTGGAGTATTCTCAATGGAAAATAAAATTGATACGTTCAAAATATTTTACTTTGTTGTTTATTCTATGTTTCATTTTTAAAATTTAAAATGGTTACATTGCTCTTGCAAAATTAAATGTAAAAATTGTGTAAAAAATGCAAACGAAAATTCAGTTCTTTTGAATCTGTTCAGCACTTCATATTTTAACAGATAATATGAATGTACTTAAAAGTAAAATAAATAAATAAAATTATAACGACGAAAATAGTAATTATATATGTTAATATAGAAACAGTTAATATTTATTCGGTCTTCAATGGGTTAAGAATAATAACAATAAAAAAAAGATTGCAAAAAAAGTCTAAAAAAGACATCTACTAACTTAAAGAGATCGAGTAATTTCAGCATTTTTTCTTTCACCACTTTAAATATGAAAAAATGTGTTAAACAATACGTAATGGTTTATGAAGATTTTGCATCCATATGGCAGTTTTTGAAAAATAAAATTCTCAGCATAAAAATATAAAAAGCATGAAAATTTTCTATTCCATTTTTAAATATAAAAGAAGGATACCTGATGATATAAATAAGAAAAAATTATTGGTGAGGTATATTAAAAAAATAAATTCGAATATCCCTTTTCCCCTTAATACCTGTACCTAAAAATACAGGATGTATCTAATCTACTGGGCAAAACTTTAAGGGGTGATAGTACAGATCAAGACAAATAATATTAAATGGGAAACTAAGGATCCCAGACGTCTTCCGAAGGAGATCTTTGCAAATTTGAACCTACCCACTCCCATTGAACACAGTTACGTTTGCGCTACTTAACCACGGATTTTGAGCTCAAAATTTAAGTTCATGTCTAAACGTCTAAAAAATTTTAATGAGATGCAAAAAATAACGGTAAAAAATAGTTGTTCGTTACTCCAAAGTCTAAAGCGCCCTCTACCGGCATTTTTTGAAATTTATTTTTACAATTTATTTTTAAGACAATGCTGACATAAAGAATAGTTTTCGTGAAAACCGCAAACGAATCGACCAAATTTTCCGTTTTTTGTAATCATTTCAAATTTTGGACCCTAAATTTTGATGGCGCTTATCTCCTTCGGAAGACGTTTAGGACCCTTAGTTTCCCATTTAATATTATTTGTTTTGATTTGTTCTATCACCCCTTAAAGTTTTGCCCAGTAGTTTAGATACACCCTGTATAAAACATACACTTAAAAAATATAGAGCTTTCAAATGCCAAAGAAAAAATTGCTAAATAAAACAAATGACGCATCTACTAAGATTTAAAGGGCAAATTTATCTTTTAAACTGCTCTTACAGCATTTTCGTAGTAACCACTTAAAATATTAAAAGAGTATTTATGATAAAACCAATAAATCGTTATAAAAAATCGTTGCTTGGCGTTGTAGTTAAACAACCATTGCTCTTTTGTGTGGGTAAAAAGCTTTTTACTTCTTTAAGCACATTACAAGAGCACATTTCGTCTGATTTTTGTTTACATTTTTCAAATATTTTTTGATATTTTGGAGTATTCTCAAAGGAAAATAAAATTGATACTTTCAAAATATTTTACTTTGCTATTTATTTTATGTTTCATTTTTTAAATCTAAAATGTTTAGATTACTTTTGCAGAACTAAACGAAAAGTTGAGTAAAAAATGTAAATGAAAATGCACCTCTTTAAATCTGTTCAGAAATTCTATATTTTAACAATAATATGACTGAGCTTAAAAGGAAAAAGAAATAAAAGAAATTATAACGACGTAATTAATATTTATATCTATTAATAAAAAATAGTTAATATTTATCCGGTCTTCAATGGGTTAATAATAATTATAATAAATAAATAAATAAATGTCTATTTAACAATATATATATATATATAATTTCTAATATATGTTTACTAATTTAAAAAGATTGACTGATTTCAATACTTTTCTCTTGCACTACTTTAAATGCGAAATAATATGTTAAACGATACATAATTCTTTATAAAAGTTTTGTATGGATAAGGCGGTATTTGAAACAAGAAAAATCAGCATAAAAGTTAAAAAGTATGAAATTTTTCTGAAACATTTTTTAATATAAAAGAATGATATCTGAAGATATGAGTAAGAAAAAATTATTAGTGAGGTATTAAAAAAATAAGTACTAATGTCCCTTCGCACTTTAATACATGTACCTTTAACTGCAAAATATACACTTAAAAAAATATACTGTTTTCAATAGCCAAAGAATTAAATACTAAAAAAAATAAATGACGCATTTACTAAGATTTAAAGGGCAAATTTAATGCTTAAACTGTTCTTAAAGCTGGATTCAGCATTTTTGTTGTACCAGTTAAAATATTTAAAGAGTATTTATGATAAAACCAATGAATCGTTACGAAAATCTTTGCTTGGCTTAGCAGTTAAACAAACATTGCTCTTTTATGGTAAAAACCTTTTCTAGAGAATACTTCTTTCGCTAATGTTAACCCGTAATAATGACCGTTAATAATGACCCGTTCGCTAATGCTAATCCTAAGGAAGAAATTTATAAATATATCTCGGTTGTGGGAGCGATTCTTTCTCCAACAGCCAAGTATCATGTCTTGTAAGGTTCTTCATATCGCAACTCTGATAGAAAAGGTCTTTAGAAAGCAGACGATTTTCTGAAAAAACTCCATTCAGACGAAAAGCCGAAGAAAAAAGAAATGAACGGAAGGGATCGTTGGATGGAATGTGGGGAGAGTTGGTGTTGACTTTAGAAGAATGTTGATTAAGATGACGCGATTAAGATGTTTTAATTAAAATTTCCTTTTGAATGTTCGAATTGTAAATATTAATATGTAAATATCTTTTTTGTAAATATTAACGTTTAATATAAGTCATTTAAAAGTTTAAAAACGGTGTCAGAATTTAATTTACCTCCGAGTTTATTTACTTATGTGTTCGAAAGAACTTTTATAAGAAGAATCTCCATAAATTTTGGTGTCAGAACCGAGACAAACGAACGCCCACAGAGAAGAAATATATATATACTTTAAATAATCTGGAAGCCGTTATTATTTAGAATTGTGATGGAATCCTTGCTGGAAATTATTATGAGGAAATCTTTTTTTGAATATATGTTTAATGATATGAAGCTGTTGGATACTGCGACAACAATGCTGTTTAAATGTGTGAAGCTGAGCATCTGATTATGAAGTGAGTTTATTATTTCATTTTTCTTTTCAATAATGGAAAAATTAGTTGATTTAAAGGAATTAGAGTTTTCTTTGAAAACTGAAAAATCAGCTAGTATTAAGATATTGCACAAATTAATTTTTGGAGAAATCGGTGACAGAAATAATCGACGTAGAATTCGGAATTTTACTGGGTTTACGTTTGAAGCAGATTCCGATGAATACCAAACTCAATTCAAAGAAATTAAAGATAATTTTTCTGTTAACGACTTCATTACCATTTGCAATGTTTTGTGTATAAATAATTCGGGAACTTTTGATGAAATTGCTGCCAGAATAATTTCTAGTTTATGTGATTTTAATATTTTAAAAATTAATATGATAGCCGATGTAGGTACTCTTAGTGATGACGAAAGTGTTGATGAATTTAATGATGATTTACAAGATAAAACTAAAAATATTTCAACTGTTTTTGAGAATAATATGAGAAATGATTCTGGTAGTTCTAATTGTAAAAGTAATGAAAATCAGAAAATTCTAATTCCTGATTATGTTATTAAACCAAGCATTTCTATTAATGATATTGAAAGTATGATTACAATGTTTGAAGGTACTCAAGTACAAAATATTAATAAATGGATTGCCGATTTTGAAGATATTGTTTCATTATTTAACGTTAGTGATTTGCACAAATTGATTTTGGCTAAACGCCGTATGACAGGCAAAGCAAAATTATTTCTTGAAAGTGAAACAAATATTAACTCGTGGTCTAAATTAAAAGCCCTACTCATATCTGAATTTGGTCAAATGTGCAATTCAGCTGAATTACACGAATTGCTGTCCAAAAGAAAAATTAGACCACATGAATCGTTAGATGAATATTTTTTAAATATGAAACAATTATGCTCAAAAGGCAATATTGAAGATTCTGCCCTTATTCAGTATGTAATAAATGGAATTAATGACCCCATTTCTAAAAAATCTTTTTTGTATGGTTGTCCCAATATTGCTGAATTTAAACAAAAATTAAAGATTTATGAAAAAATAAGATCGGAGTATGAAAATGCAAAATTTCATAAATATGAAGGAGCTAAGCCTAAAATTAAATCCGAAGTTGAAGTTAAGAACAAATTTAAGCCTGTAAAGCCAAATATGCGTTGTTTTAATTGTGGCGGGAATAATCATAAGAGTATTAACTGTGTAAATAAAGATAAAGGGCCGCTTTGTTTTGCTTGTAACGCTTATGGTCATAAATCATTTCAATGTAATAAATCTAAAGATACAAGTGTTAAAAATGCTCAGTCACAAGTAAACATTATTACATCCCAAGATTTAATTCTGAAAGAGATAAAGCTTTATTCTTTGCGTTTAATCTCTTTAATAGATACTGGTAGCCAAAAGACTTTGTTAAAGAAAAGTATTTATGATAATTTGAAGAACTTTGTAGAATTAAAACCTACGAGTATCTCTTTGACCGGTCTAGGAAAAGCCTCAATTAAACCAGAAGGTTGTTTCAATTCAGAAATCGAAGTAGATGGTTCAAAATTTAAAGTTACTATTTTTGTCGTTAAGGACAGTTGCATTAATTTCGATTTAATTATTGGCACTGATGTTATTCATCAAGGTACATTAACTATTTCTGAGAATAAAGTGAAACTGTTTAAAGCTGAAGTTCAGTCTAATGACTTTTTAGTTAATATTGTAAATGTTTTGGATGAGCCTAAAATTGATTTAACTCACATTGCTGACAAAAAATTACGTTCAGAGTTATACTCTTTAATTGAAAATTATGTACCAATTAAAACTAAAACAGTAGATGTTAAAATGAAAATTAATTTAACTGACGAAATCCCAGTTTGTTCTTCTCCTCGAAGATTACCGCCATGCGAGAAAAAAATAGTCGAAAACCAAATTGAGGAGTGGCTAGCTCAGGGAATAATTCGAGAAAGTTCTTCTAATTTTTCTTCGCCGGTTGTGATAGTCAAGAAAAAAGATAACACAATGAGACTTTGTGTTGATTACAGATGTCTTAACAAAAAGACAGTACGTGAGCATTTCCCCTTGCCAGTTATTGATGATGTAATAGACCAATTACATTCTGCCGAAGTATTTACCACCATAGATTTGAAAAACGGTTTCTTTCATGTAGATGTTGAAGAAGACTCGCGGAAATACACCTCGTTTGTTACTCATGAAGGACAATACGAATTTTTGAAATGTCCATTCGGGTTGACCAATAGCCCTAGTGTTTTTCAAAAGTATATTTATAATGTATTTCGAAACCTATTAAAAGATCGCATTGTTGTCATTTATATGGATGATTTAATAATACCTGCTAAAAACGAAGCTGAAGGTCTAGAAAAATTAAAACTTGTACTCGAAACTGCATCGGAATATGGATTAGAATTAAATCTTAAAAAATGCAATTTTTTGAAGCGTGAAATTGATTTCTTGGGGTATAGAATCATAAATGGTAAATTGTATCCCTCTCCACTGAAGACTAAAGCAGTAATAAATTTTCCCGAACCAAAGTGTACCAAAGATGTTCAAAGTTATTTAGGATTGACAGGATACTTTCGAAAATTTATAAGAAATTATTCGGTTATAGCTAAACCGTTAAGTGACCTGCTAAGAAAAGATTCAAAATTTAAATTCGATATAGAAGAACAAAGAGCTTTTAATGAACTCAAACGTATTTTGTCGTCAGAACCAGTACTTTTAATTTACAATCCCAAAAGTGCGACCGAAATCCATTGTGATGCCAGTATTGATGGCTATGGAGCTGTTTTAATGCAACAATCTCCAGTAGATAATCAATTTCATCCAGTTTATTTCGCAAGTAAAAAAACCACCGAAGCTGAACGGAAGTACACTAGTTAAGAATTAGAAGTTTTAGCTGTAATTGAAGCCCTGAAAAAGTTTAGAGTATATGTGCTAGGTATCCCATTTAAAATTGTAACCGATTGTAATGCATTTAAAATGACTATGGATAAAAAAGAAATGAGTACAAAAATAGCTAGATGGGCAATAATGTTATCCGATTTTGATTATGTTATTGAACATAGACAGGGTAGCAGTATGAGACATGTCGATGCATTAAGTAGGTATCCTATTTGTATGGTAATCCAAGATAGCTTAATTTTAAAATTATCCAAGCTCAAGAAACCGATGACCATATTAAAACAATAAAAGAAATCCTAAAGGTGAAATCTTATGATGATTATCTAGTTAAAAATGATGTTCTTTATAAATGTGTTAATGGTAATGATTTATTAGTTGTACCGGAAGACATGCAAATGAATATAATCAAGGCCGCTCACGAAAAAGGTCATTACGCAGTTGCAAGAACAGAGAAAAGTTTAGAAAATGATTTTTACATCCCTAAAGTTAAACAAAAAATTGAGAAATGTATAGCGAATTGTGTTCCCTGTATTTTAGTTAATAGAAAATGTGGTAAACAAGAAGGCTTACTTCACCCAATAGAAAAAGAAGAAACTCCATTACATACGTACCATGTTGATCACTTAGGTCCATTAGAAAGCACTAATAAAAATTACAAACATATCCTTTCGGTCATTGACGCATTCACAAAATTTGTTTGGTTGTATCCCACAAAATCTACCGATGCTGCCGAAGTAATTTCTAAATTAGAAATCCAAAAATCTATCTTTGGAAATCCAGTTCGAATTATATCAGATAAAGGTCCTGCATTTACCTCTAAAGCTTTTGAAGATTATTGCATCAAAGAAAATATTAAACATATCCCGATTACCACTGGATTACCCAGGTCTAACGGCCAAGTTGAGCGTCTAAATTCTGTCATAATATCTGTTCTGTCTAAATTGTCTGTCGATAATCCTAAAAAATGGTATACACATGTAAGCAACGTCCAACAGGTGATAAATTCGACTTTTCAGAGAAGTATAAGCACAACTCCTTTTGAATTGATTTTTGGTACTAAAATGAAACTAAAAAATAACATTGAAATTACTAGTCTTCTGAATGCTGAAATACAATCTGATTTTACAAATAATCGCGAAGATATCAGAAAAAAATGCTAAAAAACAGATTTTAAAAGTCCAAGAAGAGAACCGTAAAACTTACAACCTCAGACGAAAGAAGGCTAACAAATTTAAGATTAATGATGTGGTTGCTATAAAACGCACACAACAAGGTCCAGGTTTGAAGTTAAAACCAAAATATTTAGGTCCGTACAAAGTCATAAAAGTAAAAAATAATGACACCTACGATGTAAAGAAACTTGGATTCAACGAAGGACCCATGGTCACCAGTACATGTGCAGAGTACATGAAGCCGTGGACGGACGAAGCTTGAAAAAAAAGAATTTCACCGATTGTGACACTATACCAACTATGACAAACCTCTGGACTGACAACTAATAGAATTTTAACTTTATTCTCGAAAAGACGAAAAGACGTAAGGTAAAAGAAGATGAAAAGACGTATGAAAGAAGACGAAAAGACGTAAGATAAAAGAAGACGGAAGACGTAAGAAAGAAAAGACGAAGAGACGTAAGGTAATAGAAGATGAAAAGACGTATGAAAGAAGAAGACGAAAAGACGTAAGATAAAAGAAGATGAAAGGACGTAAGAAAGAGAAGACGAAAAGACGCGAACAAAAATATATGATTTTTTTCAAGAAATAATCTAAGCTTTGATAAACAATTTGAATAATGACTTCTTTTTTACAATTAAGACTTTGGATGCTGCTGTGTTTTTTTTTCTTTATCTTTCCAGATGATCCAACTGCTGCTGCCTCCAAAGGGACGAGCATTCGAGGACGAAAGCCTAGTCAGGACGGCCGTTGTGGGAGCGATTCTTTCTCCAACAGCCAAGTATCATGTCTTGTAAGGTTCTTCATATCGCAACTCTGATAGAAAAGGTCTTTAGAAAGCAGACGATTTTCTGAAAAAACTCCATTCAGACGAAAAGCCGAAGAAAAAAGAAATGAACGGAAGAGATCGTTGAATGGAATGTGGGGAGAGTTGGTGTTGACTTTAGAAGAATGTTGATTAAGATGACGCGATTAAGATGTTTTAATTAAAATTTCCTTTTGAATGTTCGAATTGTAAATATTAATATGTAAATATCTTTTTTGTAAATATTAACGTTTAATATAAGTCATTTAAAAGTTTAAAAACGGTGTCAGAATTTAATTTACCTCCGAGTTTATTTACTTATGTGTTCGAAAGAACTTTTATAAGAAGAATCTCCATAAATATATCTCGGTTACATTTCGATATTTTAACTGTTTTTTTGCATTAGATAGCTGAGATGAATCTGAATACAGGCCGTTTTTTACTTTTTCAATTTTGGTTGCAGTTTTCTTTTATGAACGTACTTTCCCTTTCCAAACCGGTTCCGAAAATGAATGTGTCCGCATAAAAAATACCTGTAAATAAAATCGAAAAATTAAAAAATGTCCTTCATACACCTCAGCTATCCAATGCAAAAAAATAATTTAAAAATATTATATTACAGCTGAGATATCTTCATAAATTTCTTCCATAGGATTAGCATTAGCGAACAGGTCTTTTCATTTGAGTGAAGTAGCCCCTTAAGCACATTTTTGTCTGATTAATGTTTACATTTTTCAAATCTTATTTGATATTTTGGAGTATTCTCAATGGAAAAGAAAATTGATCCTTTTCAAATTATTTTGCTTTGTTATTTATTCTGTGTTTAATTTTTTTTAAATCTAAAATGTTCATATTACTCTTCCAAAAGTAAACGTGGAAGTTGCGCAAAATATGTAAATGAAAAAGCACTTATTTTAAATATGTTCAGCACATTCATATTTTAACAGATACTAATATGAATGTGCTTAAAAGTAAAATAAATAAATGTAATTATAACAACAAAAATAATAATTATATCACTTAATATAGAGATAGTTAATATTTCTTAGGTCTTCAATGGCTTAATAATAATAAATAAATAAAATGTCTAAATAAGACATTGACTAATTTATAAAGATCGACTGATTACAGTATTTTTTCTCGTACTATTTTAAATACGAAAACAAAATATGTTAAACAATACATAATGCTTTATAACAGTTTTGCAAACAGAAAGCGGTTTTTGAAAAAAAAAAATAAATAAATTCTCAGCAAAAAAATTAAAAAGCATGAAATTTTTCTGATACATTTTAAAATATAAATGAGTGATAGCAGACATAATTGAGGAAAAAATTATTGGGGTAATTTATATATATATATATATATATATATGAATATATAAAAGTGGTATAAAAAAAACAACAACAACAAAAAAAACAAGTGCGAATGTTTTTTCTCTCTTAATACATATACCTAATAATTATGAAATATAAACTTAAAAAATATACAGTTTTCAATAACCAAGAATTAAACGCTAAATAAATCAAATGACGCATTTAGTAAGATTTAGAGGGCAATTTTATCTTTTAAACTGCTCTTATAGCTTGATTCAGCATTTTTGCTGTAACCACTTCATATATTAAAAGAGTGTTTCTGATAAAACGAATAAATCGTTATAAAAATCTTTTTATTGGCTTAGCAGATAAAGAATCATCGCTCTTTTATGGGTAAAAAGCTTTTTTCGAGAATACTTCTTTAAGTACATTTTTGTCTGATTTATGTTTACATTTTTCAAATCTTATTTGATATTTTGGAGTATTCTCAATGGAAAAAAAAAATTGATCCTTTTCAAATTGTTTTGCTTTGCTATTTATTTTGTGTTTAATTTTTTTTTAAATCTAAAATGTTCATATTACTCTTCCAAAAGTAAACGTGGAAGTTGCGCAAAATATGTAAATGAAAAAGCACTTGTTTTAAATATGTTCAGCACATTCATATTTTAACAGATACAGTAAAACCTCTAAATAACGGACACCTCGGGAACGCAGAAACTGTCCACTATTCGGAGGTGTCCGCCATTGAGAAAACCAGAGATTAAAAAATCGCTAGGAAATGCTTAATGTTTCATTAATTGACTTTTATATACCTAAAACCTATATTATATGATTAATCAAAAATTTAAATTATTTTTTAAGCAGCAAAACTGAAATAAAATTGTGCACACCTTTATCTACTCTGCTTATGAAAAATTCTGCTACAAAAGTTTATTTTTGCTTTCAATTGCATATAATTTATTTTTCAATGTCACATTATTGGACTCTATAGAATTCCGGGGGGAAAGGAGGGATTGCACATTTTGTCTATTCAAAGTATAAAATCTTAAAATCTTCCTGGAGGACATTGCAATGCTGAAGGAGATGTCCCTCCTGGGCAACCCTGAATTCACACCAAATGTTAATAGGGGGGGGGGGGAGAACGATTTTCCCTAGCCCACCCTCTACATTTATCTGTGGTCACAATATTTGTGACACATTGCTCTGATAAATTTAGAGGCCATTTTACTCTTTTTTTTTTTTTTTTTCTTTCTGGATAAATTTTTTTTTCATACTTTATCGCCGAAAATAGTGTCCGCTATTCAGAATGTCCGTTATTCAGAGGTTAAACATACAGAAATGTAGGTTTTGGGAGTGGGGATTGGAAATCTGTCCTTTAAATAGAGGTGTCCGCTATTCGGGAGTGTCCGTTATGGAGGTTATACTGTAATATGAATGTGCTTAAAAGTAAAATAAATAAATGTAATTATAACAACAAAAATAATAATTATATCTTTTAATATAGAGATAGTTAATATTTCTTAAGTCTTCAATGGCTTAATAATAATAAGTAAAAAAAAAAAAAATGTCTAAAAAAGACATTGACTGATTTATAAAGATCGACTGATTACAGTATTTTTTCTTGCCCTATTTTAAATACTAAAAAAATGTGTTAAACAATACATAATGCTTTGTAACAGTTTTGCACACATAAGGCGGTTTTTGAAAAATAACCAAATAAATAAATTTTCAGTATAAAAATATAAAAAGTATGATAATTTTTTTGATACATTTTAAAATATAAATGAATGATACCATCAGATGTAAATAAGGAGAAATTTATTGGGGTGGTATTTAAAAAACAAGTTCGAATGTCCCTTTCCCTCTCAATACATATACCTATAAATATGAAATATAAACTTAAAAAATTTACAGTTTTCAATAACCAAGAATTAAACGCTAAATAAATCAAATGACGCATTTAGTAAGATTTAAAGGGCAATTTTATCTTTTAAACTGCTCTTATAGCTTGATTCAACATTTTTGTTGTAATCACTTAAAGTATTATAAGAGCACTTATGATATAACCAATAAATCGAACGTGGTCGCAAGCGTGTGAGTTCAACAAAGCGGTGAATTTAGTTTAAAGTTACGATATATTCAGTAAATTAGTTTTCTTCTTTATATTTTAAGCATACATTTTAACGGTAAGCGTAGTTATTCCTCTTTTGGTTATTTAAAACTTTCTTTTTTCTGAATTGCTCAGAAGTGGATAGTGGTAGCTGGGCTAACTATTGACATGACCAGTTTGGTCATTAAAGTTAGCAGAGATTTCAACCCAGAAACTTTAACCCCTCATAACGAAATAGTTGATAGCCGAAACGTAATTCCAGAATTCAACAATAATAACGATATATTAGCACGGTCCTTAAATTCAGAGGAAGTTTTATTGCAAAAGGCAGCCGAAAATTACGGAAAAAATTTCACAATATTCTTGCAAAGTTCGAATTCGGAAGCTATTCCAAAACGAAATCCCTGCGCTGCACATACAGAAATAAAACCCCATATCGAACATGCAACGAAAATTCATAATGTCCGTTTTACACGAAAAGGAAGCTTAATTTTCATGTCTGAAGATGTGAAATGTGCTATCAGTATAGCAAAATTGACGTCGTTTCTGGGAGTCCCGGTGACCTCCAGAATAGTGTGGGAAAACATAACTAACCGATTTTTATTGTACAATATCCCAATAGATATACCGTTAGAAGAGATTGCGAGTGAACTAGAGGACTGTAATAATATTCATATTCTCGAACTAAGAAGATTTTTGAAAAAAGGACAATCGAAAGAGACTTCTCCGATTTTAATAACAATACTCGGCACTCATTTACCTAAGGAAATTAAAATATGGTATAATCTACAACGAATAAAACAATTCATAGATCGACCGAGGCAGTGCGCCAATTGTTTCAAATATACGCACAACACAATTCGTTGCGCATTGCAATCTTTATGCTCTATTTGTGGAAAAGAACATAACGATACCTGTCAAGATCCAGCCTCCTGTGTTAATTGTGGTGAGAACTATAGAGCAGATTCTACAGAATGTCCTTTTAGAGTTAAAGAAATTGAGTTTTTGCAATACAAATGTATGAACTTTTTATCGATCACAGAAGCCAGGCGTAAATATAAAATCGTAAACGATCAGAAAACATACAGTACAGTAGCAACTTCGTCAACCATCCAACGCGATGATTTTCAAAAACTTTTTGAAAACCGAACCAATTACATGCTGAAAATAATAGTGGACTCGTTTACTTTACAAATAAATAGACTCATGGAAGCGTTAAATAATATCAAGTCCACGCCCGATACAATTCAAGATATGGAACAAGATGAAATTGCGGATAAAACTGTCATACAACAGAAAAATAAAAGAGAAGATCAACTAGAGCAACATTCCGACCCAAAAAAAATATGTTTAGGAAATGAGTTGAAGGACTTCGAAAAGATGAATAAAGTTAATAGCGCCAAAAATTCTCATAATAAAGGATCGGGTTGCGGGAGAGGAAGAAAATAGATCTATACCCCCCCCCCCGTTTTTTCTCTCTTTTATTTAGTTAGGTTACCTTATTGAAACAGAGTTTTATATTCAATTACTATTTTTTCGTTTTTGAAGCGATCCTTTAGCCAATTTTTAAGCAGCTTTTCTTTTTCCATCCTTTTTCACTTATGTATTTATGGACCTGAATTATTTGATTTTACAGTGGAATTGCCGAGGTTTTAAAAATAAAAAGCTATGCTTTCGCTGTAATAGTTTTAAAAATAGTTTAATTTGGGTCTTTCAGGAAACTTGGCTACAACCTACAGATAAGATACATATCACCAATAAAATCATTTTTCGTCAAGACAGACAATCTGGCCGAAGAGGTGGAGGTTTAATGATGGCAATAGATAAAAATATCCCGGCAGTAAAATATGATATTGATTCCCCACGTACAAATGTCGAAGTTCAAAGCATAAAAATCTGGTGGCGTCAAAATTGGATAACCATAATTAATATATACTCAGCAAGGCCCTTACAAGATTGGTCATGGTTAAGACACGAAACTAATAAATTAAATCAAAATTACATTATCCTAGGAGACTTCAATATAAACCTCTTGGATCTTCACTCTAACCAGAGAAATAGCAAGTTAGAAAATTTCATGTCCTGGGTGCACGATTCAAATGGAATACTTTTGAATACTGAAAACCCTACCCGGCTTAGCAACAGAAATCAATCTCTTTTAGATATTACCCTGATCTCTAATAATCTGTCTCATAATCTAAATTACTCTATTTTTCCTGATAATTATGGTTCAGATTATCATCCCATACAGTTAATTGACAAGTCACAAAAGTATAATAAAGACAACATTCATTCTACATACAAGTTTGTACAGTGGGACAAGGTAAATAAAATAGACGAAAAAATACAGAATAATGAAATAAAAGATTTAAATGAAGCCTACAACCAAATTAATCTTGCTAAAGATCGTCATATCATCACTTTCAAACAAAAAGAGTATAGTTTCCCCCCATGGTGGTCCATCAATACCAAAAAGCTGATTGCTCAAAAAAGAAGAGCTTACAATAAAGCACGCAGAAACTGTGATGTTCAACAATGGATAGAATATAAAAAAATAGAAGCTAAAACGAAAAAAGTATAAAAAAAGACAATCGGAACAACTGGACGAAAATCACTTCCGAAATTGGGAAAGGCGAAAAGTTATACACCATTATCAAACGTCTAAAAAAGAAAAACTATGAGTTTAATCAGAACAATCTACATTTTGACGGATGCGACATAGATAAAAAAACAACAGGCCAACCTTTTAAGTACTGTCTTTCAAAATAAATACATCGAACAGTACATTCCTTATGATATGAGCCCAAACACTGAAGATAATTTCCAGTTCCGGATGGAAGATTTCAATCAGGCCCTCAAGAACAGTAAAGTTAAAACTCCTGGATATGACGGTATAAATGGTAATTTCTATAAAAAAAATGAATATAAACACCAAACAATGGATGCTTGCAGAATACAACGAAGTTTTAAATACGGGGATCATTCCTAATAGTTGGAAGGAAGTTATCATACTTCCAATAAAAAAGCCGGGAAAAATCGCTGAAAATCCTATGAATTACCGTCCCATTTCTCTCACTGTTGATGCAAAAAATTTTTTCGAAAAAATGATCCTGCAATATATATTAGATAAGTGCATAGAGAAAAAGATATTTCACAGAAATCATTACGGTTTCATCCCATTCAAGGATTGCAATCAAGCAGTATACCACATTTATCACGATGCTAAAAGAGCAAAGATTTCTAACAGAAAAGGTTTTATTGTCGCTTTTGATATTGAGGGTGCCTATAATAATGTTGTGTGGGATGCTTTAATTTATAAACTAGCACAAATTGGAATAAATGGAAAAATTCTATATATTATCAAGTCTCTAATAGAAGATCAGCAAGCTCGGGTTCGGTGGAGAGGGGTTTATTCCCTCCCCTTCAAGCTCAATCGTGGCCTTTTGTAAGGTAGTATACTGTCAGCAATTCTCTTTACTATATATCTGGCGGATGTATTTGAGATATTCGACACCAACATAACTTGCGTTATTTATGCGGACGATATCTATATCTATGGCTATCATGACAATATACAATACATACATTCCCTTATTCAGGATAACATAGATAGACTGGTTCTTTGGCTTCAGTATTGGGGTCTTACGATAAATCCCGGTAAAAGTAATATTTTGAGTATCAACGTACCAACTGAAACAGAGGATAACATCTTAAAAATCGGAGGAGAAGAAATAATATGTAAAAAAAATATGCGCATCCTCGGATACATAATTAACAATAGGCTCAATCACGTAGATCACTTAAACATGCTGGGAAATAAAATCAATGTTCAATTAAATTATTTAAAATTTATTGCTACTTCGGCAAGAGGAAGTACTACCAAACAGCTATTACAATTATATCAAAGTCTGGGTCAAAGTATTCTTGAAGGCAACTCCCGCATTTTATCAGAGGCCTCTAAACAAGAACAGCACAGAATGCAAATAATGCATAATAAAGGCCTTAGATGGGCTACAGGACTCAATAAATGGTGTCCCATTCCAGTACTACTACATGAAAGCAAGACACAGAGTTTACATCGTCGCTTAAAATATCTAGCTATAAAGCAGAATATTACAAGTCTTAAATATAAAAAGTATCAAACAAACATCACAAGTACAGCTATAGGTATCGAAGCTAATAAATTACTTCGGTATAAATCGAATATCAATGAAATAATTCACTATGAATGGAATACACTAGAGAAAAAACACCGGCATAATTTTTTACGTTTCTGGACCATCAACAAAAATAATTTCGATCAAGATATATTAGCGAAGTATATTAATGGCGCTATTGATGAATTGGGGAACAGCGATATCATTTTAGCATCCGATGCTTCTAAAACTCCATCTGCCACAACGATCGGGGTAGTAAATAAAAACACTAATGAAGCTCAAAGATTTCAAATACCCTCTATAAACTCTGTTTTCACGGCTGAAGCTATGGCGGTCTATATCAGTATTAAGCTATATACTGTGACTGAAGGTAGATATCATGTTTTTACGGATTCATTGAGTTTAATTCAAGCTTTACGTTCACTCAATAGAAAATCGCCTGCGATAATTAGTCAAATTAATCATCTCATAACACTAAAAGAAAACGAAAACATTCACATACAAATATGGTGGATACCAGGTCATAGTAATATTAATATTAATGAATTGGCTGACAGAATCGCTGCCTCTACAAGTGCTTTCACTTTTTACATACCCTGGATAGCACCGGAAGACTGGATTCAAAATATTAAGTGTGAAACTAAGGCTGACCAACTAAACGATTGGGAAATGTATAAATCCAACAAGAATAGACGATATGGAGGTTACTCTAAGGATTATCATCATCATAAATTATCTCGAAGTAAAGGCACTATTTACAGTAGATTTTTAACGCGAACTGTTCTAACCAAAGACAGATTGAGCAAGTTCAAACGCACGTCAAATTCGGATTGCAGCTTTTGCACAGGGTGTAAACAAACCGAGGATCATTTAGTCTTTCAGTGTCGCATGTTTGCGGGTTCTAGGAACAAACTTTGGAGAGAATTCAATATACCTACGGATTGTTCATACGACGAACTGTTCGAAAAAGCGGCTACAAATAGACATTTCATGCTACAATTAGCAAAATACCTACAGATTCTTCATACTGCGTGTCCAACCTATATGTAAACAAACTTTAATATATGCTCAATCCCCGTAGTCTGTGTTACAGACAGACCATGGACGTTGTAAAAACTGCTTACAGATCATGTTAGTATACATGGCGCTACGCGCCATATACACTACAAGAAGTGCATGCAAACGTAACACCGTAAACCAATAAATCGTTATAAAAATCATTACTTGGCTTAGTAGCTAAACAGCCATTGCTCTTTTATGCGTAAAAAGTTTTTTTCTTCTTTAAGCACATTTTTGTCTGATTTATGTTTACATTTTTCAAATCTTTTTGATACTTTGGAGTATTCTCAATGGAGAATAAAATTGATACGTTCAAAATATTTCACTTAGCTGTTTATTTTATATTCCATTTTTTAAATCTAAAATTTTTAGTTTATTACTCTTGCAAAACTAAATGTAAAAGCTGTGCAAAAAGGGTAAATGAGAATGCACTTCTTTTAAATCTGTTCAGCAAGTTCATATTTTAACAGATAATGTGAATGTGCTTAAAAGTAAAATATATAAATGGAATTATAACGACAAAAACAATAAGGATATCTCTAAATTTGATGATAATCCGTGTATTAGTATTTGAGATAGAAATTTTGCAGAAATCGTATAAAAACTGGATTGAAGCGCAGGATAGAAGAAGAATTTACACCAGGGACTAATTGAATTTGAAATTTGAGGAAAAACTGTGCATAAGTTTTTGAGATAGAGCTATTGCCATAATCATGAATAATGCCACATAACAGCACTTTCTGTTGAGAGATTTACTCCTAAAAGTTAAGAATACTCATTTATATCAGAGACTAACTGAATCTGAAATTTGAAAATAATTCGTGCATTAGATCTTGAGATCGAGTTATTGCGATACCGCATAGCAGTGCTACCTGTTGAGAGATTTATTTCAAAAACAAAATAATACTAATTTATATGAGAGATTAACTTAATTTGAAGTTTGATGAAAATCCGTGCATTAGTTCCTGAGGTAGAGCTATTGCAATAATCATGACTAATACCGTATTGAAGCTCCACCTGTGGTGCGATTTACACCAAAATGTAATCAGTACCATATTATATCAAGGATTAAGTTTTGTGAATCTAAATTTTTGTGAAATTCTGTGCATTAGTTTCGAGAATACTTCTTTAAGCATATTTTTGTCTGATTTATGTTTACATTTTTCAAAACTTTTTTGATATTTTGGAGTATTCTCAATGGAAATAAAATTGATACATTCAAAATATTTTACTTTGCTATTTATTTTATGTTTTATTTTTTTTTAATCTAAAATGTTTGTTTGTTCTTGTTTCCTGATTGTTCTTGCAAAACTAAATGTAAGAGTTGCGCAAAAAAATCGAAATGAAATGAAATGATTGTAAATGAAAATACACTTCTTTTAAATCTCTTTTTGGTGAGGTGTTGGCATCATTAATATGATATCAACATTTATACTGGACATGTTTTTGATTTAAAATATAAATTTAACGTTTTATGAAGTTTTCATTAAAATATAGTAAAACTTTAAGAATTTTTCGCAAAATGACCAATTAATTACTGGTGCAAGCTACTTTAATTGAGTCATTTATAGACCGAGAGGTCAGCACAGACAATCACATAATTGAGTTCCTGACTGGAATTCTAAAATTAGTTAAAACTCGATTCGCATATTAAAATGCAATCAATCTGGCAAGCAATCTGTGCGGAAAAAACCTGAAAACCTGATTTTAGAGGTTGGTTTACCATTGTGATTACATACTTTTGGGTGCAGGAAAATACAATAATAAGCCTACGAGTCAAACGCTAAAATTGAGTTCTTAATTTTTTCCCACCTAGATAGTTTTTTGGCTGACCGATTGCGTTTTAATTTGCAAATCAAGTTTTAATTGATTCTAGAATTTTAGCCGTGAACTCGATGAGGTGCTTGTCTGAGCTGCCAACTGTCGATGTATTAGAAAGCAATAATTTTATGTCCTTATTAGCTGGTCATTCGCGACCGTTGTTTACGTTATTTTAAAAGAAAGATAAACGCATTAATTCAGCAAAACATTCTATCCTCGATAATTAAATTCAAGTATAATTTAACAACGCTTTATCGCATTTTATAGGAGACATTACAATATTTTTTTAATTTATAATGTCGTTGACATAAATAAGTTATAAAAATGTGAAATTTTGTTCCAAGTAATATAAACAATCGCAAAATATAGGGTTGCGTGCATAAGTAAGCATTTCTAAGAGTAGGCGAGAATTGTCTTAAGAATGTTTTTTTAATTTGAGCAGTGCATTTTCCAGCTCAAATTCCTTTAGTATACTAAGAGATAACTTAATATTTTTACATACCAGGACACTTAGGCTGCGGGCACACACAAAGTTTTTTTGCGGTTTGGAGGCGGCGTCTTTCAAGTCCGCAGGCGGCGCGTCTGATGTTAACGAGCTTTCCAGTTGAACTTCAATCCAAGTGTAGGACGGGAATCTTTCCCTTCAGTAGGGTTTAAGATAGTGATCTCCCTGACCATTGTATCTCCCTCGTTTTGTATTGTCAGTAAACCGCAAGTGGGGAGTAACAAAAGGGAGTTCCAGGAAAAAAGTTTAACTTCAGAGTAGTTATGTTTGTCTAGTCCTTTAAGATATCTCAAGCCGCCGAACTCTCTGAGAGAGTTCCACAAACTCTCTCACTGAGTTTTAATTTGCTTCGGCTAGATACAGGAACTAGCACTCGCTCTGGTTGGCTATAAAGCTTCGCTTTTACTGAATGGCGGTTGCGGCCGTTTTTATTTTAAGTGCATGCGCATACTTTACGTTACGGACCGGGCACATGGCACTAACTTCTTGTGGTCAAATATAGCTCTCTCTAATCTTTCGTGTCGGCGCTTTGGTGTATAAATTGCTTTTTCAGTGCACTGAATCTGAACTTCAAGAGAGAAATCAAACTTGAAATCAGTTGACAGCTTTACGACTGAAGATGGCGGAGATAAACTTTCTTTTCCTTTGTCAATTCGATACGATTCTTACCCCAAAAATCATTTAAAGAGGTTCCAAAACTAGTAATCTTTGTTCCGTTCGGACACAAAGATAGATTTATTGCTCTTTTAGTGTAAGTGAAAGCAGTGCTGTTTGCCCGCAGCCTTACATTTGTTCCGATCACAGATACAGCGACATTAGCTGAGATATCTTAGGTAAGTTTTCCGATGTGAACGGACATCTAATTCTGGGAGGGTATCATTTCAAAAACGGCGATCTAAGATAGCTTATGTTTCCAGTGGAACAGGATATTAGAGTATAGATAAAATCATCCACGCAATGAATTCGATGCATAGGAACCCATGGATGATGATTTATTGAAGTATGATTTCAGTCATTTGAGGAATGTTTTTACCTAATTGAAATGTCAGCTTTAGATATTACGTGTATAAAATCTGCAAGTAATGTGCAATTTGTATAAAGATCCCAAGTACGTTTCTGTCTATTGATGAAAATTGCTGAAGGGGAATTTTCAACTATCTGATGCGTTGTTTTTTAAAATTAAATTTTTGCGCTCTACATAGAATCTTTACAAATCCTATCACTGTAAAAAGAAAAAAAAATCATATTGACAGTAAAGAAGTGCCAATTTTAGCGTCAGAGCAAAAATTGCTTAATTTACAGAAATGTAATTTTCCTGTAAAATATATGGATTTTTTCTATAAAAATTACGGATTTGTTTTACAATGTATACATTGCTGTAAAGAAAAAAAAATGAAGTACTTTACCGATAATAGTGAAGCTTGCTGAAAATCGGTTTTCATATATGTTATATGTTTTCTATAATATTAACTTAAATATCTTCTTTAACTTATTAAATGGTGAAGTTTTGTTAAAATATTCTGAAAGTTTTTGAAAGCATTTCATAATCTATGCTTGATGAATGAATTTGTTTTCATTTCTAAGTATGGCCACGCTGAAAAACAGCTTTACTTAACTATTTACTGCATTTTTTCCCCATTTTTATGAAAGAAAACTATTTGAAAGCTACATTTCGGTCAAATAATGGGAAAAATGGTTAAAAAAAGAACAAAAAAAAAAAAAAAAAAAAAAAAATCTAAAATTTTATACACAATAGTGTGTGCCCTTTGCAAACAATTTTGTTTTTAAAATATTGTATTGCTCTACTTTGCAATAAAATAAGCTTAAAATAATTCATTTTATCTGCTTAAAACTCCGCAACTTTTTTTATATTAATATTCCATATTGGGCATACTCAGAATTTTTTGAAAAAAAAAAAAACTAATTAAACTACTTATGTTTGTAATAAAGGATCAGTCAAAATTAGCGGCGGAAATACAGTACATAGACTGTAAAAAAAATAAAATACTTTCGAATACTTAGCTTGAAAAGACGAAAACGTCACTCGATTTGGCGAGCACTACATTTTCTTTTCAAAAGCAAACGATTTTAACGTAACTTAAAATTCTTTATCAATAGATTTTAAAATGCATGTAAATGGTATTTATTAATATAAATTTAAACAATTAAGAAGTTTAATACAGATATTTTCTTTTTATATTACATAGTTATGTTGACTTGTTGTAGCAACTATTTTATTTTATCACCGTAAAAATAATTCCATACATAAAAATGTTTTAATATATTTAAACGTATTCCAAAATAAAGAACAGATGAAGAATTTCAATATAAGAGAAGATTTTGTTTTCCATATGAACAAAGTTTATTTGATAGCGATCATTTGGACTTAATTTGGAGATTGAAATGATTTTAATTATTTTTTTAAATTCATAATATTTCATTGTTAAGTTTCAGTATGTATATATGATAAATCTACAGTTAAAACAAACTAAGGCTGACAAAACTAAAGTTATTTAAATAAGCATTTTAAAATAGAAATCCAACATGAAACATTTTAAACTTAAAAAGTATTTCACATAAAAAAGTATTTTTTGAAATTTTATTTCGTCGACAACGGGTGATAAACCGCCAAATAAACAAGATGTTCATTATTTTTTTATGAACCTTTTAAAGAGATTCCGCCGAAATTTTTTTATAAACATATACAGTCGAGTCTCTCTAGAACGAAACTCCGTACATCGAATTTCTCTATATAACGAATTTTTAGTAGGAACGGTCCCCTTTTCGCATGATTACATTGAAAACAGTCTCTATATAGCGAAATATCTATCTCCATATAACGAATTTTTCCATAAATTGGTCTTAACTTATTCAGTTTTAAAAAAGCTTCGAAATCATATGGAATCAATTTTCCATCACTTATTTTTGATTTATCGTCAGTGCTGAGGGTTTTTTTAATATATATTACTTCTCTTGTTGTTCTTTAAATCCAACAAATTCATCCCACCTCCCGCACACCTTTCCACATCCTTCTCAAAACAGTGTCAATTGGATTGTTACACACGTAAGAGAGGGATCAATGAGAGGCCTTCAAATGGAGGAAAATGTTAACTACAATTTTTCATTCCGTGCTAAAATTTGAGCATTTTTTTTGAGAGCGTAACAATTTTGAAATCAAAACAACCAAAAATCACAGATATCGTCGTCTGAAATTAATGCAAGTCTTCCTGATTTGATTTCCATTACGCCTTCAAATAAATGTCTGTTCTCTTTTTTGAAACAGCTTAAATAATTAAGAAATAAAATGTTAGGTTAATATTTACTTTTAAACACTTCAAATTCTTAATTCAAAAGTTCAAAAATAATACTTGTTCAAATTTCACACATTAAATACGATTTTTAACATTATTCTCTATACATCGAATTTCTCTATATAACGAATTTTTTACTGGAACGGTGGATTTCGTTATATAGAGACTCGACTGTATATCCACACGAGAAGAATACTCTGTAATTTTTTCAGGATTTTCTGTGTCTACCCGCATGGTGACCTTCCTTGTTACTAGTTTGATCGAAATTTCTTTTGTTTTTGAAGAACAATTTCTAATTTTTGTCTGATGCAGCTACCTGACATGGACAAAAAAATTCCTATCTTTTAATTACGAAGTTAAATTCCCTCCTTTGAATTGATTTTGATCTAGCATAGAGATCATATTGGCGAAAAATGTGGCACATAATGAAAGTTATAATGTTTTTAGGCATGTACCAGATATTGCACATTGTGCAGTAAAGGTTTAAACTACAGTCGAGTCTCTATATAACGAAATCCACAGTTCCAGTAAAAAATTCGTTATATAGAGAAATTCGATTTATAGAGAATGATGTTAAGAATCGTATTTAATGTGTGAAATTTGAACAAGTATTATTTTTTGATCTTTTTAATTAAGAATTTGAAATGTTTAAAAGTAAATATTAACCTAACATTTTATTTCTTAATTATTTAAGTCGTTTCAAAAAAAGAGAACAGACATTTATTTGAATGCTTAATGAAAATCAATTAAAGAAGACTTGCATTAATTTCAGACGACGAAATCTGTAATTTTTTGTTGTTTTGATTTTAAATTTGTTACGCTCTCAAAAAATTGCTCAAATTTTAGCAAGGAATGAAAAATTGTAGTTAACATTTCCCTCCATTTGAAGGCCTTTCTTATGTGCCTCTCATTGATTCCTCTCTTACATGTGTATCAATCCAATTGCACTGTTTTGAGAAGGATGTGAACTGGTGTGTGGGAGGTGGGATGATTTCGTTGGATTTAAAGAACAAGGAGCGAAGTAAAAAAAAAAAAAAAAAAAAAAAAAAAAAACTCAGCACTGACGATAAATCTAAAATATGTAATGGAAAATTGATTCCATATGATTTCGAAGCTTTTTTAAAACTGAATAAATTAAGACCAATTTATGAAAAAAATTCGTTATATGGAGATAGATATTTCGCTATATAGAGACTGTTTTTAATGTAATCATGCGAAAGGGGACCGTTTCTACTAAAAATTCGTTATATAGAGAAATTCGATGTATGGAGTTTCGTTATAGGGAGACTCGACTGTATCTCAACAGTAATTCTCAACGTATAATCGTAAACTAAAATTAAACTGTTTAATAATAAAAAAAGAGTACTTTTTTAAAAAATTAGTATATTTTTTATTTTTGTTTTCTTATTTTCTCTATTTAAAATACTTCGATGTTGTAGTTTCACAGATAAGTGGCATATTGTTGAGAGTGATTTGTCGCATATTTAACTAATATTATTTTGTAACTGGTAAAATAAAGATTATTTGGCGATTTATCGTCTGCAGCTGAATAACGTAAAAATGCTTTAAATTAAATTTATTAATTTAGAATTTAATTTCTATAACTAGTAAAATGTTTTATTTTTACACACATACACACACAAGCATTTAAAAATAAAAAATTCTTTATACATATTTAAAAAAAATCTTGCTTTTTAACCAGTGAGTAAAAAATCGATTACAAAATCCAACCTTTTCATAGAAAACAAAGTTCATTTAAATAAAAGATTGCGCTAAAATTTATATAAATCATTTCTTTCATGAAAAAAAAAATCACGTGCTTTTACTATATTATTTTTCTCTGCAGGAAATAAGCTTAAGCCATAAAAAGACCCAAGCTTATTTTACATTATTGGAAACGCATTTACGCAAATTTGTTTTGGCAACAAGTCGATGGACACGAACACTTGATTGCAGTTAAGATATGATGCAACACATATTTGCTTCTGCATTTCCATTGTATGTTTCTTAAATAACCGATTTGCTGCCATTATGAATAGGCAATCTGGAGAAATTGTTTCGCTAAATGTGTTTTCTCTAATTTGGAAGTGCAAGTTTTATATTGATCTTTCTAAAGTGCGTACGTCAATTTGACAACATGTAAATAAATAAATAAAAAATACATATACAGGATGTCTATAAAATTAGCACAAAATCTGTACAGGCAGATTCCGCCTTTTGGAGTACATGCTTGAAGAACTATACTTCTAGATGCCGTAGTTTTCTGTAACTGTTCAAAAGAAAAATATGACGTCATATCCGGCGCATAAAAATCGGGTTTGGAGGTATTTTCTTTCAAGATATGACTTGACAGACCAATTGCAGACTAATTTATAAAAACATTTAAATGGCCGCCCTTTTGAAACAAGATAGCGGGTGATGCTGGTCAACGAACTCGGTCGATACGTTTGTATGTACTATGAACACACTAAGTTTCATTCAAATCGGTTCATAAATACGATAATTACCGCATGACAAAGATCATATACATACAGGGTGATTATAAAAAAACTATCCCGACATTTGGGCCCCTAACTAGCATACCATTTACAGAAACTGAATGAAATTTTGGCAAAAGGTATTTTGAGGTATGCGCTCAAGAATGATATGGAAAACAAAAGTGTCACTTAAATAATTACGGTTACAGTGAAAAAAAAATCGAAAAAATCAAATGGCAACACCCAGTTTTCTGTAATGTGATTTCCATTGTGAAAAACCCTACAAAGCGTTGGAACGGCAACTGTAGTATGAAAATCACTGGCGGTAGATAGGCTGAAAGTGAGGACAACCAATAACGACAGAGAAGCAGCATAAAATAAAGCATTTTATTGTGTTTCACAAAATTTCCACATGACCTCCTTCACACACGATGAGACTTTGCCTGCGGCAGATGATGGATAGCATTACAGCACGTACCATGGCAATAGGAATCTCCTGAATCGCAGTTCTTGGCATCTTTCAAATTAGATTCAGTTTGAGGACGAAACCGATACACTTTGGATTTCAGATATCCCCATAGCCAAAAATTAATTGTTGTCAGATCAGGAGACCTTGGTGTCGGCGGAGACGGGAAATGACGGAGATAACTCTGTCACCAAACTATTCCGACACGTGGAGGAGCGCCGTCTTGCATCCACATAACTTCAGATATAGAATTTTGCCTTTGCAATGCGGGAATCGCGTAACGAGTTAACATGTTCAGATAGCGAGCACTCGTTACTGTACGCGTTTGCAGATCACCGGCAGTAACCTCTTCAAAAAAGTAAGTGTCGAGGAATAACGTATTCGTTATACCACGTCACAAAGCCACTTTTTTCCTTATGTAATGGACGTGCAAGCACATCATATGGATTATTCTCTTCCCAATCGACACAATTTTTCGAATTCACGTTATCAGGTAACGGGAAATACGACTCATCTGGCCACTGAATGCGGTAAAGGCCAGCTGCTATCTTCATCGTACCGGATAAGGAATTGGTTTGCAAAATCCAGCCGTAATTGATAGTCTTCCGCTTCCAACATCTGGACACGCTGGAATCGATGCAGAAACATGTTTAGAACAGAGCGCAGAATATTGTGTACAGTTGAATTCGGCAGATTCAGAACAAGTGAAACACCACGTGCAGTTGTGGGACGAACTGTGCTTATCGTTTGATGGACTTCTGCAACATCTTCCACAGGAACGGTAGGTCGTCCAACCTGAGGTAGATAGCATGTGCAACCAGTTTCTTCAAATTTATGAATGAAGTAGACGTACAGCTTCGACAGTGTACGGGCCTCGCCATAATCCATGGTTGCGTTGGTAAACACGTAATGTCTCTGCGGCATTTTGTCCATTCAGATAATAAATTTTTACGATTTTCCCCAACGTTCTTTCCTTGAACGCTGCATCTTGTTCGTAATGGCAGAAAGCAACATACGTGGCTTGCATTTCGCAGTGTCTTTTCTTTCACCTAGCGTGACGACGTCACGCATAGCTGTGTCTTACGCAGAACCCGAAATTTGCGTTTCTTCGTTTCTTCTTCTCGTTTAGTGGTGAACTAATCAGGTTGGGATGTCAGCCAAAGAAATGGTGTGACGTGTGACATAAGTGAAACGAACATTAATGCTCTGTTGCACGGCAAAGTTCTTTTTACATTTACCTTGCCTAGCTCCGGTGATTTTCATGCTACAGTTGCTATTCCAACGCTATTTAGTGTTTTTCACAATGGAGATCACATTTCAATACAAAAAACTTGGTGTTGCCATTTGATTTTTTCGAAATTTTTTCACTGTAACCGTAACTGTTTGAGTGAAACTGTTGTTTTCCATATTATTCTTGAGCGCGTATCTCTAAATACCTTTTGCCAAAATTTCATTCAGTTTCTGTGAATGGTATGATAGTTAGGGGCCCAAATGTCGGGATAGTTTTTTTATTATCACCCTGTATATATATATATATGGCAACATTTTAATGGGAGATTGTTTTTGGGGTCTGGGAATCATGATCAGTGAAAATATACCAAAATTTTCCGGAAGTGCTTTCTTCCGGACGGCTGCAATAGGTAGCTTTTTACTTTTTGTAATGAAAGCTACCTAAAAGTTAAGGGAAGCGGTTGAGGAATTAAATTATTCAAAAAAAGTCGTCCTGGCATAAGTGAAGAATGTGTGGAGCGAGTAGGACATGATATTCATTCATGGAAATGAATTAAAGGTCCAAACAATTGTAACTAGTAGCTATATAAAATGTTAGTAGATTGAATTGGAACACCGACAAGATACTTTTCGTGCTATAAAAGAATTTTACATTGAAGTTTACTAAAACATTAGAAAAAACTTTTTCAGTTATATTATTGATTGTTGCAACTAGTTTTGTTGTAGTCCTATTCTTTTTTATATGCGTTTGTAATTATGTAAACAAGTAGCACGTATAGTTGTCATTCAGGCCGTCCGTCCGTTCGTCTGTCTGACTGTATATAACAACACAAAAACTACCCAATCGAATCGTTTGAAATATAAAATGTATAATTTTTGCATAATTTTGTCGAGTCATTTCAATTATATGAAAATCAGATGCATAGTACAATGACAAGAACAACCAAAAGTATTTCGTTACATTACAACCAATGAGGAAATTTAGTTCCAAGTGCATTTTAATGATGCTACACTCTTTCGAAGATCATAAAATGGATATGAATCGATGAAGTACTAAAATATACATTCTGTGCAATCTGAGGATAAAAGAATATTTGTTACTAATTTACAGGGCCACACAAAAGTATTCCATGACATAGTGATATAGAGAGAAACAATGTTTGGGGCACGCTTTAATTATATTAAATTATTTCACATTTTTATGAAATTGTATTGCATACTATTACAACTAGATCTGAATATTTTTAAAACTTCGTTATAATTGGAATGTACTTCATTTGCTACGCTTGATGTGCAATTTCTGACTTGTCTAAAATAAAGTTTTGAAGTTGAATGGATTTTTTTTTGGCACCCTGATTATTGAAAAAAACTTGTATGAATTAAGGGTAAACTAACGTCTTAATAACACTATAAAATTAAAAAATGCACAAGGCCTTTCAAAAGAGTTCAATCTTTCTTCTTCAGGCTTAAAGAACGCGTATTACCATCTTCAAGGTTGTTCTTTGCGCTTTCGAAAGACCTTAGTTTTTTCTGTCCTTCATGGTGTGGTTAAAAATTTATTTTGAACTTATTTCTTCTATTGAAATTAAAGTGTTTGGTACAATTTCGTCATGAAAGCGACCCCTTTAAACTTATATTTGAAAAACATATAGTGAAAAAATATACTTTTGAAGCAAATAGCCATTTTTTTGAGGGGGGGGGGGACAGTTTGGTAAATAAATTTTATGGAATATCTAGTTTTTTCTCTTTCTTTTGGCCAGCTGTACGCATTAGATAACCATGTAATTGCATTACAGTAATATAAAAAGAGAATTTCAAATTCTAAATAAAACAAAAATAACCGGATTAATTACTATAACATTTTACAATTTATTAGACCAATAAGTAAATGTAATCAATTCCAAGCTTTTTTTTTTAAATATAATTTTTTCACTTTTTCTAAATCACAAAATATTCTACATCTAAAATGGTTATGTTTTAACATTTAATTATAATTTTTTTAATCATGTAAAAGAAATAATATAACCACATATCACCTACACAGTGGAAAAAAAAGAAAAATTGAGGAAAAATAAAAAAGCATTACACTAAAAAATAAATTATTTATTTGCTTAAAACATGCGATAAGGTTTTTTGGTAAATTACTTTTTTTATAATAGCTGGGGGTTATTTAATGAAAAGGGCAAAAAATATTTTAACAAAATATTCATAGTATCATTAGTTATTAATTTTTATTAAAAAAATATATATACATATAAGAAAAAAAATAAATAGTGGAGTATTTAATAAATATTTATAAAAAAAGAAACAATCTTTTAAAACTGATAAGATTTATCGTTGATGAACAACCAATACTGCAGAAACTCGATTAATAGGAGAAGCAAGGGAATTATAAATTACTTGTAATACCCGTGAATATAATATGAATATTAAAAGCACAGATATAATTAAACTTATTACTACTATTAATTCCTTTAAATATTTTAATAGCAAAATTAAATTAATATCATAAAATTAACATTAGGACTAGACGATATCAGGAATTTAATATTGCAATATCTCAAGAATTAATCGTACAATTGATGAAATATCGCGATGTTAATTTAAATGAAAGCGGGGAAGGGGGGGGGGGTGTTTTGCTATTTTTGAAAGACAAGAGATATAGTATCGAAAATACAAGCACAAAAAATAGCAGTGAATCAAAGTTTTTATACATATTTGCACATAAAAAACAATTTTCATTTTTATAATAAAAAAGAAGAAATTACTGATTAATGTTTTGCATTTACATCATTTCTTTCATAAAGCTTTTCTTTAAAAATATTACTTTTCCAAGTCTTCACATTTTATTGTATATTACTCTTTTTTAAAGTCACTTTTTTACTTCCATGTTATAATTAACTATATAATTTCAAAAATACAAAATAAAATTCTACAACGTTAACATAAAAATGTAGAAAATATTTTCTTCCGTTATTTTTAACTATAGGTTAATGTTGGTTAAGCTCTTTAGGATCTGGTATACAATTAATATTACATGTCTTTTAATTGAGTAGTATTTTGTTTGTATAACAAATACTATTGTTACTATTTACATGTAGTATTGTTAGTATGTGTTCATGAATTTACTATATGATTTCATTAGAGTTTAGGCATTTAGTAATAATAATAATTAGTAATAATAATTGCTGAATTCTCTTTGCATTGTTTGCAATTCGTTTATTCTAAACATATATTTCACTCTTTAAATTTAAAATAAAAGTTACTTTCCTGAAATTATCATGTGTAATAAAACACAAAAAGTATTAAACTGCTGTAATATAAGTTAAATCTTTTTGTTAAACAATATTTTCTAAACATCTCCAAAAACTCTTCCTTAGCCTATTGCCATATAAATATGAAATTGAATAGTACTCAAAACAACAACATTCGTTGGGTTTTTGACAATGAAATATTCGTTAAACTCTAATCTATTTGATTAGCTAGTGTTAATGTTACTAACGTAAAAATATTTTTTCTAAAAAAGATTCAAAAGGGTTAAATATATCAAACTTATTTTTTATTTGGTTTAATCTGAGTTTGATTTCATTTATTTTGTACACTTAATGGGCCTGGGATGAACTACCGATGCATCTCTTAGCCTTTGTCACATGACTTTCGTTCAAGCTTGTGATAAAGAAATCCTCCATCCGGAAAATCTTCATTTTATCAATGAGTATTATCGCTTTTTAACACATTCGCTGCCGATCACGCGCCAGCGCGTGATATAGCGCCAACGTTAAAGGGCCACTCACGCGCCAGCGTGTGATGTGGGATGATGTCTCAATAGCCAGTCACCTTCTGGCGCGGAAAAATCTTTCACTGGTTCTTTGTTATAAAAAGTAAATCGGCTTCTGGGAAAAACCCACTTCTACAGTGCGGCATTAACTATCATCACATCTTCACATAAGCGGCAGCGAACATGTTAAAGGATTTATCGGATATTTTCATTCGAGATTATATTATACTTTCCTACAATTTCGAAACATAGTAGTAAACATGACTTCCTTAAATTTTATTAAACCTGTATTTTATTATTTTATTTATTTCAGTGGTTCTCAACCTTTTTTGTTCACGCATCACCAAAACATCAGTAAAGCCACAATGTGAGTACCAGTTTTGGTTGGTTGGTTGGTTGTATTTGTGACAGCCAAGGAATTATCAGCACAAGGAATAGTTACTCTAAGGGGGGGGCGGTGCCCTCCACGGGGGTCTTTCTCAGGGAACCTAACTCACATTTACGCAAAAAAAAAAAAAAAAAAAAAAAACACTTAAAATTTCGATTGGTTAGGTTGATGGGGTTCGAACCCGGCAGCTGCCATCTACCTGTTTCCAGAGCAAAAGGTCTCAGCCACTGGTAGTGCAAGTTTGGAAATGTTTCCTTAACCCCTTATCTACCACATTATGGATTTATGAAAATTTTACATTCTAAAGCATTTTACGCAAATTGTTTAAACTTAATTAAAATATTTACATAATCATTTAATAAATATTTAAAGGATTTTAGAAGAATTGAAGGATTAATTAAATTTTAATTTACAGAGATTTTGTGCAATTTCTTTAACCCCACTCAAATCTTTTATTTTTAATTATCTTTTTAGTACTTTGTCGAATTATAAAATGCACAAATATGATGTTCTTATAATATGAATATAGAAATATATCCGCGTTGAAAAATCCTCCCCCCTTCTTCAGGGACCAGTTTGGTTTGGTTTGGTTTGGTTTATTTTTGTCGTCCGATTATCTACGCTGGGGATATAGGACCAGGGGGGAGTGCCCTTCGTGGGGGTCTTTTTAAGGGAACCTAACCCGTATTTACGCAAGGTTCGAAGAAAACCACGAAAACTCCGAACGGTTAGGCCGACAGCCGCGATTGGGTTCGAACCTAGCACCTGCCGTCTACCAGTTGAGAGGTCCGTACCTCTCTGCCACTGGTGGGGCCCTTCAGGGACCAGAAAGCTGAAAAGATGCAAAGGCAAAAGAAATCATCCTTTTAAAGAATATTTTTGTTTTGTGTAACCAATAATGCTTTTGGAACAAGATAAAGTAATGTATCTGTAACTCATTCTAAACAGTACTACAACTAACCGACGTAAAAGAATTTTATAATAAGTTTTTTTAATGGTACTTATAAGTACCGTCGGTTGATAAGGGGTTAAAAAGTCAAATCGCTCCCTACTTCCCTGTTGTGGTGTACGCACCACGTTGAGAACTATTGATTAACACGTTCATTGTCGCTTGTGTGAAGATGTGATGATAGTTAATGCCGCACTGTATAAGTGGGTTTTCCCAGAAGCCGATTTACTTTTTATAACAAAGAATCAGTGAAAGATTTTCCCGCGGCAGCGCGTGACCGGCTATTGGACATCACCTCACATCGTGCGCTGGCGCGTGAGTGGCCCCTTAACGTTGGAGCCATATCACGCGCTAGCACGTGATTGCAGCGAATGTGTTAATTTATTTAGTTTTCTTTCTATTCTTAATAGTGAGAAAACGAAACGCTATTTCCATGGAATATTCAAAGAATCTTTTAATTTAAAGTATTCAACACATAAAAATGAACATAGAAATATAAACAAACTAAACGAGAAAGCTTTTAATAATATTTAATGGCAGAATGAATCTTTCAAAGTATTAATTAGATTTCTTGCAAGATCAATTTAAATTTAGGATATTTTTCAACGATTTTCTTAAGTAAATATTTGAAAAGATCTTGAACAGGCTTCTTTGTAGCTGAGCGAATTGTATAAAAAATATATTTTGTACTTTTTTGTTAAATGTTTAGCAATACAGTTTATTTTAAAACATTGTAAATTTCCGCTCATATGCAGAATAATGGAGATTCATTGTGGTTATTTAATACAATTGCAAAATGAAAAATATTTCGCACAAAATTAAAAAAATATCCTTATTTTTTTTTTATTGAATACTAAAATTAAATATGCTAATAAACAAATAAAACAATGGAGATTTTAGTAAATATTAGAATGAAAATTTCATCTTTTAAAATTATTCACTAGGTTTCTTTATCAAAGTCAATTTAAATTTTATGAATTTATTATGTATTTTTGAAAAAAACGTTTAAATAGACCACCATCAAAGTGTTTTCCGCCAACATTTTAAAAAAGTATGCATATTGTATTTCTTAAAATATGCAAAAAAAAAAAAAAAAAAAAAAAAAAAAAAATTAAGTTTCTTTAATTAAGATTCAGCGTATTTATTTATTCAGAATGTCGAAAAAATATTTTAGAAAAATTTAAAGACATATTTATTTTATATCCTACGCTTAAAAATAAATATGTTGAAAAAATAGTGAAGCATTTTATTAATATTTAAAGGATCATACTCATTTTTTTAAAATATTGATTAGTGTTCTGAGTTAAAAGCTACTTAAATTTAAAACAATTATCATCTATTTCAAAAAATAAGCAATAAAACACACCATGAAATTGTTTCAACGGAAAAAAGCTAAACAATGACGCATTTTATAAATATTAAAAAAAAATTATCTTTTAAATGTATTGATTATATTTCTTTATTTAAAAAAATTAAATTTCGGGAATTTATTGTATTGCTTTTATTGATATTTATGTATATAGTTTTATATATATTAGTTTTATTTATAGTTATATATACTATATATATATATATATATATATATATATAGTTATCTATAGTTTTTTATTGTATAGTTATTTATTGATTATAGCAGAAATTTAAATTTCGGGAATCTATTTTATAGTTTTTAAACGGAAATAATGTGAAATTGCTTCAAGTTAAATAAGAATAATATATTTTAAAATTTTAATTAAGATTTTTACTAAAACTGCTCTGAAATCCAAACTCGTTTCTTTTGGACACAATTTTTTATTGTTTTTGTTAGAAGTCGTATCAAATTGGCAGAGCCTCTAATTAAAAAACTATGTTATCGAAGTCCCCCCCCCCACCCAATTTTATATTATAAAGGATGCTCTCGTGCATAACGCTGACGTCATTTTGCGAATGGCAATAGTTGATGACGGAATTTTGGGTTTGCATTCTTCTGCTACTGCAAATTTTTTAAATTTCTAAATATCGCAAAATTTTTTCAGTTTTACACCTTCGTAATCTCTTCGTTACCGCCCGTAAGGCATGGTGACGTCACTGCGATGTCGTTGTGAAGTCACATTGTGACTTTGTGACCATCGATTGTCGATGTGAAGTCACAGTGACTAAAATGTGAAGTCGTTATGGCCGTTTTAGAGCTTGTTTGTGACGTCACATTGTAACCACTTTGTGAAGTCACGGCGTGACAAATTTGTGAAAAATGTGTCATTTGTGACTGCTTTGACATTAACATTCTGATGAAACTGCGACAAAAGCGACGATACCTAAATTGTCAGAAACATGTTTTTTAAAGAAAATAGCATGTTTTGAAGAACATTTGTAATTTTCTAAAGATTTTTAAGAAAGTCACATCTCAGTCACAATGTGACGTCACTGAGTGGTGGCATTTTGGTCACAGATGTGATGTGAACAAAGTGACTCACAGTGACGTCATTGTGATGTCACTGTGACCATGCATGCTATGAGGGTGAGTATCAATGCATTATTATTGATTATTATTGAATTATTGTTTCTGCCCTTTGACTTCAGATTAAGAGTTTTAATCCATTTGGATTATTTCTAATCGTAGATATCGAAGCATATCATTGAAAGTTCTGAATTACAAGTATGTGTTTGAGTATCATTAATAGAAAAGGGAAGAATGGTGGTCCACATATGGGGATCCAGGGAAGAAAGAGAATATAAAAAAAAGTACTTTAAAATGCAATTTGTTTGAAAATTGTATCTTAAATTAATTTTTTAGTTTCTTAAATTTCCTCGACAAATAATTATACAAATAAATACAAATTTAACAGATATGTAATTGAACAACTTTCTTAAAACACTAAAATGGCCAGAAAATAAAAAAGGGTGAAAATAATTTGCCATATTTTTGGCAAAACACTCCTGTCATGCGTCTTATATGAAAATATTGTTTCTGATAAACCTCAAAGTCTTATTTGATTGCATAATTAATATTTTTCACATAAAAATGCGTTTTGTTTTAGTTAGTTGGCAATGTGGAAAGCATAGTACATGTAAAAAATTTATTGAATTTTTCAATTTTAAGTAAGAATAAATGTTTTTCATCGTCACTCTGTATCCCGAGAAATCCGGATTCAATCTACTAGAATCTATAAAAGCTAGAATAAAAAACTTTTAGTATTTTTTTTATTTAAATACAGTGTTAAAGGTATACTTTCACAAAATGTTAAAAGTATAAAAATAAGCCTACAAATAAACGTGTTAAATAAATAAACATTTAATAAACATAGAATAACAAGTAAGAAAAATCATGCGTTAAGCATAGATTATGAAACACTTTCCAACACTTCCTGAAATCGTTAACAAATTTTTATTATTTAGAGAAATAAAGTGTTACTGGCCATAGCCAAATAATTATTCCAACACTTTTGAACAGCCCTCTATTTGATCTGTCGGTTAATATATATGCTATATAATGGGAAAATTTAGTTTAGCAAGAAAATGCCTTATAGGTTGAAATTTTTCTTTCAGCAATTTATACTAATAGATGGAAATGTACTTGAATACTTTTGTTCAGTTCTATAGTTTAACCACTATCTTTATTCACCAGCATTTAGCTAAAATTTAATTCAAACTAAAATATTTCCAAACTACTGGAATGACATTTCCAGAAATTATCATCCATAGGCAACCGTGCATCCAACTCTTTGCGTGGCCCTGTACATCATTTTATCTATATATTACAAACATTTCTTAGTAAAATGAATGCATTACAGCATAAAAATGCATAATTTATTTTTAAACCACTATTAATGATTTACGCTCAAATTCACTAACCTTTACGAGCTCTTTTGTGTGTCGCGAATTTGATTAACATTATGTAATAATTTTCGGTTTGCATACTCTCATAGTGACTCCATGGTCATAATTTTATTTTCGTGCAGGCGATCACGAGCAATGATAAAAAGAGTAGTAGAACTTTCAGGACTAAAATATATGTTAAGTTTTTATCTGAAATGTTTGCAGCTTTTTTTAGTAAGAGAATTAAATTATTTTCAAACGTTTAATTATAAAACGACGATGTTCATATTTTCGGGTAGAATTTATATCATCGACATCGCACTGTCTGCGATATTCTGTAGCCCTGTGTATCATTTCCCTATAGCATTTATACACACCATACAATCTGCATAAATTTAGTGAAACTTAAAAGCACTTATCATAATTGAAAATCCACTTCATCAATTGAATAGCCATCATAGATAATATACAGTAATTCGGAATTAATATAATGCTAGAAATTTTTTGTGTGTCCCTGAAAATGCTATGCACTTCATATTATGCGTGAAAAAACTTATATTAAGCCTAAATAGTATGAAAATTTTAATATACATGAAAAAGTTTTAAAATATTTCGCAAACATTATCCCCTTTTACCGTTATGTAAAGAAATTCTTTTGTGTGATCCTGTAAATAAATAACTATTCTTTTTGCCGTATGTTTTACAGAATGAATATTTTAGTGTACTCCCTACTTTGATAAATATTGGGTCGTTCGGAAACTCGTTTCCGTTTGGGAAAATCAATTCGTACCGGAAAATTTAACGCATTAATAACTAAGTATTAGATATCGGAAACAATGTCTAATAATTAGATAACAGAATTTTCCGGTACGAATTGATTTTTCCAAACGGAAAGGACTTTTCGAACAACCTAATATTTTAATATGTTTGAGAGGGTGTAACATAGTGATGCACAACCTTTTTACCAGAAAATTATTTGCCACCAGAATATTTGAAAAGTTATATTTGCTTCATTTAATAGCAAAGTTTCTGTCTTTATTATAAGCAAAATTATTCTACATAATAATAGTGGTGAAGATGATAGCTAAGAAAACATTTTTAAATACACATAAGACATTTGAAAACATAATTTCAGAAATTTCCATAAAAAGTAGGAAAAATATTAGAATTGTATTGGTCATTTCAAAAACAACTTAACCTTCTCACCACCGAGAACTTATATATCCATTCACTATGCTGCAGTTTTCATCGCAATACATGTATTCTTTAAATTAATACATTTATACAGATATAATTCAGTTTTTTTAAAAAATAAATTATGATTAATACTATCAAGGCTATGTGCAATAATTTTTTTATATTATATTGGAAAAATTATCTCTTTTAAGCATTTTAAATATACTACAGAGAAAAAAAAAACATTACAATTTTGCCTATTTGCTCGGCAGTCAGAGGGTTAAGTTGCAGAATGAGAATTTTTCAGAAATAAATAATAATAATAAAAAAAAGAATAGTGCCCAGTTAAACTGATGGCATTGAGCTCACAGGCTACGCATACTAATTGTACATTACAGACTTGTATTTTCGTTAATTCCGTTCGAAAAAAAATTAAGAAGGGGAAACAGCCTCCCTTTTCTCCTTTTTTATACTTATCATTTAACCTCCTAAACTATCAAGGGCATGATTTATCATATAAAAAATCTATATCCAAAATTCAGAGCAAATTGGATAATTCTTAATAAAAACCCATTTAGCATTTATATAATTTAAGAGGAGTTATTCCCCTCTTTTATACTTAACCATTAAACTTCCAAAACTATTCAGAGATTTGAACGAAATCTGACAATTCTGCTTGAAAAATCCATTTATACAAGTTAAGGGGAGGGGCATTAGAACCCCCGTTCCCCCTGTTTATATTTATTCAATGAACACCTAATAACAGCCACGGACTCGCCTCATCAGAATGATCCTATATCTAAATTTTGAAGGAAAACTGTTAATTCTGCATGAAAATCCCGTTTATATCAATTAAGGGGAGGGGCATGAGAACCCCGTTCCCCCCGTTTATACTTATTCAATGAACACCTAATAACAGTCACGGAATCGCCTCATCAGAATGATCCTATACCTAAATTTTGAACGAAAACTGTTAATTCTGCATGAAAATTCCGTTTATATCAATTAAGGGGAGGGGCATGAGCTCCCCGTTCCCCCTCTTATACATATCGAATGAACTCCAAAAACTAATCAGGGAAGCGCCTTATCAGGATATACCTATATACAAAATTTCAAGTGGATCCGATATTTTTATCATGAGTAATCGCGTTACACACGAACGTACGAACATACATACAGAACGGACGGGCACATAAGCTCTCAGGCTATGATAGCCTGTGAGCTAAATAAAAAGAATATTGCCCAGTTAAACTGATGGCATTGAGCTCACAGGCTAAGCATACTAATTGTACATTACAGCCTTGTATTTTCGTTAATTCCGTTCGAAAAAAAAATTAAGAAGGGGAAACAGCTCTCCCCTTTCTCCTTTTTTATACTTAATCATTGAACTTCCTAAACTATCAAGTACATGCTTTATCATATTAAAAAATCTATATCCAAAATTCAGAGCAAATCGGATAATTCTTAATAAAAACCCATTTAGCATTTATATAATTTAAGAGGAGTTATTCCCCTCTTTTATACTTAACCATTAAACTTTCAAAACTATTCAGAGATTTGAACGAAATCTGACAATTCTGACTGAAAAATCCATTTATGCAAGTTAAGGGGAGGGGCATTAGAACCCCCGTTCCCCCTGTTTATACTTATTCAATGAACACCTAATAAAAGCCACGGTATCGCCTCATCCGAATGATCCTATATCTAAATTTTGAACGAAAATCGTTAATTCTGCATGAAAATCCCGTTTATATCAATTAAGGGGGGGGGGGCATGAGCCCCCCGTTCCCCCTGTTTATACTTATTCAATGAACACATAATAACAGTCACGTAATCGCCTCATCAGAATGACCCTATACCTAAATTTTGAACGAAAACTGTTAATTCTGCATGAAAATCCCGTTTATATCAATTAAAGGGAGGTGCATGAGCCCCCCGTTCCCCCTGTTTATACTTATTCAATGAACACCTAATAACAGCCACGGTATCGCCTCATCCGAATGATCCTATATCTAAATTTTGAACGAAAATCGTTAATTCTGCATGAAAATCCCGTTTATATCAATTAAGGGGGGGTGGGCATGAGCCCCCCGTTCCGCCTGTTTATACTTATTCAATGAACACATAATAGCAGTCACGTATTCGCCTCATCAGAATTATCCTATGTCTAAATTTTGAACAAAAACTGTTAATTCTGCATGAAAAACCCACTTATATCCATTAAGGGGAGGGGCATGAGCCCCCCGTTCCCCCTCTTATACATATCAAATGAACTCCAAAAACTAATCAGGGAAGCGCCTTATCAGGATATACCTATATACAAAATTTCAAGTGGATCCGATATTTTTATCATGAGTTATCGCGTTACGCACGAACATACGAACATACGAACATACATACAGAACGGACGGGCACATAAGCTCTCAGGCTATGATAGCCTGTGAGCTAAAAACTGTGTTATTCACATGTAAACGAATTTTTAGACTGATCATGGAGATTCACTATCAAAGTCCGAAAAACATATTTTTAGAAAAAAAAATTTGCCTTCCGTCCGTCTGTGTGTCTGTCTGTCTGTAACCGCTCTATCTCCCGAACAAATTGAGATAGAGACTTGAAATTTTGTATGTACTTAGTATGTAAGAATGGGACGAAGCCTATTTAATATCAGTAACCTCCATTATCCGGAACTATTTTTTTCGGACTCTCGAAAAATTCGTTCTGATAAAAGGTATATAAAAAATTTCGATTTTTTTTATTTTAAGGAAAGGACGTAAAAGGCAATAAAATAACACAAATTTTGCATCAAGAACGAAGTCGGTCGGATTAATATTTGCCGAGATATTTGTAATCCTGTTTTCCACATTTTTCGATTTTTCATGACCCTGTATTTTCTTCAAATTTCAATTCAAAGATATGTTTTAATTGGAAATGAGACACTTAATCTGACGCAGTAAACTGTTAGTTAATATGATTATTGTTTTGGGAGTTATAAGGATGTTTCTTTTACGCAATCCGGTACTACTCGAGTATTTTGGCGTTTTATATAATTTGTCGAAATTGGCTCATCAGCAATTCATTAATGGAGCATTACTATGTATGTTAAAATTATTTATTTATACGTTTAAATTTCATTTTGGAATTGCCATACATAGTTTACACGCGTTTTATTTTTATATTTTATATTATGATGGGTAAGTATTACGGTGGCCCCCAACGACTAGTTACTTACCCATCATACGTAGTATAGGGTAAGTCTTGCAATCGTTTTGAAAATCGAAAATTTTTTTTTGACGGATTTACACATTTCAGACACTGGAGATTCCGAAAAACATATTTTTAGAAAAAAAAATTTGCCGTCCGTCCGTCTGTGTGTCTGTCTGTCTGTCTGTCTGTAACCGCTCTATCTCCCGAACAAATTGAGATAGAGATTTGAAATTTTGTATTTACTTAATATGTAAGAATGGGACGAAGCCTATTTAATATCAGTAACCTCGATTATCTGGAACTACTTTTTTCGGACTCTCGAAAAATTCGTTCTGATGAAAGGTATATAAAAATTTTCGAATTGTTTTATTTTAAGGAGTGGACGTAAAAGGCAATAAAATAACACAAATTTTGCATAAAAAACGAAGTCAATCGGATTATTAGTTATTGAGCTATTTCTAATCCTATTTTCCACATTGTTTGATTTTTCATGACCCTGTATTCCACTCAAATTTCATTTCAATGATATCTTTTAATTGGAAATGAGATGCTTAATTCGATGCAAGAAACTGTTAGGGAATATGATTATTATTTTGGAGTTATAAGGATGTTTCTTTTACGCAATTCAGTGCTACTTGAAAAGTTTGGCGTTTCATACAATTTATCGAAATTGGTTCATCAGCAATTCATTAATAGAGCATGATTATGTGTTAAAAATACTTAAATATACGTTTATATTTTGTTTTGGAATTGTAATGCATTTTATAAATTGTTTACATATGTTATATTTTCATATATTATGCTATGCAAATACATGATGGGTAAGTATTACGATGGCCTCCAACGACTAGTTTTTAATCGAAATGAAGGAAGATTTTACAAAAACAATTTTAATCTTTAATATCATTATGGATTAATATCATTATGTTTGAGTATCATATTCTTCAATATTGTTAGTTAGTCAACTAAAGCTTTACTAAAATGGCAAAACTTTTCTAGACTGCTATCCTGTTAATTCGTTTTAAATAGTAGACTGAGCCGAAAAAATGCAAAAATGTATTTTCAATTCGGAATACCACGGAAAAGTTACGAATTAGAGTTACTAAAAATTGATATAGAAAAAAAGAAATTAAAATTGGTTTATGTCTTCCGGTCACGGGTCACGCACACTGTAAAAAAAATCTGTAAAGTTACTAAAAGTTTTCTAGGAAACTGGGATTCCAGGAACTTTTTATGTAACGGCAACAGAAAAAATTCCTGAAATTAAAAAAGAACTGTAATGTCACTAAGAATTTTTTAGAAAACTGGATGCCTAGAATTTTTTATGTAACTGAAACTTAGGTTACAGATAAGATTTTAGTAAGATAACTGTAATTATATATATTTGTTTCTAAAGTTATAGATTTCTGTATCTTTACAAAAATTAGTTTTGTAGAATTACATCTTTTCTTGTATAGTGTGCAGATAAAATATTTGTAACCATACAGATTTCAGCAACTTTAGCACTGTAGGATTACAGATTTTTTTACAGTGCATGCGCTGTAAAAATTGCTGAAATGTTGCAAAATTCACATTGTTACCAATTTTTTAAAAATTAGCCTTTTCATAAACTAATAGCTAAAATTCTTATGAATTAGAACAATAAAACAAAATGCTGAAATATTATTTAAATCCATCAATATCTTGCAGTCACGCTTGCGCTCTGAAGTAGTTGTAAGGAGCTATTACACTTAAATATTGAGAAGCTAAGTAAGATGAAGGATTAGCTTAAAAATGTGATTTTTGACAATCTTTAGAGCAAATGCGCGACCGAAAGATGTTGATCGATTTAAATAATATTTCAGCATTATGTTTTGTTATTAAAATACACTGGTGAGCAAAATTTAAGGATGAGCCCCAAAATGCCAATTTTCAAGGTATTTTCAAGTGATATTTTTTACGCGAATGTACAAAAGGAAGTAATATAATTCGAATAATTACTATCCTTGCATAACAGCTAATCCGTGTAACATCTCATTCAGGTCACACATGGTCACAAGAGTCACAGTTACTACGGCGAAACAAAAAATAGGAAATTTCATACGTCTCTTTTATGAGTCACAAATGATTACTATATGTGACTCCACTGACAAGTCATTGTGACTGCTGATTTGTGGCGAGTCACCAGGTGACTTTACAATGTCGTTTCATTGAGAGTGTGACTTCTCATCTGGAGACTCAATTTGAAAGTCTTTGTGAATGTTGCATTAAAATAAATTACCAAATATTGTCCCATTAAAGTCACATGGTGATTTTTCACCATTTTTCACAGTGGTTACTTAATAGTAGGGTCTCGGTCACCATTTGACAAAGTCTTGTGACCGAAAACTCCCATGTGCCTTTAATGGGACATTAGTTGTTAATTTATCCTAATGCAACGTTCACAATGACTTTGAAATTGAGTCTCCAGATGAGAGTCACATGAGAGTCTCAATGAAATGACATTGTAATGTCACCTGGTGACGCGCCACAAAGCAGCAGTCACAATGACTTGTCAGTGGGGTCACATATAGTAGTCATTTGAGACTCATAAAAGAGACGTATGGAATTTCCTATTTTTTCTTTCGCCGTAGTGACTGAGTCTTTTGTGACCACTTGTGACCTGAATGAAATGTTATATGGATTAGCTGTTGTGCAGGGATATTAATTATTCGAATTATATTACTTCCTTTTGAATATTCGCGTGAAAATTATCGCTTGAAAATTCCTTGAAAATTGGCGTTTTGGGACTCGTCCTTAAATTTTGCTCACCAGTGTACTTAAGAATTTCAGCTATTATATTCATGAAAAGGCTAACTAAAGAAAAAAAAAAAAATGTAAGAATGTTAATTTCTTAACATTTCGGTAAACTTTACAGCGCATGCGCAATCGAAAGATATAAAACAATTTTATTCCCTTTATTTTACCCAATTTTTAGTCTCTCAAATTCGCGGCATTAAGAAAATCAATTTTAGAATTTTTTCGGCCTACTCTATTAAATAGTTTAATTTTTTACTATTAACTGACACTTTAGATGGATAGGGTTTGTCTGATGGAAATTTTTTTATCACGATAAATGAAAATGTTTAGATGGATAGGGTTTGTCTGATGGAAATTTTTTTTATCACGATAAATGAAAATGTTTAGATGGATAGGGTTTGTCTGATGGAAATTTTTTTATCACGATAAATGAAAATGTTTAGATGGATAGGGTTTGTCTGATGGAAATTTTTTTATCACGATAAATGAAAATTTTACGGATTCATTAATAAAACACTTGGCTATGTTAGTGTTTTTTTTAAAATCAGAATCTTAGTGAAAAACCTTTTATAATTAAAGAGCAAATTTATTTTTCTTTTGGAACATTAATTTCGTACGAATCTCTTCACAAATATGTTTTTTTAGATGTAGTCTAATATCATTTCTTGAAGTTCCAAGAAAATTTCTATTACAATTTCTTTGACTGTAAATGTTGATCTGGGATTCGAATTCAAATCAATGTATTTTTCTGGGACGTAGATACGATCATGATTTCACACATGTTTTTTCAAATCACTGTTATTTAGTAAAAGTGAATTTCTAAGTTTTCTTCCAAAAATTCTCATCAATAAAAGAAAATATACTGGAGCTGTTTTGCAGAACCTTGTATGTAATCAATATAATATTTACACACGAAGTAATAGGCAAAATAATTTTTTTATATTAAAACACTTACAACAATCTTAAATGCACTCTCAACAATTACTGATAATAGACAATCCTGTAGCCAAAATATTTTACGTATCTCTGTATATGGGCGATTAACTGTATGTACACCGTATTCTATAGTAAGCCTCTTGTAATGCACTTTCCTGTTATGTATCAATTTCAATATGTTTTAATAGTGTAAGGTCAATAAAATGTTGCACAACAACCAATTTTCTCCCATTGACAGCAATGTAATGGAATTTTTTTAGTATCCCTGTAAATGAACTATAACCGGTACCAGTTAAATACCGAACATGCTATAATAAACCTCATTAACATATATGAATTGCATGTTAATTGGAGTATATTTACGCGAGTTAGAGCAGGTAGACAAAAACTCAACTCATAAACAATTTTAAACCTTGTAAAGTTTTAAAAATAGTATTATCTTTATACAAGTATGATTAATAAAACCATATTTTGTAAAAAAAAAAAGGAAAAAAAAACCCCTAAATTAGAAAAATCTATAGCTACTTTTTGTCTAAAATATGTAATAAATATATTTTATAACTTAATATTTTTCTAATAGAGGAATAATGTCAACTTAATGTGGTATTTTAAAGAGAATTTTGAAAAAAAAAAAAAAAAAAAAGTATTTTTTTTTTTGAAATACTTAAAAAGTCATTATCTCAACATCTCTGAGCTAAAAAAACTAACAAGAATCAAATAACCAAAACAAGGAGTAAAACTTTAATAAATATTTAAAGTGATAAAGTTTGTATTACAAGCTTTTAAGTTTTTTCAGACACCATCAGTTATTGGATAAAATTAGAATTGGTAATTTGAAATATTATTTTATCCTTTTTTACTCCTCTGAATTAGTTATGTTTATAAATTTTTTGTAAAAGGTTTTATAAAAAAGTAAGGGGCATTGAAAATTGAAATATACGGTGATAGTAACGGCAAAATAATAATATTAACAAGAATGATAATAATAATCATAATAATAGAACCGGTACATCCTTCATTTTGCATACTGGACATGCTATAATAAACCTCATTAACATATATCAATTGTATGTTAATTCCCGTACATTTACTCCAGTTAGAGCAGCCAGGCAAACAGACAAGCTTAACTCCTCATAAATAATATTCAACCTTGTGGGAAAATATTAAAAGTAGTTTTTTCTTTATACAAGTATGATTAATAAAACATTATTTTATAATTTAAAAAAAAACCCACAAAATTAGGAAAATTTATAGCTACTTTTTGTCCAAAATATGCAATAAACATATTTTATAACTTTTTTTTTCTACTAGAGGAATAATGTGGATTTAATGTGGCATTTTAAAGAGAATTTTGAAAAAAAAAATATTTTTTCTTTGAAATACTTAAAAAGTCATTATTTCAACATCTCTGAGCTAAAAAAACTAACAAGAATCAAATAGCCAAAACAAGGAGTAAAAATTTAATAAATATTTAAAGCGATAAATAAATCACTTAAAATTATTCATTAAATTCCCCCTCCGTCTGCAATTTAAAAGCAAGCAATTTATCATCATTTTCTTGAAATTAATAAAAATATATTTGGTGGTTTTTTTTCTAGCTTCAATAGTTAGACTGCACTGAAAAAAAATTCTGTAAAGGTACTAAACATTTTCTAGGAAACTGGGATTCCAAGAACTTTTCATGTAACGATAACAGGAAAAATCCATGTAACTGATTCAAACTTGAATTTTTGCTGTTACTGTTACAGGAAAAGCTCTTGGAATCCCAATTTCCTAGAAAAAGTTTACTACCTTTACAAAATTTTTTTTACAGTGTGTGCCATTTATTTTTATTGAAAAGGGATTTTTTTTAATGGTTAATTTTATGAATATATTGAAGTTCGTATTACGAGCTTTTAAATTTTTCCAAAACCATCATTTATTGGATAAAACTAAGAATTAGTAATTTGAAATATTATTTTATCATTTTTTACTCCTCTGAATTAGTTATGCTAAAAACTTTTTCGTTAAAGGCTTTAGTTTAAAGTAAAGATAATAGGAAAGTAAGATATACTGTGATAATATCGGTAAAATAATAATGATAACAAGAATGATAATAATAATAATAAAACCTGTACACCCTTCATTTTAAATACCGAAAATGCTATAATAAACTTAATTAACATATATTATTTGTATGTTAATTCCAGTACATTTACGCGAGTTACAGTAGCCAGACAAACTGACAAACTTAACTTATAAACAATTTTTAACCTTGTAAGAAAGTATTAAAAGTAATCTTTTCTTTATACAAGTATGATTAATAAAACTTTATTTTATGAAAAAAAGAGTTTAAAAAAACCCCTTTTAAATTAGAAAAATCTATAGATACTTTTTGTCCAAACTACACTGTAAAAAAAATCTGTAAAGGTACTAAACATTTTCTAGGAAACTGGGATTCCCAGAACTTTTCATGTAACGATAACAGGAAAAATCCATGTAACCTATTCTAAAACTTGAGTTTTTGTTGTTAGCGTTACAGGAAAAGTTCTTGGAATCCCAGTTTCCTAGATAAAGTATAGTGCCTCTACAGATTTTTTTTTACAGTGTATGCAATAAACATATTTTATAACTTAATATTTTTCTAGACTGATAATGTAGATTTAATGTGGTATTTTAAAGAGAATTTTGAAAAAAAAAAAAAAACATTTTCTTGAAGTAATTAAAAAGTCATTATTTCAACAACTCTGAGCTAAAAAACTAACAAGAATTAAATAACCAAAACAAGGAGCAAAAATATAATAAATATTTAAAGCAATAAATAAATCACATAAAATTATTCATTAAATCCCCCCCCCCCCCGTGTGCGGTTTAAAAGCAAGAAATTTATCATCTTTTTCTTGAAATTAATAAAAATATATTGCGTGAAATTATTTTTTGGCTTTAGTATTTAGATTGTGCTGTTTATTTTTATTAAAAAAGGAAATTTTTTTTTATTGTTAATTTTAGGAATATTTTAAAGTTTGTAATCCGAGCTTTTAAATTTTACTGACATCATATATTGGATAAAAGTAGAATTGGTAATTTGAATTATTATTTTATCTTTTTTTTACTCCCCTGAATCAGTTTTTTTCAGAACTTTTTCGTTAAAGGTTTTTGAAGAAAATAAAAATAATTGAAAATTAAGCTATATGGTGATAATATCGGGAAAATAATAATAATAATAATAATAATAATAATAATAATAATACCGGAACATAATTCATTTTGAATACCAAACACCTCATTAACATACATCAATTGTACGTTAATTCGAGAATATTTACGTGAGTTAAGAACAGGCAGACAGACATACTTAACACATAAATAATTTTTAACCTTGTTGGAAAGTGTCAAAAAAGTATTTTCTTTATACAAATATGACGAATAAACCATATTTTATGAAAAAAGGGTAAAAAAAAAAAAAAAAAAAAAAAAAAACCGCACAAAACCTAATTAGAAAAATCTATGGTTACTTTTTGTCCAAAATATGTAATAAACATATTTTATAACTTAATTTCTTTCTAATAGAGGAATAATGTAGATCTAATGTGGCATTTTAAAGAGAATTTTGAAAAAAAAAAAAATTCTTGAAATACTTAAAAAGTCATTATTTCAGCATCTCTGAGCAAAAAAACTAACAAAAATAGAATAACCAAAACAAGGTGTAAAACTTTAATAAATAGTTAAAGCGATAAATAAATCTTTAAAATTATTCATTAAATTTCCAATCCGTCTGCAATTTAAAAGCAAGCAATTTATCATCATTTTCTTGAAATTAATAAAAATATATTTGGTGGGTTTTTTTTCTAGCTTCAATAGTTATACTGTGCTTTTTTTTTTTTTTTTTTAATTGAAAAATGAATCTTTTTTCATGGTTAATTTTGTGAATAGTTAAAGTTTGTCATTTATTGGATAAAAGTAGAAATGATAATTTGAAATATTATTTTATCCTTTTTTACTCCTCTGAATTAGTTATGTTGCTAAATTTTTTGTAAAGGATTTTAGAAGAAAATAAGGGGAATTGAAAATTAAAATATATGGTGACAGTATCGGCAGAGTAATAATAATAAAAGAATGATAATAGGAATGATAATAAGAATGATAATAATAATAATAATAAAATTCGCACACCTTTCATTTTCAATACCGAACATGCTGTAATATACCTCATTAATATATATCGATTGTATGTTAATTTCAGTACATTTACGCGAACAGGCAAAACTTAGATAAACTTAATACACAAACAACTTTCAACCTTGTCAGAAAGTGTCAAAAATAGTCTTTTATTTATACAAATATGATTAATAAACCTTATTTTATGAAAAAGAGGTAAAAGAAAAAACACTAAATTAGAAAAAAATTAAAGCGACTTTTTATCCAAAATATATAATAAACATATTTTATAACTTAATATCTTTCTAATAGAGGAATAATGTAGATTTAATGCGGTACATTTTTTATGGTTAACTTTGTGAATATTTTAAAGTTTGTATTCCGAGCTTTTAAGTTTTCCTAACATCATAATTTATTGGAAAAAAGTAGAATTGGTAATTTGAAGCATTATTTTATCTTTTTTTACTCCTCTGAATTAGTTATGTTTCTTAATTTTTTGCAAAGGGTTTTAGTAGAAAGTAAGGGGAATTGAAAATTAAAATATATGGTGACAGTATCGGCAGAATAATAATAATAAAAGAATGATAATAGGAATGATAATAAGAATGATAATAATAATAATAATAAAATCGGTACACCTTTCATTTTAAATACAAAACATGCTATAATAAACTTAATTAACATATACCAATTGTATGTTAATTCCAGTACATTTACGCGATTTATAGTAGCCAGACAAATGCCAAACTTAACTTATAAAAAATTTTCAACCTTGTGGGAAAGTATTAAAAGTAATCTTTTCTTTATACAAGTATGATTAATAAAACCTTATTTTATGAAAAAAGAGTAAAAAAACCCCACTAAATTAGAAAAATTTTTAGATACTTTTTGTCCAAACTATGTAATAAACATATTTTATAACTTAATATTTTTCTAGACTAATAATATAGATTAAATGTGGAATTTTAAAGAGAATTAAAAAAAAAAACATTTTCTTGAAGTACTTAAAAAGTCATTATTTCAATAACTCTGAGCTAAAAAACTAACAAGAATTAAATAACCAAAACAAGGAGCAAAAATATAATAAATATTTAAAGCGATAAGTAAATATCTTAAAATTATTCATTAAATTCCCCCTCCGTCTGCAATTTAAAAGCGAGCAATTTATCATCTTTTTCTTGAAATTAATAAAACTATATTGCGTAAAATTATTTTTTGGCTTTAATAGTTAGATTGTGCTGTTTATTTTTATTAAAATTGAAAATTTTTTTTGAATGGTTAATTTTGGGAATATTTTAAAGTTTGTAATCCGAGCTTTTAAATTTTACTGACATCATCATTTATTGGATAAAAGTAGAATTGGTTATTTGAATTATTATTTTATCTTTTTTTTTTACTCCTCTGAATCAGTTTTATTTAGAACTTTTTCGTGAAAGGTTTTAGAAGAAAATAAAAAACAAACAAACAAACAAACAAAAAAACAAAAAAACTTGAAAATTAAGATACATGGTGATAATAAATATCGGTAAAATAATAATAATAATAATAATATCAATAATAATAATAATAAAACCGGTAACTAATTCATTTTGAATACCAAACACCTCATTAACATATATTAATTGCACGCTAATTCGAGAATATTTACGTGAGTTAAGAGCAGGCAGACAGACATACTTAACACATAAACAATTTTTAAACTTGTTGAAAATTATCAAAAAAAGTATTTTCTTTATACAAATATGACTAATAAACCATATTTTATGAAAAAAGAGTAAAAAAACTGCTCAAAAACTAAATTAGAAAAATCTATGGTTACTTTTTGTCCAAAATATGTAATAAACATATTCTATAACTTAATATTTTTCTAATAGGAATTTTCTAATAGGAATAATGTAGATTAAAAGTGGTGTTTTAAAGAGAATTTCGAAAAAAAAAAAAAATATTTTCTTGAAATACTTAAAAAGTCATTATTTCAACATCTCTGAGCTTAAAAAAACGTTAACAAGAATCAAATAGCCAAAATATGGAACAAAAATTTAATAAATAGTTAAAACAATAAATGAATCTATTACAATTATTCATTACATTTCCCCCCCTCCATCTGCGGTTTAAAAGCAAGCAATTTATCATCATTTTCTTAAAATTAATAAAAGTATATTTCGTGATTTTTTATTTATTATTTTTTTAGCTAAAATAGTTAGATTGTGCCACTTATTTTTATTGAAAAATGAACTTTAATTTTTTTATGGTTAACTTTGTGAATATTTTAAAGTTTGTATTCCGAGCTTTTAAGTTTTTCTGAGGCTATCACTTATTGGATAAAAATAGAATTGGTAATTTGAAATATTATTTTATCCTTTTTTACTCCTCTGAATCAGTTATGTTAATAAAATTTTCGTAAAAGGTTTTAATAGGAAGTAAGGGGAATTGAAAATTAAAATATATGGTGATAATATCTGGAAAATAACAATAATAACAAGAATAATAATAAAAGAACATAATAGTAATAAATATAACAAATACAAAAAATACAAGAATAATACAAGGTAATAATAATAATATAATACAAGAATAAATGCAATAATATAATAAGTACAATAACAATAATAATAATAATAATAATAAAACGGGTACACCCTTCATTTTGAATACCAACATGCTATAATATACCTCAATAACATATGTTAATTGTATGTTAATTCCAGTACATTTACGCGAGTTAGAGCAGCCAGACAAACAGACAAACTGAACTTATAAACAATTTTCAACCTTGTGGGAAAGTATTAAAAGTAGTTTTTTCTTTATACAAGTATGATTAATAAAACTTTATTTTATAAAAAGAAAAAAAAAACCCCAATAAATTAGAAAAATCTATAGCTACTTTTTCTCTAAAATATGTAATAAACATAATTTGTAACTTAATATTTTTCTAATAGAGGAATAATGTAGATTTAATGTGGTATTTTAAAGAGAAGTTTAAAAAATATATATTTTCTTTGAAATACTTAAAAAGTCATTATTTCAACATCTCTGAGCTAAAAAACTAACAAGAATCAAACAACCAAAACAAGGAGCAAAACTTTAATAAATATTTAAAGCGATAAATAAATTACTTAAAATTTTTCATTAAATTCCCCCTCCGTCTGCAGTTTAAAAGCAAGCAATTTATCATCATTTTCTTGAAATTAATATAAATATATTTGGTGGTTTTTTTTTTAGCTTCAATAGTTAGACTGAGCCTTTTTTTCATTGAAAAATGATTCTTTTTTCGTGGTTAATTTTGTGAATATATTAAAGGTTTTATTCCGAGCTTTTAGGTTTTTCTAACACCATCATTTATTGGATAAAAGTAGAATTGGTAATTTAAAATATTATTTTATCCTTTTTTACTTCTCTGAATCAGTTGTGTTAATAAAATTTTCGTAAAAGGTTTTAATAGAAAGTAAAGGAAATTGAAAATTAAAATATACGGTGATAATATTGGCAAAATAATAATAATAACAAGAATGATAATAAGAATAATAATAGAACCGGTACACCCTTCATTTTGAATACTGTACAGTACATGCGATAATAAACCTCATTTACATATATCAATTGTATGTTAATTCCAGTACATTTACGCGAGTTAGAGCAGCCAGATAAACATACAAACTTAACTTATAAACAATTTTACACCTTGTGGGAAAGTAGTAAAAGTAATCTTTTCTTTACACAAGTATGATTAATAAAACCTAATTTTATGAAAAAATAGTAAAAAAAGAACCCACTAAATTAGAAAAATCTGATTAGATACTTTTTGTCTAAAATATGTAATAAACATATTTTATAACTTAATATTTTTCTAATAGAGGAATAATGTCGATTTAATGCGGTATTCTAAAGAGAATTTTGAAAAAAAAAATATATATATTTTTTCTTGAAATACTTAAAAAGTCATTATCTCAACATCTCTGAGCTAAAAAACTAACAAGAATAAAATAACGAAAACAAGGAGTAAAAGTTTAATAAATATTTAAAGCGATAAATAAATCACTTAAAATTAGGGGGAACTGGGGCACATTGATACACCCCCTGTACAGCACACAGGGTCATTACATTAAGTTTCACAACAGCTCCAAAATGTGATACTAGTGAAATTAACTACATACAGAAAGTTTTGGAATCATTCAATAGTTTGATGAAATGGGATGGGTGATTAATTGTTTTTGTAGGTCAAAAGTAAATCTGAGTTGTACAATTGAAATGGTATTATACAACTGTTCCAGTATTTTCAACCGAAAAGAATACTCCCCCTGCCAAGTAAAGCTATTCTTTATCAGTTCCTCATTCTTTATTGTTAGATAAATTATGAAGTGTTGGATTTGCGACTCATTTTATTCAAAATGGCTGTATGGGGCACATTGATACAGTCTTTGTCGGGGCACATTGATACAACCTAAATCCTTTTCTAGTTCATTTTTTCATTACATTTTTTTTACCATACACTCCTTAATTCAAACATTTTTCGTCAAAAACTTATACTATTAGTTTTTATTGGAGTGAAATAGCTCTAATTTTTTTTTTATATTAGAACATTTTATAGAATTTTTGCAAACAGAAGACGTACAAACTTACACAATATCTAGTGCTAGTAGAATTAACAAACGAAATGGACGGCAGCCTGGCAAATCTCAAATTTATATCGTTTCTCCAGAGAAAAAAGTATTATCGACATGAGAAATGTTAAGTAAGAGAAACAAGCTGCAGAACAGTACAGGATAATTATGTTATAAACATAATTTTTAATATAATTATCCTTTATCTTCTGTTTGTAAACCGATTTATAAACAGAAAACCTGGTAATTCTTTCACCTTTAATAAGAAAGAAGATAATTCTGGGGTTAAAGTGAAAGATATGACAAAGTTACCACAGCCAACAAACAAACAAGGAACAGCCAGAACATCAGGTCATTATACATTTCATTTTGATTGCTTTAATATCGCTCACAAATAAATTGTGTGCTATTTTAAGGTCTATAAATATATATAAAATGTTTTGCTAACTATTTTTCTATGAAAAATATGCATTGGTGTTATTTTGTCTCCATTTTTCCCAGGCGTATCAAAGTGTATCAATCTGCCCCGGGGATGAGGCACATTGATACAAATTACTTTTTCTGATTTTTTTAAAATTACATGCAAAAATAATATATAAAACAACGATTGTACATTGTACACACACTACACAGGTTTTGCTGATATAACATAGAAAAATAACTTGAAGTTTCTGCTTTCTAGACACCAAATTTTTTTTTTTTTTTTTGAAAAAAGCTGTATCAATGCCCCCCAGTTCCCCCTATTCATTAAATTCCCCCTCCGTCTGCAATTTAAAATCAAGCAATTTATAATCATTTTCTTAAAATTAATAAAAATATATTTCGTGATTGTTTATTTATTATTTTTTAGCTGCAATAGTTAGATTGTGCCATTTATTTTTATTGAAAAATGAACTTTAATTTTTTTTTTATGGTTAACTTTGTGAATATTTTAAAGTTTGTATTCCGAGCTTTTAAGTTTTTCTAACATCATCATTTATTGGATAAAAGTAGAATTGGTAATTTGAAATATTATTTTATCCTTTTTTACTCCTCTGAATCAGTTATGTTAATAAAATTTTCGTAAAAGGTTTTAATAGGAAGTAAGGGGAATTGAAAATTAAAATATATGGTGATAATATCTGGAAAATAACAATAATAACAAGAATAATAATAAAAGAACATAATAGTAATAAATATAACAAATACAAAAAATACAAGAATAATACAAGGTAATAATAATAATATAATACAAGAATAAATGCAATAATATAATAAGTACAATAACAATAATAATAATAATAAAACGGGTACACCCTTCATTTTGAATACCAACATGCTATAATATACCTCAATAACATATGTTAATTGTATGTTAATTCCTGTACATTTACGCGAGTTAGAGCAGCCAGACAAACAGACAAACTGAACTTATAAACAATTTTCAACCTTGTGGGAAAGTATTAAAAGTAGTTTTTTCTTTATACAAGTATGATTAATAAAACTTTATTTTATAAAAAGAAAAAAAACCCCACTAAATTAGAAAAATCTATAGCTACTTTTTCTCTAAAATATGTAATAAACATAATTTGTAACTTAATATTTTTCTAATAGAGGAATAATGTAGATTTAATGTGGTATTTTAAAGAGAAGTTTAAAAAAAATATATTTTCTTTGAAATACTTAAAAAGTCATTATTTCAACATCTCTGAGCTAAAAAACTAACAAGAATCAAACAACCAAAACAAGGAGCAAAACTTTAATAAATATTTAAAGCGATAAATAAATTACTTAAAATTTTTCATTAAATTCCCCCTCCGTCTGCAGTTTAAAAGCAAGCAATTTATCATCATTTTCTTGAAATTAATATAAATATATTTGGTGGTTTTTTTTTCTAGCTTTTTTTCTAGCAAAATATGTAATAAACATATTTTATAACTTAATATCTTTCTAATAGAGGAGTAATGTAGATTTAATGCGGTAAATTTTTTATGGTTAACTTTGTGAATATTTTAAAGTTTGTATTCCGAGCTTTTAAGTTTTCCTAACATCATAATTTATTGGATAAAAGTAGAATTGGTAATTTGAAGTATTATTTTATCCTTTTTTACTCCTCTGAATTACTTATATTTCTAAATTTTTTGCAAAGGGTTTTAGTAGAAAGTAAGGGGAATTGAAAATTAAAATATATGGTGACAGCATCGGCAGAATAATAATAATAAAAGAATGATAATAGGAATGATAATAAGAATGATAATAATAATAATAATAAAATCGGTACACCTTTCATTTTAAATACCGAACATGCTATAATAAACTTAATTAACATATATCAATTCTATGTTAATTCCAGTACATTTACGCGAGTTATAGTAGCCAGACAAATGACAAACTTAACTTATAAAAAATTTTCAACCTTGTGGGAAAGTATTAAAAGTAATCTTTTCTTTATACAAGTATGATTAATAAAACCTTATTTTATGAAAAAAGAGTAAAAAAAACACTAAATTAGAAAAATCTATAGATACTTTTTGTCCAAACTATGCAATAAACATATTTTATAACTTAATATTTTTCTAGACTAATAATGTAGATTTAATGTGGTTTTTAAAGAGAATTTTGAAAAAAAAAAAAAAATACATTTTCTTGAAGTACTTAAAAAGTCATTATTTCAACAACTCTGAGCTAAAAAACTAACAAGAATTAAATAACCAAAACAAGGAGCAAAAATATAATAAATATTTAAAGCGATAAACAAATCACAATAAATTATTCATTAAATCCCCCCCCCCCCCCGTCTGCAGTTTAAAAGCAAGCAATTTATCATCTTTTTTTAATTAATAAAAATATATTGCGTGAAATTATTTTTTAGCTTTAGTAGTTAGATTGTGCAGTTTATTTTTATTAAAAAAATGAACATTTTTTTTGAATGGTTAATTTTGGGAATATTTTAAAGTTTGTAATCCGAGCTGTTAAATTTTACTGACGTCATTATTTATTTGATAAAAGTTAGAAATGGTAATTTGTATTATTATTTTATCTTTTTTTTTTTTTTTTTTTTTTTTACTCCTCTGAATAAGTTTTATTAAAAACTTTTTCGTGAAAGGTTTTAGAAGAAAATAAAAAGAAATGAAAATTAAGATATATGGTGATAATATCGGTAAAATAATAATAATAATAATAATATAATAATAAAACCGGTACATAATTCATTTTGAATGACAAACACCTAATTAACATATATCAATTGCACGTTAATTCGAGAATATTTACGAATTATAATTTCACAAATTTAAAAGCCTGTTTAGATGTAATACGTTTAGTACAAATTATGTAAAGGTGCATAACTGTGATAACTATAACAAACTTTCTCAAACTCAATTTATAATAGAAAACGGTGTGAAGAGTACAAATTAAATTTTATGATTACCTCTCAATTAATGCGGTACATCTCATGTTTAATAATGTGTCAAAATATAGAATAATCTTTTCTAAAATATCGTAGTAATCTCTTCAAACCTGATGCTTCCTGTAGAAAATACATCTTTACACATTTTTTTTTCGCGTGTATAAATAATACAGGGGGATGCATAAAGATCTCCCCAATTTGAGAGGCCAATAAAAATATATTTAACATTGAAAACAAATATTTTATGTTTACATTCTGAAAGAATAATGTTTGCCATTTATTAATTTTTACAATCTGTAACAATTTTTCTTATTATATTGTCTAAAAGTTTTCCTTCGATCTCTACACACTTGTGAAATCTATCCTGGAAATTCAGCATAATTTTTCCCACCATTGCTGGAAGAATTGCTACAATTTCGAATCGAATGCATCCTTCAGTTCGCTGAGTGTCTTAGGACTTAGGTTTATGTGTATAAAGTTTAGCCTTCAGGTAACCCCACGGCAAGAAGTTACATGCTGCTGCATGTGACGATATTACATTTCGTGCAATAAAACCTCAAAATTACTAGCAAAAATTACAGACTGTAAAAATCAATAAATGACAAACATTATTCTTTACGAATATACACATAAAATATTTGTTTTCAATGTGCGATATATTTTTATTGACATTTTGAAATAGGGAGATCTTTATGCCTCATCCTATATTGTAAAATGGGAAGTTGTTGTTAATGGGGCCACACAGATAGCATAACTAAAAAAATAGCAATTACCTTGTTATAGCGTTTTTTTAGCGAGCTATATGTTATATAAAAGTGATCTGTAGCAGAAATGTACGAAATATATAAAAATGAAGACATTAATAATTTGGCTGTGCGTTAAGATATCATTTTTAGAGTCCATTAGAAAAAAAATTATTGAACATATATTTTTTAAGATTTTCAATGTTTTTGCAATGCAGAAAAGCAAAATAAAATTTAAGAAAAATCCTAAAAAATGCCAAAAAATGTCTCTTTTGACTCTCCAAGTGCCATCAAATTTTATGTATAAAAAAATCTTTTTTTGTTTTTTTGCTGTTCAATTTTTCTTAGTCATCAGTTTGTTACTGTGAATCCATAATTAAAATTAAAAAAAAGTACATAAATAAACCCATTTGTCTGAAGAGGTTAACAGCTAAAGTGAGTAAAAAATCAAATCGCATATCTCTAACAACATTAGTTTATAAGTTAGTTTATTTTGCTTTTAGCGTAAAGAGGCTTCACACAATCACAATATATAAAATTTAAAAATAAATAAAATTTATATACAAAAAATAAACCGCTAAAAACATTTAAAAATTCCGCAGTTCTTTGCGGGAGAATATATGTGCTCTAAAAAGTGGTAATTTAAATTCTAAAAGTGTTCAATATTGCGTTCAAACGAAATACATCCCGTAGTTTACGAACGGTAGTATCTTTAAACATGGCCTACTGTATCTAAAAGCCTGTCTATTTGTGATTATTGTATGAAGTCTCCCGCCAGAGGACTCTGATACTAATCTGACCAATCGTGCAAACCCTGAACCAAGACAATGACCACGTGTGCAGACATGTGCACAGAACAGAAAGCAGCTTATTCAATGCTAATTTGGGCAGGGTTTGCGTCACTTGGACTTACACGTGGTTCAATGAAATGGTTCAGAGTTGGAAGCTTAATCCAGCTTCACTTTTTCGGCGGTTTTTCGCGAAATGGCTCGGCCGGTAGTATCAAGGGCGGATCCAGCCCAACCTCCAGGGGGGGTCACAATTTTTGACAGATGATTTAATGAAACAATTTTAAAATACAGTAAATCTTGTGAAAACGGAATTACGATAAAAAGTTGTAAATTTCTCCGATCGGGCATAAAAAAATCGCGAAATTTGTCGATTAGGCACGTAAAAATCATGAATTTTGTCGATCGGACGCGAAAAGTCTCAGATTTCGTTTATCGGCAAGGAAAAAAATCTAACTTTTTTATAATACTTGAAAGAATTTTGTTCATAGGTTGTGGAAAAGTCGCCTGTTTTGTCTGTTTACCGCGCAAAAAAACGCGAATTTCGTTGACTTGGCGCGGAAAAATAGAAAATATCATCAACTGGACATTGGAAAATTGCGAGTTTTGTATATCGGCCCTGGAAAAAATTCGAATTTTGTCTGTATGTCTCAGAAAAACCGCAAATTTTGTCGATCGAGCACAAAAAGTTGCGAATTTTGTCTATTTGGAACGAAAAAATCGCAAATTTCGTTAACAGGACACGGAAACCTCCCAATTTTGTCGATCGCTTCGTAAAAAGCGCGAAAATATTCGATCGGGAACGGAAAAATCGCGAATTTTGTTGATTGGGAATAAAAAAAATTGCGAATTTTGAGTTGATATGGAACGCAAAAATTGCCAATTTTGTGAATCGGGAAAAAAACTATCGCGAATGTAGTCGATTGTCTTCTTAAAAAGAGCGATTCGGGCGATTGGGTACGAAAAACTCTCGAATTTTGTCGATTAGGAACGAAAAAATCGCTAATTTCGTTGATAGGGCAAGGAAAAATCGAAGATTTTGTCGATGATGCGCGGAAAAATCAAAATTTTTTTTGAGCGGCTGCAGAGCAATAACGAGTTTCATCAGTTTATCGCGAGAAAAAAAATCACAGATTTCATTAATTTACTGCGGGGAAAAATGCAGATTTCATCAGTCAGTTAAGAATCGCGAATTTTATTGTTCGATGCGGAAAAATGCGTATTTCATGGACAAGAACGGAAAAAGGCGCGAATCTCGTCAATTGGGCACGGAAAAATCCCGAATATGGTCGACTGTTTTCGTAAAAAGCGCGAATTTAGTCGATCGGGAACGAAAAAATCGCTTTTGGTAGGGCACGGAAAAATTGCGAACGTTGTCGATCGGGAACGAAAAAGTCGCAAATATGGTCGATCAGTTTCGTAAAAAGCAAATATACAATTGATCTGGAATGAAAAAAAAAATCGCAAATTACGTTGATATGGCGAACAAAAATTGACAATTCCATCGATCGGGAAAGAAATTATCCCAAATATGGTCTATCGGCTTCGTAAAAAGCATGAATTCCGGCGATCGAATACAAAAAACTCGCGAATCTTATCGATTCGGAACGAAAAAATAGCTAATTTTGTCCATTCGGAACGAAAAATCGCTAATTTTGTTGATAGGGCGCGGAAAAACCGCAAATTTTGTCGATGATGCGCGGAAAAATTAAATAAATCTTTGAGCGTCTGCAGAACAATCGTGAGTTTCGTCAGTATCGCGAGAAAAAAATCACGGATTTCATCAGTTTACGGCAGGGAAAAAATGCATAGCTCGTCCTTCAATTGAAATGCGTATTTCTTAGTTCGTGTACGGAAAAATTCGTATTTCATCGAACGAGAACTGAAAAATGTGCTAATTTTGTGGATTGGGCACAAAAATCGTGAATTTTTTCAATCAAGTGAAGAAAAATCGCAGACCATTCGTGGAAAAATCTCAAATTTCGTTGATCACACCCAAATAAATCGTGAATTTCATCGATTAGGCATGGAAAAATTCTGAATTTCGTGGATCGGCTCCGCAAAAATTGCGAATTTCACCGATCGGGTGCGGAAAAATTGTGAATTATGTCGATCAAGCGCGAATTTTCTCGATCAGTCTCGAAAAAAGAGCAAATTCTTTCGATTAGACGCTATTTTGCGTTCCTGTTTTAGCACCTTTTACTTAGACTGTACAGTACTCTTTGAAGAGCTCCAGGGGGGGGGAGTCATGACCCCCATGACCCCCCCCCTTGGATCCGCCACTGGGTAGTATATAGTCGGCGATGCTTTAAATCAGGTTGCAGCAGTTATCACGGAAGATTACTCCTCGAAGGTTGGTTCACTTGTTTACGATCGCCAACTCTGTATGATGTTCGTGCTGTCCCGAATGAATATTATCTTTTTTCTAAAAATATAATAATTAACTTAACTGTTCTTAATTTGTTCCAATGTTTGTTATCCAATGAATAATTATTTGTAGCTACTACTCTGTTATCCCGTCGAAAAATTTCGCCAAATTATACAAATCGCCAAACTAATAGCAAAATTATACATATTGACATAATTTTTATTTTAAATAAATAAATAAAAAAAATAGTAGAATATTAATAAATATACAAATAAAAAGTCCAAATAAAAATCACCTAATGACATTTTAAACACGTGAATCGTATTTATTGTCATTGAATGTGACATTCACGATCATCCATTATTGGCATTTAATCTTATAGTTTGGCGATAATTTTTTGGTTGATGGGATAACTTAGTAGTACCTATTTGTACTGATGAGGCCTTGCGCTTAGCTTAGCGAAACCTTTACTCTTGTGTTTTTAAACATTTTTAGTGTTTTACATTTTTGTATGTAAATTTTATTTATTTTAAAAAATGTATTCAAGTCAGTCTTAGTTTGTATTATTCAATCTTTTAATATTTTTTTAAATTCAGACGTTAAATGTATGTGTATTGCAAATTTGTGAAATTATCTTTCAACAGAATAAATTTGTAGAAATTGATTATCTATAGAATCAAAATCATCATTGGAACCAAACATTTCTGTTACAATTTACTACAAAAGTTCATAATTTTTAAAAATAATTAAACTTCATAACTTCAAATCTTGCTCCTCATAACACAAATTTATAAGATTTTTCTTATCTAATACGTTTAAGGGTGTATTCGAAGAAACTCTTTTCCACCTTCAACAGCTCGAAATTTTCTGATACAATTTCAGACATATTTTTAAAAGTAGAAACATGAAATTTGCTGAGGGGATTTTTGAAGAGCCGTATAAGATGTGTGATGTCATTTTACTCTCCATTCATTGGAATTTGATTTATAAACAATTATCTTCTCAGTATGACCCTTTTTTTCGTTCACAGATCTCCCGCTTGGGGAAAATTGGTTCAAAATGCCGTTTTTGATTGCTTTTTGGGCAATATTTTCTGCATTTATCAAAGAATCGTCAATCACGGCAATTCGTGTACTTTCTAATTAAGACAATTTTCCAGTTTGAGAGCAAAAATTAATTTAAAAATAAATTGGAAAATAAGCAATTTGAATCGAAATGCACCCTTAATAGAAATGATCTAAAATGAAATTACAACAATAACTGTAATAGGCTTCCTAAAACTCCGCTTATCATAAAGAATGGTGTGAACAGTGCAAATTTAATTTTATCGCAACCTTTTAATTGTGTCCAGCTCAATTTAATATTGTGTCGAAGCATTGAAACAGCTTTGCTTAAATGCCACGTGAAGAGCTTTGGTGAGGGAAAAGCGGCATCGATTTATTTCTAAGCAATTTTAATTTACATGTCCGTTTATTTTGCTCTTAGAATAAAGAGGTTATGCTTAAGTACTCAATACACAATCATACTATCAATTGTATTCACACATACACACGCACAAAAATCGTTTGAAACTAAACTATTTGATAATTATGAATTAGATAATTACACCATAAATTATACTAAAAATATGCACTAAAATAAATACACATTACTAAATGGTAACACTTCTAAAAAGAATTTAAGGAATCCTGGGGTAATAACGCCAAGTTAAGGTTCTACCAATTTTCACGGCTCAGTTTTAGAATGTATTTTTCAAACAAATATATGATTTGATACAGCAATTCATTGACTATATATATAAAAATAATTTAACAGATATGTATTCATAAAATGTAATGGTGTGATTTCTTGACCAATGCTATTTGGCGTTATTACCCACCTATATGGGTAATAACGCCATGTAAACAAAACTATGAAATAAGATGGAATAATTGCATGTAGATTGCCCAATTCTAAAAATACAAACTCTACAAACTTAGAAATTGACAAATTGCATTCTAAGCTATTGAAAATGTTCAATTTTTTGCGAAAGTGTAAGAAAAATAAAGGTGTGCAGTGGGGGGGGGGGGGGGCAAAAGAATATCAGACCGTTTAAGTAGAATTATTAGAAACATTGCACGGTTTTAACTGTGTTTATTTGAATCAGTATTTAGGATGTAACTCGGCCACTGTTGGGAATCAACTGATATATTAATGCCAAGGATTGGCGTTATTACCCCGGTATTGTTATTGCGCAGTACATTTTAAACTACAAATTATCTCGAAAATATATCCAAAATCTTCTACAACATTTTGAAAGTACATGAAATGCACTACAAATTTATGTAGTAAACAAAGTATTTCCGGATAAAAAAAAAAAAATATATTTTTCATATCACAAAACGTATCTCGCAAATTTTAGATCAAGCGTTAATTTTAGTTGCTTTTAAAAAAGCAATAAGACCTAAAAATAGAACAAATTAACTTGAAGCTGTTTTTTGCGATTTATATGACTCAAAATTCTTCTGCGCAAAGCACATGGGTGTCATTTACCAGATTATTTCATAATTATGCATAATATTAGCACTTGGCGTTATTACCCCGCCTGGCGATATTACACCAGACTACCTTATTTAAAACACACTTAAAATTATCAACGTTTCATTCGTTTCTACGGACGCCGTCAGGATACAATATAAAGATATGCTCATGGACGTATGTGTTTACATTTTGTAACTTTAAATTACATTAAACATCTTTATATTGTATCCCGACGACGTTCGTAGGAACGAACGAAACATTGATAATTTTTAAGTGTGTTTTAAATATATTATTTTTTATAAGTGTAACATTTAGTAATGTGTATTTATTTTAGTGCATAATTTTACTAAAATATTTGTTTAAAATTTACAAGAGAAAGTCATAATTTTGTAAAATAGCTAAACAATATATTTTACAACTAGTATATAGCCCCGTCAAAAATGACGGAATGTTAATCTGTGCTTCATTTTCATACGACTTCATACGAACAAAAAAATTAAGATTTTGTTATTGAAAGGTTTGTATTGTAGAAAATCACATTTCAAAAAATGACAAATAATTTCTACAAATTTGCAATTACACATACATTTAACGCCTGATTTTTTTTTAAACTATTAAAAGATTGAATTATAGATTGAATAATATTCCCGGAAGCCGATTTACTTTTTATAACAAAGAATCAGTGAAAGATTTTCCCGCGCCAGCGCGTGACTGGCTATTGGGCATCACCCCACAGCACGTGATGTGGGGTGTAAACGCCCCTTAACGTTGGCCCAATATCACGCGCTTTCGCGTGAGCGGCAGTGAATGTGTTAAAAATAAATAAATTTTATATACATGAAGTCTGTTAAAAATATTCTTAATAGCATAATTAGCATTTAATTTGTAAAATATATATGTAAAAATTATAACACGGAAAGTTATTGTACACGCGTATGTCAGGAGTGGGGTTCGAACCCATTGTCACTTTCGAGAACCAGAGCTTAAATCAGGCGCTTTAAACCGCTCGACCATCCTGACTTCACTCAATTGTAGGAACTAATTCAACAGTTTTAATTAGCGAAAAAACACTAATTTTAATAGTTTTTGCTTAATTACTAAAAAACTACTGAACCAATTTCTATGAAATGGAAGTGGTACCAATCCGAGAATAAGCTCTTTAATTTAACACCAAAACCAAATTAATCGGCTGCATAGTTTCGGAGTAATCGGTGTACATACATAAAAAAAAAAAAAAAATACATACGCGTCGAATTGATAACCTCCTCTCCTTTTTGAAGTCGGTTAAAAAAGATAAAACACTAAAAATATTTAAAAACACAAGAGTAAAAGTTTCGCTAAGCTACACGCAAGGTCTCATCAGTACAAATAATTATTCATTGCATAACAAACTAAGACAGTTACAGTTAGTTATTATTTTTTAAGAAAAGGAAAATATTTATTCGGGACAGCACGAGCATCATTCAGAGTTGGCGTTCGTAAACAAGTGAACCAACCTTCGAGGAGTAATCTACCTTGATAACTACCACAACCTGATTTTAAGATATTGCCGTTCGCAAACTGCGAGATGTGTTTTGTTTGAACGCAATGATGAACATTGTTAAAATTTAAATAACCGCTTTTTAGAGCACATATATTTTCCCGCAGAGAACTTCGGAATTTTTAAATTTTTTAGTGGTTTATTTTTTGCATATAATTTTTTTTTAATGTATTAAAATCTGTGTTAGTTTATATTATTTAATCTTTTAATAATTTTTATAAATACAAATACAGGAAATTTTCTTAGTTCGCGTTCATTTTATTAAATAGTTCAATAATTGCACAAACCAAAGATCAAGCAATATTTATGTAGTGATAATAATAATTAGTAATGTGAAATACAATTTCTGATGATTTCACAAAATATTAAAATTAAATATTCAATGGGTTTTTAAAAATATATTATTTTTATAAAATGAATAGACCATTAAAGCGATTTTTATTAGGATTGGCAGCGTTTTTTTTCTCACAGATTAGTATCTCACCTTTAAATGTGGATCTGGTGCCATCTATGGGCAATTCATATAATCAAAGAACTTTTTTGTTAAAATTGTAATTTTTTAGGAAATATGTTGTATCGCATTAATTTAATTCAAGATCAATTTTCAAAAGTTCCAGCTATATTATATTAAAAATAATTCGGTATAAATAAAATCAAAATTATTATATTTATTGTTATTATTTTCATAACAATTTAATTCAATTTTTATCGATTCTTAACCTTCCGTCTACCAGACAAAACACCCATTTATCTACGGCAACACCTAATTTTAATTCCAAACTTGCAAACGGCACCAGTAATATTTTAATATAATTTTGCTTTTACAATGAAAGCTTAAATTAAGGAATTAGTAATATCTAGACAAGTCCTTTATAAATTCCGGTGTCAATCGACAATTTCTCATTTTACCATTGACACCAGAAATATTGCTGTCGGGTCCAATGGACCCGTCTGGTAGACGGAAGGTTAAGAGATTAGCTTAGTATATAACCACCGTAAAAAATGATGGAATGTTGTTCTGTATTTCATTTTCAAAAGACTTCATACAAGTGAAAATTTTGTTACTTAAGTGTTTGTATTGTAGAAAAGTACATTTTAAAAATGACAATTGAATTCTACAAATAAAAATGATGAAGATATTTTTTTTATTCATTGTACAATTTGTGAAATCATACAACAAAGAATTTAGTTTACTTAAATTTGAAATTTGATTGCTTTGTGAATAAAATTTTTATTTCTAACAAAATGTATGGAATATATAACGCAATACACTGCATATATTAATTATATCAATCCAGATTCAAAATTTCGACTTTTAACGCAATAATATTCGAACATAACTTTGGACTGAAAATAAAATTATAATTTAATCAGAGAAAATAAAAACAGAATTCTCAGTCTTTCAAATGCAATCTCATAATTAAATTACATTTAGAATAATAAAAAGAATAATAAAACTTTTTACTTATAATTTAAACAATATTTCGAAAAATAAAGAGGATAAATGCTAAGTTCTTTAAAATTAATATAACCAAATTTAAATTCTAACACTCATTTTATTTATATTTAATGAAATTACATTTTCAAAAACGTTATATAAAGTGTAGTGGTGAATGGTGAATAAAGGAACTTTAATTTATATGCCAGTTTATTTTGTTCTTAGCGTAAAAAGACTGTGCTTAAGTATTCATTGCACAATATCTATATTATCCACAGAAAAAATCATTTGGAGCTAAAATATTCGTTTAAACTTTGCTAGAAACACTCATAACTTTGTAAAATAAATAAATAAATAAAAATAAACAACCTATTTTATGATGAATTCATAGCTTTAAGTCTTAATCCCTATTTCACAAATTTAAGAGCGTATTCATGTGTAATACGTTTAATAGAAAGGACCTAAAGTGTCATTACAAGAATAACTATAACACACTTCCTACAACTCAACGTATAACAGAGAATGCTGTGATGAGTACAAATTTAATGTTATCGTAGTCTTTCAGTCAATGACGTCCAATACACGCAATTTTAATAATGTGTCCAAGTATAGAATCAGCTCTTCAAAAACGTCATGTGAAGAAATGTGGTGAACGAAAAGCGAAAATAACTTATCGCTAAGCAATTTTAACTTATATGTCAGTTTATTTTGCTCTTAGAATAAATAGTTTATGCTTAAGTATTCATTACACAATCATAATATCAATATTATCCACATACATACACAAAATAAAATCATTTAAAGCTAAAATATTCGTTTAAAATCTACAGAAAGTCACAATTTTGTAAATTAACTACAGTATATATTTTAATATGCAAATATAACTCTAAGCCTTTATCACTATTTTACTAATTTAAAAGCTTTTCATATATAATGGGTTTAATTGAAACTATATGAAGTGTCATTATAAGGATTACGATACAAAGCTTCCTACAACTCAACTTATAATAGAGAATGCTATAATGAGTACAAATTTAATTTTATCGTAATCTTTCAACAGATTATGTACAACACAACTTTATCTGTCGAAATAATATGTCGAAATATGGAATAACATCTTCAAAAACGTTACATAAAGTGTTGTGAGTGAATAAAACAATTTTAATTCATGTTTTAATTTATTTTGTTCTTAGAGTAAAGAGAGTTATGCATTACACAATCATAATATCAATATTATTCACAGAAAAATATCATTTATATCTGAAATATTCTATTAAAATTTACCAGAGAAAATTATAATTTTGTAAGAAAAAAATAATAAAAATAAAATAAAATAAAATAAAATAAAATAAACAAACAATCTATTTTACGATGAATTCAAAGCTTTAACCTCTCAATAACCCCGTACGCCGTTCGGGCAAGACGATTTTGCTTAATTCATCATTTAAAGCTTTTGACACCAATTTTTTTTTTTTAAGAAATAATTTTATACTATTTAAAGGCGGAAAGTGTGAATCCGTTATTTTCAATTTATTGAACTGAAAAGAAAGAAACAGTTAAGGGGTTAAGTTTTTCTCCCTATTTCACAAATTTAAAAGCCTATTCATTTGTAATACGTTTAATGGAAACGACCTAAAGTGTCATTACAAGGATGAATATAACAAACTTCCTATAACTTAACTTATTATAGAGAACAGTGTATAAAAGAATAAATTTTAAATTATCCCAAACTCTCAATCAATGGCTTACAGCATAACTTAATCTGTCGAAATAATGTATCAAAATATGAAACAAGAGTTTCAAAAATGTCGCGTAAAGTGTTATGGGGAGTGAATAAAGCAACTTTAATTTATATGACATTTTTTTTCTTGGAGTAAAGAAGTTATGCTTAAGTATTCATTGCGCAATCATAAATATCAATATTATCCACAGAACAACAAAAAAATTATTTGGAGCTGAAATGGTCGCTTAAAATTTACTAGAGAAAGTCATAATTTTATTAAAAAAATAGATAAATAAATAAAAAATT